>SRMA01027075.1:27719-115124 GCA_007224835.1 Danionella cerebrum | reverse complement strand
TGGAAATTACACCCCTGACGGATTACACAACTTTTGTAGTGAATGGCACTAAATTACAGTACATTTAATTTAAAGTTTCGTTTCCTTTAGAACACGTCTCTATGCTTCTCCCTGATCTTGCTTCACAGTGAGCTTGCTTGTAGTAAATATTTAACATTATGTTTCAGAGTACTGAAAGAACGGCAACACAGATCGTCATATTTCTGCACGTCTTTGACCAATCACTCCGTGACTCGGTTCATGATGGTGTTTGTTTTTCTCTTTGTGAAGATACTCTGCAGAAATGCTCTGCTCCCAACAGACCAATCACAGAAACTTTAATGCGATACAGGCTTTGTGTTTGCTTGACGCAGAAGAAAAAAAAAATTGGTCTAAATTTCTGGCTGATGCCCTCAGACATCTACTCCAAAAGTGTAAAAGTAGGGCAAGTACTGGTCACACACAGACAAAAAGCCTTGATGCAGGCATGAACTTTAACTGATGGAGTAAAAATATATGCTCTTAGCGTACAGATTTCGCCTTGTAGCCTTTAATGGAGTCCACCATCTGCAGACGATCGAGCTCTGTTTGCTCCAGACCACAACCTGTACACACACACACACACACACACACACACACACACACACACACACACACAACAATCAGATTTCTTCTCCTGCATTCAGAAAATGCAGAAAATGAAGCAATGAGCAATTTATAATTCAGTGCATCAGAAGCAGATACATGACCCTACGCAAAGCACCACGTCATACCAATATTAAACATTCATCACAAGTTTATCGCAATACATATTGTTTTATCGCCCAGCCTTGGTTACTATTACAGTGGTACCCAGAGATACGAATGCTTCGAGTTACGAAATGTTCGAGATACAAAGGTCTCGCTGGAAATTTTTTGCTTTGTGATGCAAAAAAAAAAAAAAAAACAAGATACGAACCACCACCAAAAGATCTGTTCTATTATCCGCTTGTTTGTATGACTTCCGGGTTCTTGCGCTCTATTCTCCCAGTGCAAAAAAGGGTCTGATGCGCTTCAAAACTCTTCAATAACTCAGCGAAACATTATGTATAGATTACTAATAATGTGCTATAACAAATGTTAAGAGTCAAGGTGTCGTAAAAGAAACAACGTTTATAACTTGGAAAGTGATGTTCTGTAGTGCAACTTAGAGAAACCCAGTGACACGTTCTCAGAAGCGTCTCTCCATCTGTCTGCGCTCGTGCTTGAAACCGTGTTGGTGTCAGTAACTCGTGAAATATCTTGAGAAAGTTAACTTTCATACGTAGTGCCGTAATGTTTTCTTTCATCCGTTCAACCTCCTCTGAAACACCGCTTCACCCTTAAGGTAAGGTTTCACATTTGTGTACATATTACATATTTTTCTTGTGTTTTATTCTGTTTTATTATCATTTATTACATTAACAATGTGTAGATTTAAGGATTGAAGAAACATTACTTGATTTTTCTCTGGTTTTCCATTTTTTCATCAACTTATTCTGTTGTTTCTGAGAGCCGCTGCACGGATTAGGCGTTTTACATGTAAAACTTGCTTCGACATACAAATGTTTGAGATACGAACGTCACCCTGGAATGGATTAGTTTCGAATCTCGGGGTACCAATGTACAAATATTATTCTTAAAATATTATTTCAAATCTTCCAAATCGCCCAATGGACCGGGCTGGTGCTGGTTGAGGTTATGGATCAGTGTGAACAGAAAACCTGTAGGCGACTGTGGCTAACGAGTGCAAATGTACTTTGAGGGCTGCTCACCACACCCAAATACAATCAAGAGAAAACAGAGAGTGAATGCGGGTCCTGTAGGGAGCAATGACTCCTCAGGAACATTCTGAGCCTCTACTGTAGAGCAACTTCAATACGGGACTCCAGCGAAACCCCCAGACTCACGGAGCAGCGGGTGGATGGCGATGCCGGCTACATCTGTGTTCTTGCTCCTCTTGATGGACTCCGCAGATGCTGCAGGTCGAGATCTCAAGTACTGCTGATAAGAGTTTTGAGAAACCCTGAGCAGGTTCTGGAGATCTAGACTGTTGTTATGATCCGAGATAATTTGGGAGCCGTCCTCATCCAGAAGAGTCTGAGGAACAGAGCCCAGCACACACTCCGCTCCTGTTTACACAACCAACACGAGAGCGCACACGCGCACACACACACACACACACACACACACACACGAGAACACACAGTAGCATTAGGGTTACATGGCATCTACAGGTTTCAAAGATGTGAAATTAAGACCTTTTAACATCTTGCCGAGTGAAATTTAAGATAAGTTCACAGAGTTGAACATGGTTAGAGGAAGCCATTTATGATGTTTTTAAATCATAGTCAACATAACTGGCCTTGATCAAAAGTTTACTTTTCATTCCCCATTTGACATCAATGACAGCCAGGAGTCTCTTGAGGTAGTTGTTGATGAGGTTCTTTATCTTCTCTGTTGGTAAAGCTGTCCATTCTTAATAAGCCTCCAGCTCTTGTTAATTCTTATATGAACGGCACATTCTCCCCAGGGTGAGAACACTCCAGAACCTTCACTTTGTTCTGGTGGAACCAATGACGAGTGACTTTTGGACTTTTCGTGTTGGAATGTCCAGTGCACAGTGTGCAGTGGCGTATTGTATACAGCCAATTCTTTGTGAGAGTTTTAACACTGCTTTTTATATCCCTTTCCTTTTTTTTTAATATCCCTTTCCTATCTTCAACTATCTTTTGCTTTCAGCATTGATCAGAATTTAGAAATGTAAGTGGATCACTGAATGAAAGAGGTGAGGACACAAATATTTATTCGAAGCAAACCTGTCGAGGTGAGGATGGTAACCTCCACCAGCCGCTCGAACCCTTTGTGTCAGTTTTTTTGTTTATCAGGCCAAAATCACCAGGGTGTGTTAACTACTAAAACAAGTGAAATAACATATGCTCTTACTATTTTCCAATTACACCGTTTTTAAAGCAGTAATCAAATACAATTGGTTTAAGTACCGTATTTTTCGGCTCATAAGACGCACTTTTTCTTCCCCAAAACTGAGGGGGAAAAGTTGGTGCGTCTTATGAAGCGAATGCAAACCGCCGCGAAGTCCGGTAACGGCCGTATGAGAGGTGTAAGAGCTCCGGAGCTCCGGAGCTAGGCCGAAGCCGCGGCCATATTTGTTTACCAAGCGCTGCGCGCTGACGTCATCGCACATCTCTGCCATTGCGCAACGAAAACGGGGGGAAAACTACATTTCCCACAATGCCTTTAGCATCCGCATCCATACTTACGTCACGAGCGAAACTACAGAGATCAGCTGACTCTCGCATTTGAGTGATCTCTCACGCTACAAACCCGTTTTCTCACGCTAAAATACATTTCAAGATGTGAAATGGGCACAGCTCATAGTTTGTCTGCTATGTTTTTTGAGCCTGACGATAAGATGATGATCGATAAGCATCGTCTTCAGTCTGTGAGGGTTTTATTTCCGCTAAACATTCACTTGGACAGTTTCACAATCTTGGACAGTTTGATCCTTTGGAGTTATTTGGGTTTTCATAAGCTGACAAAAAATCAAAAGGATTTATATTAGAACAAAAAGCATACGCTTGTTTCCAGCGCTCGCTCTCTATCTCTCTCTCTCGCGCGCGCGCGCGCGTGCGCGCGCTCGCGCTCGCGTGAAGTAAACAAAACGCTCTCAATGACTGAAACTCTTCTTTAATAAACTCAAACTCAAATCATCTCTCAACGGTACATCTCACACATGTACATATGAGATAACAAACGTAAGTAACATGTTCTGCAATTAGGGAGTGTTTGATTACAGGGGGGCTCGACTAAAAAAGTTTGAGAACCACTTTATTATTACTAATGTGGGGGCAATCTTACTAGCAATTATTAGTAATGTAGTGACAATGTTACTGGCTATTAGTAATGTAGTGACAATGTTACTGGCTATTATTAGTAATGTAGTGACAATGTTACTGGCTATTATTAGTAATGTAGTGACAATGTTACTAGCTATTATTAGTAATGTAGTACAATGTTACTGGCTATTATTAGTAATGTAGTGACAATGTTACTGGCTACTATTAGTAATGTGGTGACAATGTTACTGGCTATTATTAGTAATGTGGTGACAATGTTACTGGCTATTATTAGTAATGTAGTGACAATGTTACTGGCTATTATTAGTAATGTAGTGACAATGTTACTGGCTATTATTAGTAATGTAGTGACAATGTTACTAGCTATTATTAGTAATGTGGTGACAATGTTACTAGCTATTATTAGTAATGTAGTGACAATGTTACTAGCTATTATTAGTAATGTAGTGACAATGTTACTGGCTATTATTAGTAATGTAGTGACAATGTTACTAGCTATTATTAGAAATGTAGTGACAATGTTACTGGCTATTACGGTATTACTAATGTGGGGGCAATGTTGCACTGGAACAGTGATGGTGATAACGAATGGTGGACTTTAGAATGATGAGTGGGGGCAAAGAAAAACATTACAGCCTTTTTTTTGTTACTTTTACTGTTTACTGTCTGTTCATGTTACATGTTTGGCTGTTAACTTTTACACATTTGATAAAAAATATTTTACAACAGTATTTGGTTCAGAATCTTTTTTTTCTGGATTTTCCTCTTTAAAAATTGGGTGCGTCTTATGTGCCGGTGCGTCTTATGAGCCGAAAAATACGGTAATATTCAAGAAATTGCTGGTCTATTTTATGTTGTTGTTGTAATATTTCAAATATTGAATAATCAAAATATCTCTACTTAGAATCACAGAACGTATAACCACAGAGACAAAAGCAGCTTTTTACATTTCTGGCGATTACGATTACACATACATTTAAACTATAATGCAAGAGAACGTGCTGAACACACCCTCGTCTCAGAACGGACTACTTGAAGCATCTGCCCAACAATCAGACAGAAATTAGCACTTTATTCTTGCTAAAGCTGACTATTTATTTACACTAAAAATAGAGATTTCAGCTGTGGTTTCTACTGTGTTACACTGTGAGGGACTGGCATCATTGTATTGATTAAAGTTAAAAACCTTACAGCACTTTGTGATGCATTTGCAGGTATTTAAACACAGTTCTGCTGTGCTTTCTCATGACAGACTTTGAAGGCTACAGACAGAGACAAGGCTGTAAACCTGTGTTCATTACAATCTTGCCTTTCAAGTCTTCAATATCAGAAGGATATTAACAATATGCACGAGGAGGAGGCCAAAGAACCACCCGAAGCAAAATACTTTTTAACAGAATGTGCTTCAATGTAAAAGAGCATCTGACACGTAGTGTTTAAGAGATCGCCTGAACCGTCAACCCCACACGCATCGCTACCATTGTATCGATTTATGCTTTTGAAATGTACTGCAGTGTGCTGACGGTTTCACTGTTGAGGTGTAAATACCTCACACAGCGCCTTTAGCTCAATAAAAGTATTTGTATTTGAATTAGTGGTCGATCGATGTGTTTTTCAGGGCCGATGCCAATTATAGATCAAATGCACTTCCTACAGCCTTGGAGTTGATTGGTCGGACTCACGACTTCCAGAGTGGGCGGAGACTGCTCTAGAGCACAGAGTAGTGAGCTCTGACATGCTGCGTCAGAGCCCAAGAGCGCTTCAAAAATAAATTCTTTTTATGGGCAAATCGGTTTTGAAAATAACCGATACGATAATTGTGAAAATATCGGCGCCAATAATCGGTAGGGCCGATAATCTGTCAATCCCTAATTTGAATAAACAAAGAACAAAAGGGTAAGGTAAAATACAGCTCCTGTTTATGCTTAATAATTCATATTTGGAAAGGATAAGGATTGATCACTGTTGAGCTCTGGAGCACCAGCAGTGCTCCACCAATCAGGCTTTTACATAATAAATAATAAGAAAATAATGGTATATGTCTATGAAAAAACTACAATAACCGGTTCAGTGAATGTGGTAAAATCCACTACCGTGGCATAGATACTTTTAAATTTTGTGGAAGTGATTTCAACCGCTCATGTTTTCTCTTGTAAACTAGTTTCTGAATTGTAGATTTGTTTTATAAGTTGTAAAAGTTTCGCTTCATGTAAATTTACCTCTATGCCACCATATTTCTGAGCCACTCTAGTGGCATCACTGAAACATGTGCGTATTTACTAGTCATCTTTTACTGCCCTACCCAGATGTAGTTCAGTACCTGGAGTGTGCTGCGTGTGTGCCAGAGTCACGGGTCGACCCAGGAACAGGTGAAGGTCATAGAGGTATGGCAGCTCATCAGGACACACCAGGCTGTAGGCTCTTCCCTCTCGGCCAGCACGAGCCACGCGCCCTAAGTGTCCAGAGGTCAGGGGTTAACTCAACATTCGTGTAAAAGCCTTTACTTTGGTTTCAGGGCAGTCAGTCCAGCATCCTGGTGACTCAAGCTCCCCCAAACCTGTATCTACAGCAACTTTTCTCTTAGAAACAGCACCCAAACAAAGTTTCATCTTCTCTATGAGCTGCTTCAGCTTGATTTGAACAGTGTTTAGCATTTGTGAAAATTCAACCCATATTCCAGACAACAGAATCGAGGAAATTCCTTCATGTAAGTAGGGCTGGGTATCGAGTTTGGTACTTTTTTAAGCTCCGAACCGAATCGTCTCGATACTACCGAGTATCGAAAAAATCATTTTCGTTTGATACCAAATTTCAATCCCTAATCTAGCCACAGGGTTTGCAAGCCAGTGACTTCTGTGCCAGTCCCAAGCCCGGATAAATAGAGAGGGTTGCGTCAAGAAGGGCATCCGGCGTAAAATATGGCAAAAACCAAATATGCGAGTCCCCAAATCGATTTTCATACTGGATCAGTCGAGGCCCGGGTTAACAACCACCGCCTCCGGTGGTGTTTACTCACAGGGTGCTGGTGGAAATTGGACTACTGTTGGTCGAAGAAGGAGAGGAGGGAGAAGGATTCGTAGACAGAAAGAAGAGGAAAGGCAAGAGTATAGATCTGAGAATAGGGACTCTTAACGTTGGTACAATGACAAGGAAGGGTAGAGAGCTGGCAGACATGATGGAGAGAAGGAAGATATTCTGTGTGTGCAGGAGACCAGGTGGAAGGGTATCAAAGCACGTAGTATTGGAGGGGGATACAAACTGTTTTACTATGGTGTGGATAGGAAGAGAAATGGGGTAGGAGTGATCCTGAAGGAGGAGTTTGTGAGGAATGTTTTAGAGGTGAAAAGAGTGTCAGACAGGGTGATCAGTTTGAAGTTAGAAATTAAAGGGGTGATGTTGAATGTTGTGAGTGGTTATGCTCCACAAGTAGGCTGTAAGTTGGAAGAGAAGGAGAGATTCTGGAGTAAGTTAGATGAGGTGATGGAGAGTATTCCCAGAGGAGAGAGAGTAGTGGTGGGAGCAGATTTTAACGGGCATATTGGCGAGGGCAACAGAGGTGATGAGGAGGTGATGGGCAGGTTCGGTGTTAAGAAAAGGAACCTAGAAGGATAGATGGTGGTGGACTTTGCCAAGAGGATGGATATGGCTGTAGTTAATACTTATTTCCAGAAGAGGGAGGAACATAGAGTTACCTACAAGAGTGGAGGGAGGAGTACGCAGGTAGACTACAGTCTCCGATCTCTCTCAGATTGGCTCGTCTACATAGGATGTAAAGTAGTGGTAGGAAAGAGTGTAGCCAGACAGCATCGGATGGTGATGTGTAGGATGTTTCTGGTGGTCAGGAAGAAGAGGGGAAGAAAGATTGAAAAGAAGACCAAGTGGTGGAAGTTGAAAAAGGAAGAAGATTGTGAGGAATTCAGACAGAAGCTGAGACAGGCTTTGGGTGGTCAGGAAGAGCTTCCAGATGACTGGAAAACTACAGCAGAAGAGATCAGGGAGACAGGAAGAAAGGTGCTAGGTGTGTCAGCTGGAAGGAGGAAAGAAGATAAAGGATGTCTCCTCATTCCATGGTGGTGGAATGAGGAAGTACAGGACATCATCCAGAAGAAGAAGCTAGCTAAAAAGAAGTGGGACATCGAAAAGACTGAAGAAAGTAGACAGGACAACAAGGAATCGCAGCGCAGAGTGAAGAGGGAGGTGGCAAAGACCAAACAGAAAGCCTATGATGAGTTGTATGCCAGGTTAGACACGAGGGAAGGCGAGAAGGAATTGTATAGATTAGCGAGACAGAGATGGAAAGGTATTAACAATTGAGGAGAGTGTGCTGAGAAGATGGAAGGAGTATTTTGAGGAGTTGATGAATGAGGAGAATGAAAGGGAAAGAAGGGGGGAAGGTGAATATTGTAGAGCAGGAAGTTGAAAAGATTAGAAAGGATGAGGTGAGGAAGGCTCTGGGGAGAATGAAGAGTGGAAAGGCTGTTGGTCCAGATGACATACCTGTGGAGGTGTGGAAGTGTCTAGGAGAGACAGCAGTGGAGTTCTTTTCTAGATTATTCAACAGGATTTTAAAGAGTGAGAAGATGCCTGAGGAATGGAGGAGAAGTGCCCTAGTACCAATCTTTAAGAACAAGGGTGATGTGCAGAGTTGTAACAACTACAGAGGCATAAAGTTGATGAGCCACACAATGAAACTTTGGGAAAGAGTAGTGGAAGCTAGGCTAAGAAGAGAAGTGGATATTTGTGAGCAGCAGTATGGCTTCATGCCCAGGAAGTGCACTACTGAAGCAATTTTTGCTCTGAGATTGTTAATGGAAAAATACAGAGATGGTCAGAAGGAGCTGCACTGCGTCTTTGTGGATTTAGAAAAAATGTATGACAGGGTGCCGAGAGAGGAGCTATGGTCCTGTATGAGGTCAGGAGTGGCAGAGAAGTACGTCAGAGTAGTTCAGGATATGTATGAGAGAAGTAAAACAACAGTGAGATGTGCTGTAGGTCAGACAAAGGAGTTTAAGGTGGAGGTGGGGCTACATCAAGGATCAGCTTTGAGTCCCTTCTTATTTGCTATGGTGATGGACAGGTTGACAGATGAGGTCAGGCAGGAATCTCCGTGGACAATGATGTTTGCAGATGACATTGTGATTTGTAGTGAGAGCAGAGAGCAGGTGGCGGAAAACCTGGAAAGTTGGAGGTTGACTAGAAAGAAGAGGAATGAGTCAGTCACAGTAAGACAGAATACATGTGTTTGAACGAGAGGGAGGGGAATAGAACTGTGAGGTTACAGGGGGCTGAGGTTAAGAAGGTGAGGAGTTTAGGTATTCGGGGTCAACAGTCCAGTGTGACAGGGAGTGTGGAAAAGAGGTGAAGAGACAGGTGCAGGCAGGTTGGAGTGGGTGGAGAAAAGTGTCAGGGGTGTTGTGTGACAGAAGAGTGTCAGCAAGAATCAAAGGAAAGGTGTACAGAACAGTAGTGAGACCAGCTATGATGTATGGGTTTGAGACTGTGGTAGTGAGGAAGAGACAAGAGGCAGAGATGGAAGTAGCAGAGATGAGGATGTTGAGGTTCAGTTTAGGAGTGACGAGGATGGACAAGATTAGGAACGAGCACATCAGAGGGACAGCTCAGGTTGGTTGTTTTGGAGACAATGTCAGAGAGGCCAGGTTGAGATGGTTTGGACATGTGCAGAGGAAGGATAGTGGTTATATTGGTAGAAGGATGTTGGAGATGGAGATGCCAGGCAAGAGGCCAAGAGGAAGGCCAAAGACGAGATATATGGATGTACTGAAAGAGGACATGAAGTTAGTTGGTGCAAGAGTAGAGCATACAGAGGAGAGTTAGGTGGAAAAGGATGATTCGCTGTGGCGACCCCTAAACTGGGAACAAGCCGAAAGGAAAAGAAGAAGACCAAATTTCAATACCTAGAGGTATAATATTTTTAACTTCAGTGAGCTAGAAAACGTGTGGCATCCTTAACGTTTCCGGATCAAATGCTGTTGATTGGCTGCGGCGAAGCTACCTTAAAAATCACGTTTACGGCGGCTAACCCCACTCGCCCAGAGCTTGTCAAGCGTGAGGTGAGGCTGTAATGTACATTACACTTTAAAGCATAGCATACATTTAACGCAAACTATTTTAGCGATCAAAAGTATGGCTACATTATGCCAAGATTGACGGCAACAGCGTACGATGCAATATTTGTAAAAAGCTTATCGCGTCCAAGACTGACAACACGTCAAATATGATGAAACACCTGACAGTACACGGAAGTAATTTACTGCAAGAAGATCACGTCGGTGCAGTCATCATCATCGTCATCTTCATCCTCTCAGTATTTTCCTGACTCAAAGCTTCCAACAACATGCCCACCACAAGCATTGTCCTCCGTGACTGAGGAGGATACGGTGCGATGGCTGCACCGGCAGGTAAACAGTCAAAATCAGTTAACTTTTAGCGCTTCATGCTTGTGTACCGTTAAAGTTAAGTTTACCTTTGTGCGGGGTCAACTTATTAATCGTGTTTCGGACTAACGTACGCTGTGTAACATTATGTACGGTTTCGATGGCTTTAAATACCGAGCTAAGTTGATACTAAAATGCTTTAAGGCACATGTGTCGAACTCAAGGCCCATGGGCCAGATGTGGCCCGCCATGTAATATAATGTGGCCCGCGAGAGTTTAAAAGTTTTGAGTGTCTAAAAAAAACTACGTTTCCCACAATGCCTTTAGCCGCAACAGTGTTTCCGCATCCATACTCACGAGTAAAACTGCAGAGCTGCGAACTCTCACACATTGAACGTAAGACTCACACATTTGAATGATCTCTCACGTCACACCTCTGATTTCTCAAGCTAAAATAAAGTTCAAGATGTGAAATGGACACAGCTAATAGTTTATCTGTAATCTGTTTCTTGAGCCTGATGATAAAAGATGATCGATATGCATCGTCTTCAGTCTGTGAGGGTTTTTTTTTTGCTAAACAAATGACAAAAATGCTATTTTTCTTTATTCACTTGGACAGTTTGTTCCTTCATTAATGGAGTTATGTGGGTTTTCATAAGCTGACAAAAAAAACAAAAGGATTTACATTAGAACAACAAGCATATAATTGTGTCTATGCAACTGAATTGTCACTTGAATAAGTTATAAATAATGAGTTATTTAGCATTAAGGAGTAGTTAAATTTATTTTACATTACATTCAATTACATTGTTTTACATTTATAAGTTACATCTGGCCCTTTGAGGACAGCCATTATGCTAATGTGGCCCTCTGTGAAAATGAGTTTGGCACCCCTGCTTTAAGGTTAACAGCAAATGTTAACCCTGCACTTTGTCCATTTTGTGCTTTTGTTCCTTTGTTTATTGGTCTTAGAGATAAGCCAGCTGTGAAAAGTGTCACAAACATCCTGAAAAAATAATACCAAAGTTTCTCTGCGATTACGTTATGTAGTCTTGTTAAAATCTAGATCTTAAAATAAAATGTTATGGTAAAAATAGACCTACTCTATTGATAATAACACTGGAGACCGTTTGAGAGAGAACACAGCAAATGCGGCTATTTATTATAAAGATTTAACAGTCTCAACGCATTTCTTACACACGTAACTCTAACGTGGAAGAAGAACCTCGAGCCTATTAAAAGTAAAAACGAGCGTCGGAGGAGATAAGAAGAAAAAGAAGGAAAAAGAATATACAGAGATAGAAAAGAAGAGAAAGAAAGAAAGAGAAAGAAAGAAAAAGAGAGAGAGAAAGAGACTGACCCAAGAGAGTCAGGTCAGGGAGCGATCAGCACAAGAGAGAGGGTCAAGAGAACGAGAGCAAGCTCTTTCTCACCTACTTATCTTTCTCCTCATGGGCGGTACTAAAGCATGACGTGTGCTCTTAAGTTTCTCAAATTACATTTCTCAGTATGACCACTAGATGGAAGTATTACATAGGAAAATTCCCATCGAAAAAAGTTTCGTTTGGAACCGGTATCGAATTCAGGGTATCGTTATCCAACATTTTTGAATGATACCCAGCCCTACACGAAAAATTCAACAAAGAACTAACACAGTATCTGCTGGATCGTCTAGAAGGCAGGTGATTACCATAACGTCTGCTAGATACATAAAAGAGGCACTGACCAACTCTGTGCAGGAAGAGCTTGGGCTTGGAAGGGAAGTTGTAGTTGATGACGTTGTCTAAGAGTGGGATGTCGATGCCCCGGGCTGCCACATCAGTCACTAGCAGCACCATAGCCTTCCTGAGCACGAAACGCCCAATGTTGATCTTACGAGCTGTCTGGTCCAGAGCACTGTAGATGTAGGCGCAGTCAACCCCCTGCAGCGCCAGCAGCTGGAGAGAAGCAAAATTTCAAAATCACAATGAAACCTCCCTCAGCTCCTCCCACTCGTTTCTGCAACCTCCTGAGATGTTTTCTCTACTTGATGTCATATTTTTCCACAACAACGGTATGCGTCTTTTGGCAGAGTTGTTCAAAGGGGCTAAATTCAGCAAAACATGTTTGTTCATGCATTATTTCATTCTAGGGCTGCAACAAACGATTATTTTGGTAATCGATTAATTTATCGATTATTAGACCGATTAATCGATTACCGTATTTTTCGGCTCATAAGACGCACTTTTTCTTCCCCAAAACTGAGGGGGAAAAGTTGGTGCGTCTTATAGACTGAATGCAGAGCGCCACGAAGTCCGGTCACGGCCGTATGAGAGGCGTAAGAGCTCCGGAGCTAGGCCGAAGCAGCGGCCATATTTGTACACCCAGCGCTGCGCGCTGACGTCATCGCCCATCTCTGCCATTGCGCGGTCGTAACGAAAACGGGGAAAAAAACTACATTTCCTACAATGCCTTTGGCTTCCGCATCCATACTCACGAGCGAAACTACAGAGCTCAGCTGCCGTTTCTCACACATTCAACGCATTTGAGTGATCTCTCATGCTACAAACCCGATTTCTCACGCTAAAATACATTTCAAGATGTTTATCTGCGATGTTTCTTGAGCCTGACGATAAGATGATGATCGATCTGCATCGTCTTCAGTCTGTGAGGGTTTTTTTTCCGCTAAACATTCACTTGGACAGTTTCACAAACTTGGACAGTTTGATCCTTCATTAATGGAGTTATGGGGGTTTTCATAAGCTGACAAAAATCAAAAGGATTTATATTATAACAGCAGGTGAACTGGCACAGCGTGCACAGCGCTCTCTCTCTCTCTCTCTCTCTTAAATTGTCACTTAAATAAGCTATAAATAATGAGTTATTTAACATTAAGGAGTAGTTACATTTATTTTACATCAAAATAATTATTAATTAATTATTAAATAATTATTATTTTTCATCTGGGGGTGCCCAGATTCTTTTAAAGGTTTAAAAGGGGGCTCAACTAAAAAAGTTTGCGAACCACTGTATTATTACTAATGTGGGGGCAATCTTACTAGCTATTATTAGTAGTGACAATGTTACTGGCTATTACGGTATTACTAATGTCGGGGCAATGTTGCACTGGAACAGTGATGGTGATAACGAATGGTGGACTTAAGAGTGATGAGTGGGGGCAAAGTAAAACATTACAGCCTTTTTTTGTTACTTTTACTGTTTACTGTCTGTTCATGTTACATGTTTAGTTGTTAACTTTTACACAGTTGATATAAAATATTTTACAACAGTATTTGGTTCAGAATCTTTTTTTCTAGATCTTCCTCTTTTAAAATTGGGTGCGTCTTATGTGCCGGTGCGTCTTATGAGCCGAAAAATATGGTAATCATCGATTACTTCAATGATTAATCAGTTGCCTTTGAGCGATTATTCTGCTTTTTCAACTAGTTAAAATAATGAGTTACAAATATTCTAACTAATAAATAAAATAAGAAAATCACTTCAGCTTTTGAAATAGTTGTTTTCTTTAAGTTTTCTGATGCTGTTACACTCAAATTACACACAAATACTCTCAAAGCATTGTTTACATGTTTGTTGTAATTCAATAGAAAAAAAATAAATAATCAGCTGCATTACAGACAAAAAGAAAGATGAATGTGAACATATCTTGACAGCAGCATTAATAATTGTTGGTTTACCACTCGTTTTAGTTCATCAAAAATAATATCCCAGGGAAATACACAGTTATGAAACTAGATATTTGGAGGGTGATAATCTAATAATTCTTAGAACATCTGGCAACGTTTCAAAATGTAAGAAACAAATAAAGATAAGTTTAGAATCAGCATAAGATAATGAATGGTGTGAGAAAGAAATGCTTTGGTGTGTGTCTATTTTATTTCTATTTTTAAAAATGAACTATTAAAATGAACTTTCCCCATTGTGGGACAAGTTTTTTTCCCATAATGTGAATGGATCTATAAAGCTTTTTATTTTATATCAACAATTTTTTACTTTGTTTAATCATTCTTTTTAAGTTAAATGTTAATTATTCTAATGAATACGCAAATAAAATATAAACATCTAAAGTTTGTATAATGCTGTACATTCATAAATTATTACAATATTCACTGCTGTAAGCAGCTTGCTTTATGCGATTGCATTCTTTTAAACTTTTTAAACAATATTTATAGTTGAACAATGTGTTACAAGTAAATTTGACATCTCTGCAGCATATAAGCAAAATAAAAAATAAAACGTCTTTCTTTTTTTTTTTTCACGCAGAGGGGAGTCGAAAAATACCGGGATGCTTCCTCTTTAAGTTCTCCAGCATGCACGTTGTGCTCCCATGAAAAGATAGTTCCGCCTCGCATGTATTGCACACGACATCATTTTTGGTTAAGTTTAGTAAAACTTTCCCAAACCTTACTCGTTCGGATTCGTTTGATCTCCATCATAATTCGCACTGAGTTTTCTTCTACTGCAGTAGCATTCGTGAGGGCTGCATCACACTCTAGCGCTACAGCGCCGTAGCGCTCAAATCACGACACGTGACCCTTACATTAGGTCACATGACATCAAAACACTACTCGACAACACAAATATTTGTCGCCAATTTTTTATTGTCCACGTTGTCGACAATGTCGACTAAACGTTTCAGCCCTAATTCATTCATAAAAAAATATCAATTTAAATCGACATTTCACCCCTAATTAAAATCAATCTGTAGATAATAAAGAAAATGTTTAAAACACTATAACTTTGATGATAATATTATTGTTAAAAATAATAGCGCTGTAATATTATTTAATTGTACAATTTGGTCGGTTATTTGGTTTAAAATTAAATTGAAATGCAAAAAACAATGTCATTTTTTATTATTAATAATAATGATTGGACGGGTGTCAAACGAGTCGTCGATGACGCTGCAGACCGGTTGTGCTCTAGTGCCAAATATCTTTCGTTAACTCTTTAAAACAGTTTATACATTAATTTCCTGTGAGTTTAGGGCTTGTATTAATGTTTAAACATATTATCGTTTTATTTGGAGCTCTATTATAATACTTTATTTGTGATTTCGTTGTAAACACGTGTTCAGTGCTCGTGTTGGGCAGGTAAATGTAACGGGGAAGCGAAACCTACACGTGTTGCAGACTGACATCAATCTAATCCGGAGAGCAAGGTTCTTGCAGAAGCTCACAGGGCGAGCGCGTAAGGTACAGAAACTGGGCAGCGTTTATATATTACTTCAAAGATAAAACCGATTTTCATTCAAGCACATCGATGTTTGTTTACAGCCAAAACTGCAAAGGTTATGTCATGGCTATGTGTTGTATTTGGTTTAAAACTTATTTTTAGGGCAGTCTTCTCTCTTGCTCTCGACGGAGACAGTTGCTTCTTTCTCCTCTTCCTTATCTTTATTTTCCAGCCTCTCTGTGAGAGACTCATTGTCCTGCTCTCCAAATAAAAGGTACTATGGATCTGATCAACTGGTCTCTGAATGCAATTGACACCATTTTCTCGACGAGGAGCGTGAGTTCTGGGGAACCCACCTGTCCTGCAGGAACATTCACTGCAGGCTACACAATGGACTCCTTGGCGAAGTGGAGGATCGTGTGGATGGCCGCCCTGTCCCTGGAGGATGTCAAAGACATTTATCTAATTGGAGCTGTGATAACTCGGATTCTGCTGATCGGAATATGTGGAACTCGCGGCAATCTGCGATTTTCAAAGGCGGTCAGTGCTCAAAGCCCCACTACACTGACCGACTGGAATGGAATGGTGACTGGACTTAATTCTGTCGGGACTCATTTGTCTCATGGTGACTGCAAACTGGATGTCATCGGGGAGAGCTTGACAGCCACGAATGTTGGATAAAAAGGAGACCGGTGATGGACAATAAAAATCTGTGCAAATTTACAGCTTTTGACCCAAATTAACTTCTCTCATCTGGTTTTCCCCTGGCCTTTAAGGCAACAAAAGGAGTCAAAATATTCCCAAGAGGGCGAGACGCTCTGCATTCCTCGCTTTCACAAATCCTCCACTAGCTTCTCCCAACCACTGTAATCTGAACGGGCCATGAGTACAGCGCCGGTAATGGCAGCAGAAAAAATGTCAGCTGTTGACTGCACCCCACCACTTTCCTTGACCCTACCACCTCCAGCAATGTTTTTCCTGTATTATGTCTATATGTGCTTGGTTGCAATGGCTTTTTTTTAACCTGCTCTTTTTGAGCTACCGTACCAAATCTATACCCATTTCTCTGTTTCTTTCTCAAATGCTACCTCTCAATACAAGCCTGTCCTTATCCTGTCCATGTCTGTGGCCAGGGGGGGGGGGTCTTATTTCAGCTCATGTAACAGTGTACGTGACAAATAAAGGTTATTTTTATTTCATTTCAGTTTCTCCTTAGAGTAAAAAGCTGTGCGTCAGTCTGGTGTGACCTATTTGAAAAGATGCACATCGATGTACTCCACAGAGTTGAGTTGCAGCCCTAGTTCTTACCTACCCCCACTGACCAATCAGATTAATCGCTAGAACAGCTCATCTCTATGCAGATCGGGTGCACCGTCGGATTGAGAACAGCAGACCCCGCGCCGGTGGACTTTAATGTAAACGGGCATTGATGATTTCCAATGTGAAGTGTCACTATAGACAATGACATCGTCCCAATCACCAACTTGCATTTGAGCAGTAGCGTCTAATAAATGGTCATGGAGCAATTTATATGATTAATATTGCATTTAGAAAGTGCTCAAATATTTATTATAACTGCTTTAAAAATGTTATACTATGGCCCCTTTAAGAAATGAGAAGCAATCCATTGCACCAGTTGTAGTGAAATAACATGTTTCATTTCCAGCTGAGAGAGAACAGCACATGCAGTAGTTATCCGATAAGGGACTTGCAAGCATCTGCTTTATTAAATCCAGGCAGCAGGTAGTGCATTTTTCTTTTCATTAAATGCTCAATCCACAAGTAAGCGTACTGTTTGAAAAGTGTTCATTAAACAGGTTTATCTGTCTGTTAGCATCCATTTTTTGCATTGTGTGTGTGTGTGTGTGCGCGTGTGAGTGTGTATTTGTGTGTGATGCCACAATAAACGATATACTGAGGAAAAAGTTTTCACCTCTCGGAGGTACTCCACGTGGTGTTTTGTGGCCACAAAGATGACGGTCTGCTCCTGTGGCTTCACCAGGTTCCTCAGCAGATGAAGAAGAAGAGCCGGCTTATCATCCAGACGAACGGAGAAAAAGGACAGCTGAGACACAAAGACACTTTAGTTGTTTCTCCCGTTGATCAACTTTTACAAGTCAATGTTCTCTACACTGTGTGGGCAGTTTTAAACTTCAGTGTCAAATTGTTCGAAATGATTTTACAGCGGGCGGCACAGTGGTGCAGTGGGTAGCATTGTTGCCTTCCAGTTAGAAGGTTGCCAGTTCCTCCGGGTTTACTCCGGTTTCCCACACAATCCCAAAAATATGCGGTTAGGTTAGTTGAATAATCTAAATTCCACTAGGTTGAATGTTGCCCTGCGGCTGGTGACCATGTCCAGGGTGTACACCCGCCTCTCACCCGATGTGAGTTGGGAGGTAGGCACCAGCAGACCCTGAAAGGGAATAAACGGGCAGGAAAATAAATTACTGTAGTTTTCACAGTATAAGACGCACTTTTTCTTCCCCAAAACTGAGGGGGAAAAGTTGGTGCGTCTTAGAATGCAGAGCGCCACGGAGCAGAGGGCGGTCACAGCCGTAGGAGAGGCGTGAGAGAGGCTGCAGCTCCTGCGTCTTTCTCTTGCGTTTAAAAATGAGGCACAGACCCTCTCCTGAAAACTAAACGGCACTTCGGTGAACTGTAATTCACTCCATACCAAACAGTGGCGCAGGAGCAATTAATAGCAGTGTGGTGCATTAATAGAAAAGGAGAAGAGGATGAGCGATCATTTATCTGTAAAAATAAAGGCAAACTACCGTATTTGTTTTCTAAAAGAAAATAACCTTCTCTTTAAAGCCGGTTCCAAACGCACGATTTTAGATTTTGAGTTTATGCCCAGAATCACAAGCAAATCGGTGTTCGTGCACGTGTGTGTAAGTACCAAAGACTCGCTCTACGAGAGTCACAGTCTAGCGATACGTTTCTCAGATATCTCTGTGTCTGCGAGTCACAATTGTACAGAATATTCTGACAAAAATAATAAAAAAAATAAATAAATGGCACGGTGCGTTTCTCGAAAAATGACGCAGTGTTTTTTTCCGGCTGGTGTGTGTAATTACATTAGCGCAGTGTAATTAAGGCTAAATATTTACTGCATGCAGCCCCTACCATAAAAAAAATGCATAGATATGAAAAGGACTTTAATGTTAAATAAGGAAACATTCCTAATACCTTGAGGTGCTCACTCAGTTTTGTGTCCACATCCAGACGGATGAGGACCGGCTCCATCAGACCTGACGCACACACGCAAACACACACACGTGAGTGAAGAACAGAGCAACACCATCCCGATGGACTTTTAACAACAGTGTGCCATCACCGGCTCTGGCAAACTCCACGAGGAGCTTTGGCAGCGTAGCGGAGAACAGCAGTGTCTGTCGAGAATCTGGAAGGCGACGAATGATTTCCTGAAGTTGCTCAGCGAAGCCCAACTCAAAGAGCCTGAAAAAACAAAAAGAGAGAGAGAGAGAGAGAGCATTAAACCAACTCTAGAGTTAAAGCATCTGTGACTGAGCTTCATATTAACCGGAGAAATATCTGAACACTATCCGGGGGTTTATAGTGAGATAGACTCTGTGCAGCTAGAACAGCTTCATCTCCTATGAAGGTTAACATTTGTCGGAAATTCCCACGGGTCTCGTGATTTTCGTGGGATTCCTGTGGGATGGGATAAGCTTTTGTTATTAATCTCGTGATCAGGATGGGACGAGAATAAAAATCAAAGGGAACGGGCAGGAGCGGGAACACCATTAATAGATTATACTTTACTGTGTGATTAAATCTTTCAGCGCGTCAAAACACGGAAGTCCAAAGAGCATGATTCGGCAACAGAAGTGAACCCTTTAACACTGAAGCCGTCACCGGTGACCAGACCTTTCACCATGAGCTCAGCAGAGCAGTGATGAATGAGTGATTGATTTCCTGTGATCGGTTTAGCAACAGTTTAGCAGAGATTTCACTGTAAATATAATATTTATACTGTATATAATAATATAACCATTGTCTTAGTAGTAGTAATAGGTTTATTAGAGATAGATTGAACTGTTTTACCGTGTTCTGTCCGTGATTCTTCTTCCGCATTCGCGCACATGTGTCTTTTTTCCTTATTTCCCCCCATTCTTCCGTTGTTTTTGGCACACTAAAGTGTTAGAGTTCAGTGCCAAAACACTTGTAAATAGTGAAAGAAGATGTTTATACCATCATCGAGAGCCCTGTGAGTTTTGTGAATTTTTCAATCACAGTCATATGTAATAAAAGTTTTTATACACAGGGTTTATTCCAAATAATAATGTTTTTCAATATATAGTGTCATTTTTGATATTATATAAATTGACTTTTTATAATATTGCTTTAAAACTGCTCATGCTCTTGATTCCAACAACATATTACTTCATTTATTTCTTTTTATCTTTTGCTAATTTTTGTACAGAAACACAAGGGTTTCTTTTGGATAAATCTAATCCGATGTAATATATTTATATTTATAGAGATTTTTTCTGATGAAGGGGAAACCTCCTGTGGCAAGGTTGGGCTCTGTCTTCAGCTGGACAGGAACTACTCTACTATATTCCACAGCTGAGAAAAACAAACCAGGATTAGGGCTGAACAATATTGGCTAAAAATTACATTGCGATATTTTTTCCAAACGATATATATTGCGATATTGAGAGCCATCAATCCAGTCTAAAGTCAATAATTACATATTAATAATTTCACTAATAAGCAAGCTTCATTACAAGTGACAAAAAGGTCACTTAATATTTATTCTCTAAACACAAACGCAAATTTTTTTTTAAATAAAACAGCAGCTTTACACCAACCCCCTGATTGGTTTACAACAATATAACTTTAAATAAATATATTTTTTATAAAAAAAAAACTGTTTGGTTCACAATCTTTCTTAGCCAAAGTAAAACAGTGTTGGTGTTGGTCATCACAAACAACATATCTTTAGCGATATGAAACGTTATTGTTTCAGTTATTTCTTTCTGACGTTGAGAGCCTTTCTGGTGAGGTGTCACACTGGCAAAGGCATCACAAATATTTGTTTGTTTTGGTTGACATCCAGATTTGGCTTTGTATTAGCCGTCAAGAGCTTTGTGATGCAGTTATAAGTGATCAGACAAATTGGTGGTGTTGCCATGTTTAGTGGCCACAACTTAATGACAATCAATGCAAAGTACCTTCTTCTGGTCAACATTCTCCTTTTTGTAGTTGAAATAGTTCCAAATAGATTATTTCAACTTTCTTTTTGGTACGAAATCATCTTTTGCGGCGGATCCTCTGTGTCACACGTTTTTAGTAGTGAATGTGTGTTGTGAGCCGCGAGCAGCGACACAATGAACCAATCACTGTGGAGGCACGCGGAACGTACGTCACCCCAGCAACAAGTCATAGAATAAACTCATGTTTTGCTACATGATGCTACCGCTGTGTTATACACCCTGGGCTTCTACCCCTCACATCGTATATTCCGGTATATTCGCGTATGCGCACATCGCAATGTCGATGTCAAAACCGAATATCGTTCAGCCCTAACCTGGACCTTTGTAAATAAAACAACCTGTAAAATAGACACTGAAAGCTGTATTCAGACAAAAGGTTATGAGTTAATAGGCAGAATAGGTTGAGGTTAATTGCTGATCTTTTCAAAAAAAAATTTGTTATTACACACTGTTCTGAGCATAACATAAAAATAACAAGTAATTGCCAGATTTTTAAAGTTTTATTTCCTCTGAAAAGGAAAAAAAATTCTTGGGGTTTGGTTAACTAAGATGTTTAATGTGACCAATGGAACTGGAATCCATTTCAAAAGACTACAGGTATTTGTAAGCTGGCAGGAGTCAGATGCGAGTGGGAGTAATTTTGAGTGGGAGTGGGGGGCAGGAGTCAAGTCTACAGGAGCGGGACAGAACAGGATCAATTTTTTTTTACTATGCTCCAGGATTGGGATGGGATTTTTTTTCTCTAGGAGTGGGATGGGACAGGAGTGAAAATCCACTCCCGTGTCATGCTCTAGGCACAACAGAGTCAGACAAGCATTGTTCTCTATGGCGTACCCATCCATTAGATCACTAGATGGAGAAGCGTGGTTCTCAACATCTACTGAGACTGCGGTCAGAGTCCCAACCACTTCACTTTATTAAAAAAACCAAAACGACCCCCGAGAGCAAGTCCTGATATATTCCTCATGAGGAATCCACTACTGAGCTGGAAGATTTGAATCACAGTGTTGTGCTAGTTAATGAAAAATAATGACTAGTTACAGTTACTAGTTCAATTGCAGTTACTTACACTAAAAAGCAATTGGTTACTGGTAAAAGGAACATGTTTTGATGCGCTCTTAAATGCCTTTACTGCTCACTTTCACTGCTGCGAGGAAAATAACGTATTCATTGATCAATGTTTTTATTTATTTATTTATTTATTTTAACTTTACACTATGCATTATGGTCAATAAAGACTCACCAAAGGTAAATTATAAATACTAATTTGTATTTAATATGTGTGGGTTACTCTCGGGATTAGTGAGCTATGAGCGTACCGGGGACTCTCGGGCTTAAGAGGTTAATTAAGGCTCAAACTGTCCAAGTGAATAAAGAAAAATAGCATTTTTGTAATTTGTTTAGCAAAAAAAAAAAAAAACCCTCACAGACTGAAGACGATGCATATCGATCATCTTTTATCATCAGGCTCAAGAAACAGATCACAGATAAACTATTAGCTGTGTCCATTTCACATCTTGAACTTTATTTTAGCGTGAGAAATCAGAGGTGTGACGTGAGAGATCTCTCTAATACAAGAGTCTTATGTTCAATGTGTGAGAGTTGGCAGCTCTGCAGTTTCACTCGTGATTATGGATGCGTAAACACTGTTGAAGCTAAAGGCATTGTGGGAAACGTAGTTTTTTTTCTCTCGTTTTTTTTAGACACTCAAAAACTTTTAAGCTCTCGCGGGTCACATTAGATTACATGGCGCCGGTATTCTCATCAGTCACGGAGGACAATGCTTGTGGTGGGCATATTGTTGGAGGCTTTGAGTCAGGAAAATACTGAGAGGATGATGATGATGATGATGAGGATGATGACTGCACCGACGTGATCTTCTTGCAGTAAATTACTTCCGTGTACTGTCAGGTGTTTCATCATATTTGACGTGTTGTCAGTCTTGGACGTGATAAGCTTTTTACAAATATTGCATCGTACGCTGTTGCCGTCAATCTTGGCATAATGTAGCCATACTTTTGATCGCTAAAATAGTTTGCGTTAAATTTATGCTATGCTTTAAAGTGTAATGTACATTATAGTTTCACCTCATATTTGACAAACTCTGGGCGAGTGGGGGTAGCGACCATAAACGTGATTTTCAAGGCCGCTTCGCCGCAGCCAATCATCAGCATTTGATCCAGGCACGTTAGGGATGCCACACGTTTTCTAGCTCACTGACGTTAACAAGATTATACCCTAGGTATCGAAATTTGGTATCGAACGAAAATGATTTTTTCAATACTCAGTAGTGTCGAGACGATTCGGTCGGTGCTTAAAAAAGTACTGAACTCGATACCCAGCCCTATTGTCTAGAACTCTAAATATTGACTGAAGTCTATTTAGTTATAGCCAACCGTGTAATAATATTTAGGCATTTGCCTTGGATCATGGTGAAAATAAAATAAAAGCAGTGCTAGTCCTCTGCAAACGTGTTAATGTTTGCCGTACCTGTCGGCTTCGTCAAACACCACATACTCCACAGCCTGGAGCTTGAGGTTCATCTGCTGAATCACGTGCATCAGACGTCCAGGAGTCCCGATGATGCTGGAGAGAAGACAAACGAGGATCAACACTTTCTCAATTCTTCTATAATGACGACGATGCATCTACGCTCGCCTTATGCACAGCTTCTGACTGATGCCAACTCCACTATTTGGAAATGTTTTATTAGGCATGGTTAGAAACACAACTTTGCTGAAATTAACAATTTAAAGAAAAACTATTGGAAAATAATTCGATCTAATAAATTAGACCAGGCAAATTATTATTTACGACGGCTGATCGATTAAGGGAAAAATTAATCACACAACTGAATTCTCAGTAAAACACATATTATCAACAATGTAGCTCACTTGCATAATTAATCAAATTTAAATATGACTTAAATCAAATCAGCTAACTGAGTGAGAAAAGCAGACGTGCATCAGAACGAGCAAAACAACATTTCTGATGTTATGCAATAAAATTGCTCGGTTGGTTACAGCACAGATGCCATGCCATGCCATGGCCCAATTCCAACAGAAAAACACATTGCATTTCCATTTATTTATTTATTCTGTAAGTGTATTTTCATCCAAGTTTATGCACATTTTTCTCACAGAATAAAACATTTCTCCTACACGGTTGTGCTCATAATTATTTGAGGGCATTTTCAAAATGTACGTGCATCTTGCCGTTTTCATCCAGGGCTTAAAGTTTCTTCTGGATTTCATCCTATAAAGCACAGACGTCCACTACACCGTAAACCTCCAAGCGAGCTGCTCATCAGGTGTTCAGCTACAGATGGAGCTAAACTGTGCAGCACTACAGCCCTCCAGCAAAATTATCAAAAAGTACATTTCCGTTTCAATGCACTATTTCTCCATGCAGTTCCTTTGTTCATCAACGTAAAATTTTAACCAGCACCGCTCTATGCTCTAGATCAGGGGTGGTGGAGGGCTGGGGGGCCTCTTGGTTTTGGTTCCAGCCCTGCTTCAGAACAAACACTGGCAGCTTTAAACAAAACAAGGAGAGCTTCATTCGTAGATCCAGGTATGTTCCATGAAGGTTGCAGCTAAACTGTGCAGAGCCTTGCCCACCTCGGCTCCAAGTGGAGAGCTGCAGTGATGTCTGTACTGCTCTTATGTGTATTATATTTGCTTGCTGACGAACACACACGCACACACATGTAGAGGAGGACTCACATGTCTGGATTCTCATGAAGGGCAGCGAACTGGTCGTCCATGCTGTCAAACACAAAGAACAGCCTCAGTGAGCCATGAAAGAAGCATTTGAACATCGAGCGCTAGAATACTTTTTTGTTTTCAAACGCACCTGTCTCCACCGAGAACTAGAGCTGATTTCAGACGAGTGAACTTGCCCAGCTGAAAACACAACGCACACAGGGATGAATGAGTTCATGTACACATCGATGGAGAGATAGTTGGGGTTATTCGCTCACCTCTCTGGCAAATTTGTGGGTCTGCAGGGCAAGCTCACGGCTGGGAGAAAGAATCAGTGCCCGAGCACCACTCTGGGCCTTTGGGGACTTGAGCTTCTCAAACATTGGGATCAGGAAGGAGGCAGTTTTTCCACTGCCGGTCCGAGCCATGGCCACCACATCCTTACCATCCAAAATCAGTGGGATTGTCTGGGGAGAATTTGGGTTAAGTCACATTAGGAGACAGCGTTCAGAACAGGGTTGCTCATTACGTCGATGTGCTAGCGGTCGATCGCGGCGTGAAATTGAAACAATATCAGCCGATCATCCATCCCGTCACAGTTCAGTAAAGTTAGCTGCAGATTCTCAGTTTTCTCTGCTTAATAGCTCGAAACCAGAATGTTCTTAGTAAACAAATAATATCTATTTTTAATCTGTGTTATGTAGCGGACAAACTACAAAACGTTTTTTTCCCCTCGGCATTCGCAGAAACACATTACCGTCTATGAGCAACCCGCTGACATGGAATCGCTTAGGGACCGTCTGCAAATGACCAAATCCAAAATAAGTTTTACCCAGAATATTCTTCATAACTTCATTCTAAATTACTCTATTACAACCAAAATCAAGCAACTCCTCACCTGCATATTTTACTGCACGACTCAGTTTCAATAAAAAATGTAAAGATTTATTAGAGCATCATTTTTATTCTTGATTATTTGGATCAAAGCTCAATTGCTCCCATAAAAATCACTCTATTACCATCAATTCAGGTCACACACAACTGTTCTAATGATTAAATTCAGTGCAAGTCATCAAATTAAACTCACGTTATTACAAAAAATGTAAATAATTAATTATTGTGTGTGTTTTGTCAATTCTCAATAAAGTTGAAAATAATTGTTTGTTGATTGATGTTTTACATTTTTGTAGCGGGTCGATCACTTTGACTCAGTCATTGACTCAAAAGTAGCTCGCAAGCTGAAAAAGTGTGAGCACCCCTGGTCCAGAACAACCATAGCCCATTCAACTGAGGAAGAGATGCCCAGGGAGGAGAAGTGGAGCTGCCCGCCCCGTTCCCTGATTTCATTACACATGAATGTATGGAGTCCTCTTGCTCCACCCAGTGCTTAGAAGAACTATGGGCCTGTTTCCAGAGTTAGAGGACTTTCACATGTCTAGTTCAATTAATTAGGTCTGATGCATTGCTGCAATCGTCTGCAGATTTAGTCGTCATTCACACCACACAGATCACTCTGGTCTGCACTAGCCATGTGACATCATACGGTCCACTCAATGGTCACATACGTTATAGCACACATTTGAATGTGCACACGGAAGTAAACAACGTCTGAACACTGGGTCAGACAGACTGTTGTATTATTTGTGTTAATCGCTTCTGATGCAAATGAACCTCCAAATCTGATTTCAAGCAGCGATGATAAATGTAAAGAGATACACATCAACCCATAATGAGAGAGAGAGAGAGAGAGAGAGAGAGAGAGAAATCTCATTGCCTTTCAATGCTTTTAGTGCTGGAAATGGCAGCATTGACAGCAGATGCACCGGGATATGCTCAAATTAAAATGAGGTCTGCAAGTTTTCCAGATGGGATAACTTCCAGTTACCCCATGCAGGTTTTACCTCTCACTTTTTCTGTAAAATGTGTGAAGAAATCAAACTTTATTTATTAAATGGCCCACAGCAAAATTCCGGGCACTGACACAGGACACTCGCACACAGTTTGCCAGACATGACCCACGGGCTAAGGATACTGACGATTTAAAGATGCCGCTTGACGACCAGCACTTCACTTTTCTCATCTGATAAATAAATCCCTTGGAGCCAGAGTTCATAATGGCGAGCAGTCGCTACTTTTCAGATGAGTGAACAATTCCATCAAAATATGAAGCGAACGGCAGAAGAATTCATCCTCTGATAACAACGTGAAACACGGCTTTTCACCATGGATATTTGGACTTGTGTGGATACATCTACTGTACCGAGCAGTGCTGCATTCCCAGGAGCTTTACACACAGGTTCACTAGACATTTGAATCCATGAATATTAGAAAGAGATGGTGCACATTGTTTTAAGAGACATTCATAGAGTGAAAAGTGGTTTGGTTTCATTAATAGTACCAATGTCATGGTTTGTCATGCGTCAGCCTTTAGGAGATACGGAAATCTTATTGTGCATCCCTAGCTACGACAGCAGAAGACCACAGCAGGGCCGATTTGCACAGGCTCAACAACTTTACAAAATAGAAGAAGAACGTTGCCTGGTCTGATGAGTCTCGATTTTGCTACAACATTCAGATGCTAGGGTCAGAGTTTGGCATCAAAACGTGAAAGCATGGATCCATTCTGCCTTGCATCAATGGTTCATTGTGGTGGTGTTGGTTTTATTGACACACTTTGGGTCTATCAATTGAGAATCGTGTCAACACCACAGCCTCCCTGTGTATTGTTGCTGACTATATCAATCCCGTCGTGAGTCCCCATCTTCTGATGACAGGCAGGATAACAAGCCATGTCAAAAAAGCGTCAATCGTTTCAGACCGGTTTCTTGAACTTCAGTGTCATCCTCACACAGAAACCTGTGAACGAGTCTAGAAAGTGCCCTCGGGCTGCCAAACCTGGGTCAGAGTGTGACAAGCACTGTTAAGAGAGAGCCGACAAGAGCTTACCTTTCTCTGGATGGGTGTGGGGACCTTGTAGCCCTTTTTCATAATGCCCTTGAACACGGGGAAACTCAGACCTGAAGCAAAGCGCAGCACAATTCTCATCAGCTCATCCTCTACAGATGGACCACTTTGAAGCTCGAAGACACTTTCCATCAGCACATTTAAACAGCCTTAACAGTCAGAGTAAAAGTCCAGCTCACCCATTGACTGGAAGCCTCCAGATTTCTTCTTCTTTTTGTTCTGAGCACGAACCAAATCCTGAGTGTCCGGCTCCACGTCAGAAACACACTCAGACGATCCCGGAAACATGAGGGGCTTCCGGTTTATCTGCAAACATTCCATCAGAAAGTGTTTTTGTCATTTAAATGGACGAGATTTCAAGAGACATTTATTATAAACATGTGAAACAAGGACTGAAATGAGCACCGATTAAGTCAAAACACATATTTTAACAAAATAAATAAATGTTGGACGATTGTTTTGAAATAATTGCAAGATTTGCACAGATTGCATTCTGCAATAGTAATTATACAAAGATCATTTGCATACATTTGATTATTTATATTGACTTGCTAAAAATAAATATTTCCTTTTCAAGTTTAACTGATTTTGATTTATTCTTGTTAAGTAAAGCCAGTAAAACAAATTAACAACTCCATTAAAATTTCATCATTTTAAATAAATACATTTTTGTACTACAGAAATTTAAGCATATAACAAACAAAAAAAATCACATATGTGTGTGTGTGTGCGTGTGTTCAGAGCTAACTAAATTAGCATTTAATAGCATTTTTTTTACAATAAGTCCTACTTCTTTACTAAACAAATAATGAAAACACCGAATAGAGATACAAACATGTTATTTAAAATATAAATAATGACTGATTCGTTACTTCAGTGTACGTATAGTTCATGAATGAAGTAACAGTATGTGTGTGTGTGTGTGTGTGTGTGTGTGTATATATATATATTTGTGTAAACTTCACAAAATAACTCTCGTGTGGATGAGAAATTACTGCGCTGGCACAGTTCATATCAGAGAACACAGACAAAGAACCAAAAAAAGCCACAGTGCTGAAACAGATGAGATTCTCAATGAAGAAGATCACGTGAATTTTTTTTTCTGTGTATAAAAACAAAACATGAATATATTGATTCCTTAAAAAAATGTACCAAAAAGCTTGCACCTTACAAAGTGTGTGTGTAAATTAAAAAAAAATATATATATAAGATTTGTTCTACTCACAGTCTTATCATCTTTGACTCCTGCTGCCACTTGAAACTCCTCCTCGTCCTCCAGGCCTCTTTTTTTCCGCTTCTGCATCTTCTTCCTTTTTTGTGCCATCACGACAGTTTTAAATAGTTTGTTTTACCAGCTCAGGTAAATCGTTTAGTCGATTAAAACAAATAATTCGGCGAAGAAAACACGGCGATCGCTTGTCCGACACGTGTAATTTGTGACACATTAACGGCGCGGATTGATGACGTCAGTGCGTATAGTCATGCTTTCCCACTAGATCACGGGGTGGCAGCACACGCGTTTCCTCCAAAATCCTCCATATGATGACGTACGACGATTTTGTACGTTTTTAATTAATACACAACTTACATTCTGACGTAGAACTCATTCAAAATATCAAGTAGAGTAGAATAGAATACAAACTTTATTGTTATTGCTGAGAATATACTACAAAACTAAACTGAAGCCATTCATCTTAATAAGACCTAATATAACAAACAAAAAAAGTTTTTAAGCCGTTGTGGAAAAATGCTGTACAGAATGCTCTCAAAAATGGAGTTGTTTATTTTCACGATTGAACAAAATCGTGACTCCATGGGGAAGCCGTGATGAAACAGAGGAGTATCAGAATATTTTAGTATATATTTTTACACATGTGTATTGAATGAATGAGTGTGTTCTCCCAAGTGTGTGTATGAGAATGTGTATTATGATTACATCTGATTATTATGATTTGACAACTAGTGTGTGCAGAACTTACCTCCAGTTGGCATGGTCCAAGAATGGCTCCTCGATAATGTTGAGCTCAGGGTCCGTGGAGACCTTCTTGTTCTTCTTTAAACTGAAGATAGTTCTTAATGACTTTGGCAATGTTTGTTGTAATTGTTCAGCTCCTGAAAACACTTGGGACCAAACATAAGCCTCTCGGATGCTATAATATCTCTCCAGCTGCTTTGACAAACTGCCTTCTGCTGCAGCCAAATATTCACCTTTTGAATCTTTTTGAATCCCAGTTGTCTGCACCCCAGCTCCTCGGCCAGACTGGGAAGGAGAGCAGTGTGTGAGCCTCCCCAGAAACACAGGACGAATGAGTCTGGCGTAAACTTTGTTAATCGAGGGTGGGTGGCAGTCAGATTAGCTCCTCAACCAGAGTCCCTGAGTCAGGTTTTGCTGCTCAGCATCCTTTTTTCTTTGTTTAAAATAGTTTCAAAATCTCATTGCATCCTCAAATCTGTGCCGAAGACCCTTTGTGTCATCACACTACGACAGCCATGATTTTACAGGAGTGGTTTTGTGTGTGATGAACCGTTCAGTGCTCAAGCTAATGTTGATAAGTTAAGGCTGTTGGTAGTACATTTGTATTGCTACATTATTTAATATTAGTCAACAGATCAAGCTTTATCAAGTCAGCAGTTTTCCGTTCTGTTTATTTCTGTTTATGATGAAAGAAAATCCTGGATGGAACGCCAGCATGCGCATACATTTTGGAAAAGCGCGTTAAAAATGATTTGAACAACTGAGTAGGATAAACTTTGTATGTGATAAAAGAAATGCTCTTGAATTTTGATGGAAACATGTTTACCGAATAAATCCAGGTGCAATGGCAAAGCATTTTTCTGTCTGAACTTGGGCGTGATGGAGCAGCATTCATGGAATAACCAAAAGGAGAGATTTCAGTGCACGGCATCTGAAAGGTTGTTTAGGTCATTCAAAAATTCCTTCGCCAAAGTCTGTCATCGAAGTGGTTCGGAATGATCGCCTCCTAGAACTGTCTCGACCGCTGCGTTCCCAAAGAGAAGTCTCCCACGCATAGTGTGTTTCTCCTACGTGTTCTACAACACGAGTAAGTTATAATATATGAAAGAAAGGCCTTCTCCTAATCCAAAATCTCACTGACCGTGTCGCTCATGCAGCTGCTTTTTAAGCTCCTCCACATTCGTTTTTTTTTCTCTATTTTAGCACATGCACATAATGATGAAGAAGGTTTGGGTTATCATGACCCATCGGTATCTCTCCTCTCCACACACTGGGCTGCGGTGCTTTAACTGTGCCGTCTTTCCAGGCAAAAAGCACCGGCACAGCACCAGTTACTACCTTCCTCTTCATGCATCTGATGTTCAATAATCTGATCAGTGCTAAAATGTTTACTGAAAACCTAAGGTTTGCTAGTGAGACAAAAACTTCTCAGTGTGTGTGCACGAGCCGCTGTTTTCTATGGTTGACATTGACAGGAAAACTGTAAAAATGTAAAAATTCCATTGAACTTTGCAGACGACGAACACGGCGGAACACAACGGTGTGCGCCGTATACCTTCTGCTGTCTCTGAAAGCTTATAAACACACCTTTTCTGAACATTTTCTCCAAACTCCATTGCCCTAGACTCACCGAGCGCTATTACTGAGGAGAAAGTGCTTCAAGAGTCTACGTGCAAGTAGTCCATGTGAATAAGCTACTCTGTAGGGTTCATATGTTTGTAAATCGGAGGATGTCAGTGCCTCACCAACCATGAACCACACTGCAGTCACAGTCATGCACAGTTTCAAACCTGTGACATCCTTCAAACCTGCAGATTTAATTATCTGGATGAGTTATGTTTGATTAACATTGCGACTAAACTTCCCCCCCACGACTGATACTCTACCAGATGCTGCCAGCAACTGCACCTTACCATTGTTACGTATATGTGTCAAATATCTGTTGAGTTTATTTGGTACATCTGGGCTCCCCAGAGTTAAGAATTATGAATTATTAAGCTGACACAGATCTGATGGTATGATATTTTAAACATTTTCAGCTTAGCTTCACTAATCTTTAATATTCCTTAAATTCTCTGGGGAATCCAGCGACACATTAACACAGTTTTTCATGCAGAGACTGAATCTCACATCTAGAAAGTTCACAATCATATTATATGAACAAGCACCAATCATTTCCACATGACACTAAAGTGTAGGTAAAAACAACCAAAATATCTCTGAAATGATCTGCAATCCTTTTCTTCAGCGAGTGGCCTGAGATTTGAGCTCTGCATGTCGTGCACTCATTTGATTGTGATGGAACGAGAATACTAAATGAACAGATGGAAAAATGTTTTAATAAAAGACGGCTGAAAAGTTGTAGTCCTTGAATTATGAAGCAATTCTCTTTTTCAATTGTGTTCAAAGAATGGCGCCCAGCAAAAATGCACATCCAACAGATGTTAATTTCACCACGTCTCAACCAACAAGATTTAGAAGACCTTATGTAGAAACTGGTTTTGGAAACTGTAATTCAAAGTCTCAATCCAAACTGACCTTAACCCTCCTCTGTCCAGCAGGAATAGCCAAAAAGCATGAAACTATGTCATACGTCCCACACTTAGCTCTGAAGTTAGTGGCAGACCTTGTGTCAAATGCGAGGTTATTGTGGATTAATTGTTTAACTTTAGTTTTAAATCCATTGCTTTTCGATTATAGAGCTTCAAACGAGAGCTGCTAAATCCTTCTCAAACCAGCGGCAGATTGTGGAACATGCAAAAATGCCATCATTAATTCCACGTGTACGGCAAATATGAATCTACTATTGAGTCGTTGAAAAAGATAGTTCTTACATCATCACTGTTGATCCAAAAGATTGTATTTATTTTCACAACCATTCTGTAAATTAAATCAAATTTAAAAAGGCATTTCTTAAATCCAATAAACACAGCTATTGAACTTTAACCTAAATTACGGACACTGAAATACAGACGGTAAGAAAAACTGTTTCTCTTCAACAACTACTGCCAGACTTGTCCCAACATATCCAATTAAAGTCCCAAAAGGTAGGCGTGGTTAACATTTTACTTAAAATATTCACAAAGAACATTTCCATTAAGATAAAAATACTTTTACAATAATTGTACAAAAAAAATCAACAAACAAATAAATTGTCAATGAATAAAATACCAAACATACGAGTTTGGCTCTTACATGGTTTTTAAATTCAGTGAGGTATTGCAATATCAAAAAAAAAAAAAGTTTTTCCACAGCATATTTTAGGTTCCCAGACATCCCTCTCCCAGTTCATCCGGGGGGAGACCGAGGTCAAAGTCTCTCCAGAGTGTCCTAGGTCTTCCTGGCAGCTTTACTCCAAGCTCCTCCTGGGTGACTGAGCTCCTTACCTTATCTCTAAGGGAGCGCCCAGCCACTCTGAGGAGGCAGAACTCATTTCAGCCACCTGTGCACAGCCATCTCATTCTTTCGCCATGACCCAGAGTTCCTGGCTATAGCTAAGGGGAAGGAACGTACAGTGGGGTAAAAAAGTATTTAGTCAGCCACCAATTGTGCAAGTTCTCCCCCTTAAAAAGATGAGAGAGTCTCGTAATGTTCATCATAGATAGACCTCAACTATGAGGAACAAAAGGAGAAAGAAAAATACAGAAAATCACTTTGTCTGATTTTTATAGAATGTATTTGCAAAATATGGTGGAAAAATAAGTATTTGTTCAGCTACAAACAAGCAAGATTTGTGGCTCTCACAGACCTGACACTTCTTCTGTAAGAGGCTCCTCTGTCCTCCCCCCGTTACCTGTATTAATAATAACCTGTTTGAACTCATTATCAGTATAAAAGTCAACAACCTCAAACCCTCACACTCTAAACTCCACCACGGCCAAAACTAGAGAGCTGTCAAAGGACACCCGAAACAAAATGATAGACCTGCACCAGGCTGGGAGACTGAATCTGCAGTAGGTGAACAGCTTGGTGTGAAGAAATCAACTGTGGGAGCAATTATTAGAACATGGAACACATACAAGACCCACTGATGATCTCCCTCGATCTGGAGCTCCACGCAAGGTCTCACCCCGTGGGGTCAAAATGATCACAAGAACGGTAGGACCTAGGGAATGACCTGCAGAGAGCTGGGAACAAAGTAACAAAGGCTACCATCAGTAACACACTACGCCGCCAGGGACTCAAATCCTGCAGTGCCAGACGTGTCCCCCTGCTTAAACCAGTACATGTCAAGGTCCGTCTGAAGTTTACTAGAGAGCATTTGGATAATCCAGAGAATATCATATGGTCAAATGAAACCAAAATAGAACTTTTTGGTAACAACTCTACTCGTCGTGTTTGGGGGAGAAAGAATGCTGAGTTGCATCCAAAGAACACCATACTTACTGCGAAGCATGGGGGAGGAAACATCATGCTTTGGGCTGTTTTTCTGCTAAGGGATCAGGACGACTGATCCGTGTAAAGGAAAGAATGAATGGGAACATGTATTGTCAAATTTTGCGTGAAAACCTCCTTCCATCAGCAAGGGCATTGAAGATGACAACGATCTCAAACACACCGCCCGGGTAACGAGGGAGTGGCTTCGTAAGAAGTATTTCAAGGTCCTGGAGTGGCCTAGCCAGTCTCCAGATCTCAACCTCATTGAAAATCTTTGGAGGGAGTTGAAAGTCCGTGTTGCCCAGCGACAGCCCCAGAACATCACTGCTCTAGAGGAGATCTGTATGGAGGAATGAGCCAAAATACCAGCAACAGTGTGTGAAAACCTACAGAAAACGTTTGATCTCTGTCATTGCCAAAAAAAAGGATATATAACAAAGTATTGAGATGATCTTTTGTTATTGACCAATTACTCATTTTCCACCATATTTTGCAAATACATTCTTTAAAAATCAGACAAAGTGATTTTCTGTATTTTTCTTTCTCCTTTTGTCTCTCATAGTCGAGGTCTATCTATGATGAACATTACGGGCCTCTCTCATCTTTTTAAGTGGGAGAACTTGCTCAATTGGTGGCTGACTAAATACTTTTTTACCCCACTGTAGATTGACTGATAAACCGAGAGCTTTGCCTTACTTCTCAGAGCCTTGGGATCGGTACGTAGACTGCATTACTACTGCGGCTACACCAATCCTTCTGTCAATCTCTCGTTCCATAGTCCCCTTACTCGTGAACAAGACCTCACGATACTTGAACTCCTCCACTTGGGGCAAAATCACGTCACCCACTCGAGGTAGCATTCCACCTTTTCAGGCTAAGAACCATGGCCTCAGATTTGGATGTGCTGATTCTCCCCAGGTCTACAAAGATTAAATATTAATGCTCTCTTGACCCTTATTCTCATTCTTGATCATGGGGGGTCTGCCAGTGCCTATCTCCAGCGCACATTGGGCGAGAGTGCACTAGTTCATCGCACCCAGGTCACCAGCCCATCGCAGGGCAACATTCACACCTAAGGGGAATTTAGATTATTCAGTTAACCTAACCGCATGTTTTGGGATTGTGGGGGAAACCAGAGTAAACCCGGAGGAAATCACATGATTTAATCAACTAATAATAATGCTTATCTCTATGATAATAGATTACATAACCAAAAAAATCATGTACAGATGAAAGAAAAGAGACATGAAAACTGAGCAGCATATAAGAGCCTGCCCTTCCATGAAAGATTAATCAGACCCTTCTCCTGGGATAAGCAACAGTAAGCTAACTAACTAGCTAACAAAAGCAGTTAAGTGAATTTATTTTTAACAAGAGATTTGTTGAAACCACTCAAAATGTATGTCAAACTTAAGTGACTACAACATCTGATAGTGAAAAGTCTGATTTTTTATTGTGGAATCACATTTCATGACGCTGTTATGAAGCATGACTCACTTTAATCACTTAGTGAAAGACAATAACATAAATGGAGCAGAGCAGATTGTGAACGTCAGCTTCAAACTCTTTTTACAATTGAACAGACAACTAAACAGCCCCCCCCCCCCCCCCGCAGGGCCCACCGTGAACAGGATGAAAAGTGGCGCTCCGATGAACTACTCGCTCTAACAGGTAATCTGGTTCTGTTGTAAATGCGGTCTGCACTGGAAGGTGTACTTGATTTGAATCGAAATTGAAATTGTTGGAGTTGTCCATTGAGCTTGATTCATGTGATTTAAAAGATTGTTTTTCCTATGAACAGTTGGAGACAGTTATGACTGACTGTTATGAGGTGGTTTTAGATTTCTGAAAATAAATATATCTGAGCGCATCGGAGACCATATGCTGCTGTGTGTAAGGCTTATACCACAAATCCAGAGCATTTACAGGGATTTATCGAATCACTGCTGATTACAGAGAGAGAGAGAGCGAGAGAGAGAAAGAGAGAGAGAGAGAGAGAGAGAGCATTTTTCATATGCACTACTTTTCTTTGCTCCTTGCTTTATTTTCTTTATATAGTGTGCATTCGCTGTGTTCACATGTAAACGGCACTTGTGCTGTCAGGGAGAGGGAGAGATACAAAGTCTAACATTGAGAACTAAAAACCCTGAGTCTACCCAAACATGCACATGAAAAGAAGATTCTTCATGGACAGTCAAAGAGGGTGAGCGTGAGAGCAGATTCCCCAACCTCCTCCTGACACATCAATGACCCGTGGATCCCTCAGGAGTCAGATAAGAGAGACATAGATAGAGAGGGAGAGAGTGCATCAGAAGCTGCTCTCAACCTCAAAGCAGTCTTTGCTGGAGCCGCATCCATGAGCGTTTTACTGCTGTACGGACTGATGATAAGTGTCTTGTCAGCACAGGGTAAGTGTTTGTGTGTGAGCGACAGTGACAGAAGGTGCGAGAGAGACCAAGGTACTAATTGGTTGGTGAGAGTCTTTTAGGAACGACTTGGTTCTGTATTACTGCCATAGATAACACTTGGTTGAGATCGATTTTCTTTTGTGTCTCTTGGTTATTATGACTCTTAAGTTACATCCCGCTCGTGTGACTTATGTAGGTACTAATTGGAATAGTGTGATTACTTACTAGAATGACTTTTATGTACGACTTTGTTTTGTATTACTCATTAAACGAATACCAATCTCTTATGCATTTCGTACTTATGTCTTTTTATTTTAGTTGGTACCTGGTTCAGTACTACTTTCAAAATGATTGAGGTTTAGTACCACTCTCTTTGGAACACCTTGGTTCAGTATAACTCTTTTTGCTACAACCTGGTTCTGAATTTGGCTCCTACGTATGACTTGATTGTTCACTGCTCTGTTTTTTACTTGGTTTAGTATGACTTTCTTATGCTGCATTCCACCAGTCAAAAAGAAAAGTAGAGTAGTTCGTATGAGGTGAAACATGATCCACCTCTGATCCAAACTAAACATAAATGAGGACAACAAAAACATCTACTCTACTCCCTTGCGCGTGGCATTATGTGTTGATGTGTCCGTTTACAAAGCACCACTTGGAGCAGTTTGTAATCCAAGAATCATTTGCAATGTGCATCGTAAGCGATTAACACAAATAATATAGTAAAAGATACCAACAGTAAAAATCAAGCAGCAAAGTCTGTCCAACTTGATTTCATTGCCGTGTGCACGTCATTCACACCAAGCAAAAAGCATTTGCGGAAACGATGGCGAACCAATGAGTGGCCCACATGATATCACATAGCTACGTTTTCAACTAGCGCGGACCAGAGGAAGTGTGGTGGGATTGAGGATTAAATGAACTAGAGGTGTGAAAGCACCCTTAGGTACAACTTGGTTTAATATAGCTCTCTTAGTTGTGGTTTGGGGAAGTATGTCTCTGTTCGGAAAAAACTTGTTCAGTATGACTCTCTAAAGCAGGGGTCACCAAACTTTTTGAAACCGAGAGCTACTTCCTGGGTTCGGATTAATGCAAAGGGCTACCACTTTGACACCCTCTTCTGAATCTATTGATAATTAAGGATATTCATCTCCGCAAAGAAACTGATCATGTGAATTATTTCTCACACTGAATATGAATTACATTAATTAACAACGTAGTAAACAAATAAATATTTATATTCAACACTTTATATTTATGATTTGTCTTAGTGAAAGTGTTATTTAAATTGAAAAAAAATATATACCGGTATATATACAAGTTCAAAACACTTCAAAATGATCATTTCTACAAGAGTCTAAGGAAAGCACAACGTCAATGTACAAATAATAAATCATGTAAATACAAAAAGTGAGCTAAGATAATTTTTTTCCAATGTTAACATTTTACAAATGCATTGAACTAAACATGAACTGGAAACCAAATCTGGTATCGGTTTCTTTCAGTTACTGGGAAGCCTGGCATTGCGTGCGGTTTACCAGTATGTTGTACTCTGAGTAAGTTTTGAGATGGTGTCGTGAAATGTCTCTCCACGTTGTGCCGCTTGGCCACCACCGCCGCAGTTGTCGCGCACATGACACAAACATATGCTCCTTCCACAGAGGTATAAAAAAACCCTTTACCTCGCATTCGTCGCGAATATTAAATGATCTTTCTATGAGTCAGTCGTCTCATTTTCGCTGCGATGCTTGTTTGTTTCATCGTAGCGCGTCATACTGACCTTTCAACTGACCTTTTTTTTTATTTATATATTGTCACATCAAGCTTACGTGCAAGTGTAATTTAAACAAGAATAGCAATCATATTAAATTAGATTCAGCTCACTGGAAAGTGGCGCTATTTGAGCTATTTTTAGGTCAGGTGGCGGGCGACTCATGTGGTCCTCACGGGCGACAAGATGGAGACCTCTGCTCTAAAGTATGACTTGGTTCAGTACAACTCTCTTTTGCAACACTTCGTTTATTATGACTAGTAACAATCTACTATCCCTTGAGGTATTGGAAGGAGCGCAATCTTCTCTGTCTTCAGACTCAGATCTGCTGGCCTCCAGGTTTGCACATGCTGATTCTGAACCAGAAGTGTCAGCGATGCTCTCGAAAGCCACATTGGCAATCCCGTTAGATGTGCCCATGCCCTCTGATCAGATGCCTTCGCTGCTGGATTACTGGTTTCTGGGATGGTGTCATGACACTTATACCCGTGAACCTCCTGTGCCTTTCTTCCCCGCAGTGCATGAGGAGCTCACAAGATACTGCCGGGCTCCCCGGTCTGCCGGTGACAGGAATGCTAATGAATACTCGAGCATTCCAGATGTGGACCAGGCTGTCATGGTTCATCTGTGGACTGCCTGTGGTCTTGTCTGAGTGTAGCCTCCAATGTTAGGTAGTGCATGAGGTGGTGGCAGCCAAAAGTCTATGAATGTCTTATTTTCAAGCTAAGTTTTTTCAGGGTCTTTCCACCAACCCAAATCCCCTGGAAAGGGCGGCAGACTAGAACACTCACCTCGCCGCTGCCCCCTACTTCCTACACAAAAATAGTGGACTCGACATCCTAGAGTCTGTAGTTTCTCTTCCTCAAATGGGTCTACCCTTGACAAAGACTCCGACTCAGGCATGTGCTCCACTGTCCATTGGAGAGAGGGGAGAAGCTCAGTCTCCACCCGCGTCTCTGACAATTTCCCAGGGCCCAGCCCCAGTGATTCTGGCACTAAGCCCAGATCATTGCGGCCCCGCCAGGGTGTCTATCGGCAAGTCTTGAATCGACTCCCTGTCAGCTCATCTGGAAGAATGGTGGAAGCTTCCTGAGCCTCTCAGTGGGTCATACAGACAATCTGGCAGGGCTACACGATTCAGTACATGCGCAAACCCCCAAGATTTCAAAGTGTGGAGCATACTCCTGTCCCCTGGACGGGAGACTCACTCCTGAGAGCGGAGATCACTGTCCTTTTGGAGAAAGGCACAGTCGAGCTGGTTTCTTTAGTGGAAATAAAACAAGGGTTTTACAGCCTGTACTTCCTGGTCCTCAAGACAACAGGCGGGTTGTGACCAATCTTGCAGACAAACCACAACATTGTACCGAGTGGTCTGGAGGGTGCAGGCATTCTGACCATGGATGCCTACTTTACAGGATGTGGCGCCGTGAATAGTACCCAGCAGGTGTCTGGCATATCAATCGCCTCGAGTTAGCTACAGTGATCCTGGCATTGCGGTGCTCGCTTCTCCGAGGTCATCATGTGCTTGTGAGGATGGACAGCATGGCAGTCATAGTGTACATTAGCCACCAGGGTGGTGTACACTCCTGTCATCTGCACTCTCTCAACCGAGGATTGCTCGTCTGGAGTCAGGACAGACTACCATCCCCTATAGCCATTCACATTCCCATTGTGAGCATCCTGATCACAGATGCCCTGTTCAAGTTCAATCCCACCACAGGAGAATAGCGAATCCATCCCCTGGCTGTGCAGAAGATATTTGGACAAGATGAATGGACCTGATCACCTCAGGTAACCACCAATTGCCAGCTGTTTTATACCATGGCTCCGGGACAGACATGCTGGCTTACTTCCTATACATATTTCCCACCAGTGAGCCTTCTAGTACAGGTCCTTCGTAAGGTCAGGTAGGATGGGTATGAGCTGCTTTTAGCTGTGCCCCTCTGGCCCAACAGAGCCTGGTGCTTCCATACCTGCTTGAAGAGAACGACTGAAAGGGAACATCTACATTACTTGCACAACCCCTGTGGCCTGAAGGAAGGGACAGAGATGCATTCTGTTTGCCATGCCCTTGAGGTCAGTGAATCTGATATGCCGAGAGGTAAGTGGGTTCGGCCCCTCGGAAAACACAGATTGAAGGTGGGTTCCACTGGGGTTAAATACCCAGCTGAATGATGACCAAATCCCCAACCCTTCCAGAGATAATTCCCATCAGTTGTCTATTACGAGGAATACGTCTTCGTTACCTCTTTCAGGGATGGCGGTTACGCAAGTAACCAAGACGCTCAGTGTGACTGTCTTAGGTACAACTTGGTTCAGTAAGACCCCTCTTTCTAAATGCCCTCAATATGCTTCACAAAAAAAAATAATACAAATAATGAAGACATTATTCTTCATTGGCAGGAAATGTCTAATTGCACAAGGATGCACAACACAAAAGAAGTCAAAGATTCTGTTAAAGCTTTTAATGGGTAAGTTTAAGATTTAATGTATGTTTATTCTTAGCTTGATATATGAGCTGGTTTACAGTCAAGATGGTCATGAGCTGGATATAGGTTTAGTGGTCATAGACTGGTTTGAGCTGGTCATGAACTTGCTTTAAGGGGAACATTAGATTCAGTCAATTTGAGCTAATTTAAGATTAATGAGGTGGGAATGAGCTAGTATGAAGTGGTCATGAAGGATATCAGCTGCATAGGATGGCAAATAACTGCTTACGTGAGTTATTAACTGTTCATAACCGAGTAATGAGTAACCATTAGTTCTTCCATGATCTGGTACAAATTCCTTTAAAGGTATCATATTATGCAGAATAGACTTTTTTGTTGTTCTCTCACCAAAAACAGTTTGCAGAGACAGAAAATATGCCAGATTTTCTGCCAGATAATAGATTAAAATATGCCAGACAATAGATTTTTTATGATTAAAATGTAATTTAGAATGTTATTAATGGTGCAGTGCTAGTGCAGAGGCTCTAATATTTATTATAAAAGCTTTAAAAGGGCATAATCTGGCATATTTAAGTTTTTTATGGCATAACACATGGGAACACATGATAGTGCACAGAGAAGCTGCAGGTTTCACATTTCAGTTAAATGTGATGTTTTCCACAGTTCAAAGTTTTAGTGTTTAGTACGGTGGCCCATTAGTGCACAACACAAATCAGCTTTGTGCGCACAACGCTATTGCAAATCAAAAACAACTTCGAATCAAAACATAAACAAAACATAAAATATGCAAATTTGTGTAGTTGATTTGTGTTGTGTTTTTGATTTGAAGTAATTATGTGCACTATTGGGCCACGGATTCCCATTGCAAAAAAAAAAACATACATAACATGCACTACATATTGCAAAAGAAAAAAATTATGACACTGGGTGGGGGGGGGGAATTTCATGCCATAGGATCAGTGGCCTATTAGTGCACAACACAAATTAACTTTTTGCGCACACTGCTATTGCAAATCAAAAACCCAAATTTACATATTTTGTGTTTTATTTGTGTTGTGCACTAATGGGCCACCGTAGTTCCGTTATGTTGCAGCATAAAAAAAAGGAAAGACACAACATTCTCTGCTTAAAGTCTTGTTTGACAAAAAGTGAAAATTTTTTCATTGCTGTTTGCTGGAGTTTCTCTTTGAATGTCTGTGTTTTTGTCTTGTTCCCTTGCCAGTGTGTGCCCTGCAGTGTTACGGCTGTAATGTTTTCCACGGGCAGAAGTATGTTGACGTGGGCTGCAGAAACCCAGAGATCATCACCTGCACACAGTCTCACAAGGGCTTCAAACATCGCTTCTGCATCAAGACTGAGAGCAGTGAGTCTTACACAGTAGCTTTTCAGCACAGACTCAATTAGCAACTAGTTTTTTCATGGGCAGCTTGTAGAGAAGGTCAAAAAAGTCAAAATAAATAGCTTAAATATGATCACTTACTTTATTTCACCACTTAAATAGCCAATGAAGTACAGCACAAATAAGATGGTTAATTTAAAGCATAAATCATTATTAAAAAAGTATTTGATGCCACTGCTACGCACTGCACCACCCGCAATCAAGGTATTCATCCATTCATTTGTTCTGTGTTTGAGAAATCCAAACTTGGATAGTACAAGATGAGCTGATCTGATGAGATCTACCATCGCAGACAGAAGTGAAGTATCATTGGCACATGAAAATCACAGATAACACATGGTTTCTTAAACATATGGTTGAACATTTCAGTCACGTGCTTGTTCACATTATAGGAATCTGACCACTTTAATCAGATTTATCAGCTTTGCTATGACTCACAAAGGTTGTGTGTTTGAATTCCAGGGAAAGCAGGAGCTTATCAAATGTGTTTTAAGTTCCTTTGGATAAAGTCTCTGCAAATGGTTAGATGTAAATAGATTAGTGTCCCTCCCATATGTTAGTATGTATACATGACAAGTATGAACATTTGCCCACACATTTCAAAACAAAAAAGAAAAACAACAATGAATGCATGATGTATTTTATAAATGAAATCTTATTGTTATATTGTTATCTATATCTTTCGTATAAATATTCTAATACAGTGTTACCCCGAGATATGCAATTAATCCATTCCAGGGTGACATTCATATGTCGAACATTTCGTATCTTGAAACAAGTTTTACAAGAAAAAAACCCTAATCTGTGCAGCGGCTCTCAGACACAACAGAATAAGTAGATGAAAAAAATGGAAAACCATAGAAAAATCAAGTAACTTTTCTTCAATCCTTAAATCTATACATTGTTAATGTAATAAATGATAAAAAAACAGAATAAAACACAAGCAAAATACCTAATATGTACACAAATGTGAAACCTTACCTTGAGTGAAGCGATGTGTCGCAGGGGGTGTAATGGATGAAAGAAAACATTACGGCACTACGTATGAAAGTTAACTTTCTCAAGATATTTCAGGAATTACTGACACCAACACGGTTTCAAGCACAAGCGCAGACAGATGGAGAGACGCTTCTGAGAACACGTCACAGGGTTTCTCTAAGTTGCGCTACAGAACAGCACTTTCCACGTTATAAACGTTATTTCTTTTACGACGCCTTGACTCTAACATTTGTTATAGCACATTATTAGTAATCTATACATAATGTTTCGCTGAGTTATTGAAGTGTTTTGAAGTGTATCGGACCCTTTTTGCACTGGGAGAATAGAGCGGCAGGACCCGGAAGCGCAGCGCAACGGCCGACTAAACAAGTGGTTGTTCATATCTCGAATTTTTCTTTGCATCTCGAAGCAAAAAATTTCCCGCAAGACCTCTTGTATCTTGAACATTTTGTAACTCGAATCATTCGTATTTCGGGGTACCACTGAATTATCATGTTGGCAATTAGACTGAATAGGAGAGGTTTGTTAAAGTATAACACGAGCAAAAGTAACATTTTTTTGCAAATAACCTTGCTGCAATAGATTTATTTGTAGGTCATAATTTCTTACATAAGTGTTACAAATTTCAAATATGTACAAATTTCAAATATGTATTCAATTGCATACCACAAGCTCTTAGCGCATCATATGAAGAGACACGTAAGGTGGAGCTTGAAGGAAATAACATATTTCAGAGAAGACAGGAGAGGGCTTGAAGTCCAAATATTTACTCAAAATTCATGAATAACACATTACAGATATATCTGGATGTTCTAACTGCATTACACAACAGCAATGTGCGTCAAGCTCCCGTCGCAAAGCTTACACATCCCTCCCTTGTGAACCTGTTCTTATATATGTTCCTAAAAAATGCAAATTAGTTGGGCGTAGTTCCGTTTGCCTCTGGCCTTTTGGATGACCCACATGTCTGACGTGAGCCGTTCACCTCCTGAAATGGTGGACTGTCTTGATCCTCTGCACAGAGAAAAAGGCACTTGGGGTGATAACACAGGTCGATAAAAATATTGATTAAATTCAAGTAACAAAAGAAATACACAATTATCACTCATTTATTTTTCAGTTTAATATTACACTTAATACTCAAATAATTATAACATAATACACCACATAGTTAGAGAAAATAAAACTATTGTGAGATACCTAAATTATCCTTCACGCTATAGAGCCATTTTGATAAATAATTTACAAAAGGGTTCTATACACCTTTGGTGCTTGAGCGCTAATAATAATACACACGGTGTGTAGTAAACATATGCAATTTGCTAAGAGCTCCTTGATCTCCATATATCATCAGCATCTGAAAACCTCTGTTTTTACAAGAATTTTAGGATAACATTTTGCTTGCATGTCATTTCCCAAATATAATATTCACAATCATATTATAATGGTCATCTCTGTGAAAAGCATACAATAACTATAGAAATAGAGAAAAAGGAGCAAGGAATTCGTGACAGATTTTTAAGGAAACTCTGTGAAATCTCTAGCTTTCTTCTCCTGATCAGGGTTTTAATCTGGGGTTAGTACATGTCAGTGTTTCTAAGGATGAATTTACATTGACCCACATATGCCCAGATTACACACTCTTAATCTTCTGCTCTCCTTTAGACGTTCAGCAGGAAAGAACCTCTCTTTCACACACAAACACAGAGGGTTTGAAAAACATTTTCCGTTTAATGAAAATGTCCGTCAAAAGAATGCAGTATCTGCACAAGAGACAAAATTGGATCTGAAATATCATAAAGAACGTTTTTTTTTTATTAGTGTGGAGGAGTTCAATTATACATACAAAACAGCATAGTAGCCCACAGAAAATATATACTAAAAATAGATAAGCATGAAAAAATTAAAGAAAGAAGACAGAGATAAAACCACATTATACTTCATAGGGGAGAAACGAGAAATGTTCAAGTCCTTCATGAGCTTAAGATCTTCGGCAGCTTTTGAAATTTATCTAAGGGAAGTAAAATAGACACAACTTCCCCTGAGGAGAGGGATAGTCACACCATTCAGCGAAGGAAAAGTGGAGTATTTCCCTCCGCCAGGAGCTGCGGATGGATGCTGTGACAGCCACCGGGAGCCGAAGGAGCCCAGGGGGTGCCCACTGACTGGGTCTGGAGTGTCTCCGCCAGGCCAGTTGAGTCAATGGGGCATGCCGTACGCTGGACCACCCATACCCCAACAATGAGTCGATGCCAGCGCCCATGGGTTCACCTCCTGAAATGGTGGATTGTCTTTGATCCTATAAAAATTTGATTAAATTCAAGTAACAAAAGAAATACACAATTATCACTTATTTATTTTTCAGTTTAATATTACACTTAATACTCAAATGATTATAACATAATACACCACATAGTTAGAGAAAATGAAACTATTGGGAGATACCTAAATTATCCTTCACGCTATAGAGCCATTTTGATAAATAATTTACAAAAGGGTTATCCTCCAGTTATCCTGGAGCCCGGGGCATGGAGGATACACCAGCACAGCGGAATATCACACCCCGGAACACTCCCAGTGCACTACCCAGGAGACCGCCCTCACCTGACCTTCTCACCACCATGGTTGAGAGATTTTTAGTTATGCATTATGCTGCGCCATGTTTTTAAAAAGACCTGTGCAGCCTTGAGCAGTGCCAGTGTGTCCGTGTCTCTCTTGCCACCCGCTACATTACATGGGTGTGTTCCACTCCAATGACTTCTTGACTATGATGCACAGCGTTACATGATTGGTTCTGCCAGAAACCTAGGTGTTGATCAACGACATCCTTTGAATACTCTAGGAGGATCCGCTTGAAGACCTCACCTAGCACTGACAAAAGTGTGATGCCTCTGTAGAGGTTGCAATTACTGAGGTCCCCATTTTTGAAAGCTTGATAAGTTAACTCCCTTTCCAGCCAATCGGTATCTTTTCCTCTTCCCAGATCCTTTCAAAGATGATTCATAAAGGTGATAGCCTTCTTGATATCCTTTCTAGGTGACTTTTCACAGTTGACGCTGAGATCTTAGTTTGCTCAAATGATTTATGCAGGGTTTGGTGGTACTTTAAAAGCTCCTGGAAACATTTGGACTAATTATTAATCATCTGCTCTTCGCCTGTGATGGCCTTTCTCTGCTTGTCTTTGATGGGCTTTTTTTTTTTTTGCCATTTCATACACCGTTCACATTACTTTTATACACTGCCTGCTCTGCTTCAGTCAAACAATTGAAGTAGCTCGTACATTTCTTTATATTGGTTGAAATAGTTCAGAGAACATGTGAAATTTTATTGCGCTTTAACATTGGACTTAGATTCTCAGAATTTATACAACAGTAAAAGGTCTAAAACTGCTCCCTGTTGTGCTCCATATGTCATTGCTGTTAGTGCCCGTTGGTGTTTACAAACTGACAGGTGTGAGTTAAACCATCTGGACATTGAATAGCTCTGCAGTTATCCAGTTTCTCTAAGAGAGTTCTCCTCTTGAGCACCTTAAACTAACAGAGAAATGTCCTTTAAACAGAAGTAAGATACAAAAAAATTTTTTTTTCTAATGTCTAACAAAAATCTAAAGAGAAAGGCTAATCTGAAAAAAAAGAGTGCTTCTCAGGGCTCATGCTTCCCGACAGAAGTGAAGTTTGCTGATGTTAATTTGTCAATCTGTAAGCGCTGACAGGACTGTTATTTGCAGAGCTCAGGAGAACAGAAGAAAAGAAAAGGGAGCTGAAGTGCTGATGAAAGAAGAGAAACAGCATGAGCAGCCTTTCACTCAGAGCTGATGTGCTTCTATTTTCCTGTCTTTATAACTCATCTGAATTGTTGTGCAAGGTCCAGTTGAGTTCAACATGACCAGATACTTACATGATTAATATTGAACCGATCAATATGATCGATGAATGAACAATGATTTGAGTAGTCTGGATTAACAGGCCACTAACGTAGATGTTTCTGCAAAATAAATCAATGTGGGTATTCGTTCTAGCTAGTTAGGGTCAGTGTAACTGAAATACTGATTGTTGTGTGTAATTAAAGTTTTAAATGAAGACTACTTTCTTATTATACATACATATTAGACACTGGGGGTTGTACCTGGACATCATCCACTAGCCAATGGTGATGCTCAAGGACATCACTTCAATCTAACCTCTTTAACACATCCACATACACAACATGTCAACTGGGGGTGGATGTTGGGGAACGGGTGGATGACTGCCTCATTCTCCAGTCCAGGGGGGCATGCATCATTAGCAGAGGTGCGGGGGCTGCCTGGGGGGTGGAAGCTAGTTACCCTCCGGATATGGATGGTTGGATGAGTGGGTAGATGGATGGATGGAGAGGGGGGCTGCTGGTTAGGATGTGCGTGGGGCCAGGGTATTGCTGAGGGGTGGTTCTGGTACACCTGGTGTGGTCTCCCTCCCTGTCCCCTTCTGGTCTCTTGACGGGTCTGCGGTGGCACCCGGAATGGGGGCTGTGCTCATGGGCGTGGCCTGCCTGGGCCGTCCTGTACTGCTGGTGGTTCTGCTACACCTGGTGTGGTCTCCCTCTCTGCCCCCTTCTGGTCTCTTGACGGGTCTGCGGTTGCACCCGGATTGGGGGCTGTGCTTGTGGGCGTGGCCTGCCTGGGCCGTCCTGTACTGCTGGTGGTTCTGCTAAACCTGATGTGGTCTCCCTCTCTGGCCCCTTCTGGTCTCTTGACGGGTCTGCGGTGGCACCCGGATTGGGGGCTGTGCTTGTGGGCATGGCCTGCCTGGACCGTCCTGTACTGCTGGAATGATCTCCGGGGGAGTGGGGCGGGTCCAAAGTGGGTCATCGGGTAGCTCTTCCTGGGTCACAGAAGGCCAGATGTGAAACGCCGGGGCAATTGGCTGCTGTTTGCTGTTTTAGGCTTCCTGTCCTAGGCACTTCACACTACATTTCACGTACCGGTACTTGTTTAATTTGTCTGTGTGTGTGTCCATTCAGATCAGATCGTAATGTGACGCGTACGATTCTGTCCAATACCCATTCGTGATTTATCATCTGTATTATAAATCGCCTAATTGTTATCATGCATAGTTCATTATCTGTGTGTATGTATATTTATTTATTACATTTGTATGTATGTATATTTATGTATGTTTATTTATTTATTTAAGTAAACGTGTGTGTAGTTATGTACAAACTGCAAAAACTGTACTGCACGAACTGTAACAAACTGATATGGTATATTCAGGTAGGTATCCTTTCTCCCTCACCTACATCTCTCATTCTCTCCCTCCTTTTCTTTTGAAACCCTCCTGTCCTGATGTAATTAATGTGAACTGGTCCATGGGAAAAAATAAATCCATAAATAAGTACATAAATTCACGGCTTGCATTCAGAGGAGGAAACACCACATCATATGCCCATTCAACTAAACTGTCGAGCTCAAATGAAGCGCCTGTGGTGGCTTTTAAGCAGAACAGTTGTTTAAAAAAATTAACAATATTTAATGCTCAATTAAATTGGGGGTATTCTAAACATCTGAAATTGCTGTACTTATTTACTTTATTTTACCATGCGAAATGGAATAAAGATTTGACTACAAATGTGTCAATCGCTGTATTTGTGCCCCTGTGTGTGAATGTTGTCTTTATTGGGTTAAAAGTTTAAAAAGAGTGCAGCATTGAAACACATCAACAGGATCAACTTTAAATACCAAAAGGCACATCAGAACCAGTATCATAAAGTATAAGTGAAGAATGTGCTCCATGTGATTCTGGTTGCGAGGATGTCAGCTGGACAAGGACGGTGACCCATGCACACACACATTGGTCCCCGAGCTGTTCATTAATGAGTTTTATTCTCAGAGTTTTGCCTTTAGACAGTGACAAACTGTAAAGCAGGCCAGAGTGACACCGATTTCCTTTGACTGACAGCCTTCTGTGTGTTTGTGAGGACTAGGATTGTGAACATTTGAGACTCGAGAAAGCACTGAAACAGGAAACACCCTGATTGCCAAATGGTGCCTTAAGACTGGTGTCTCTAGGGAGTAGAGAATGTTATATTTAATGAAATCAGTCCATGCGTCATCTTTACTAAATGTGTCTTATTTCCCTCTCTGCGTGTTTGTGTGTTGTTGTCCTCAGCGGCTCTGGGCCTGCTCCTCACCAGTGGTTGTGCCACTTCTCGTCACTGTCAGCAGCAGGATCTTCCTGGCGTCTCCATACACTGCTGTGACTCAGACCTGTGCAACCGTTCTTCCCACTGGACTCCATCAGTCCAATTCTCTCTCTGTCTGTTCCTCTGGCTTCACGTGCTGCTGTGACTCATGCAACAGCACCCCCTGTTGGTCTTCAGTTGTCCTTCTTCAGAGACTGCTGTATGGTGCTGGAGCTAGGACTGACCCTTTGATTATCATAATCCAAACTCAAAACATTTATCAAAATTCAAACTTGAACCCAACTTTTATTCCAGTCTAGAAAGAGTCTTACCACTAACCATCAGATGTAAAAGTCAGTTCCTGGAGAGCCACAGCTTTCCAGTTTACTAATACCATGTTTCAGCTTCCAGAACAATAGCTTTTAAATCAAATCTGAAGAACCTTATTTGTTTGGGTGTTTATTTAGCAATCCAATCCAAAGCCTGAACACTTAGGCATAAGATTAAGGCTATGGTCACACTACCCAAACAACCCCATTGGGTTCTATAAGCAACAAACCCAGTCCGACAGAGAGTTGAGTTGGAGTAAACTTTGACATGTGAGCACTCAAAATGAAGCATTTTGGTACATTTTGTAGAATGTCAGTGTTGATCTAAATATTGAAAGATCAAATTCAGACGCTGGATGGGCTCATAACAGATGCATACACATCCTGTGTGACCACAGTACAACCCTGAAGTGGAAACCATCGAAGCAAACCCCAAGAAATTAACCCCAAGATTGGACCCCAACCACTAACTTCAAGGTTTAGTTGTGTCTTGATCACAGGCTAATACTAACTTCTAACTACTTACCCATAATCTCATTAGTTAATCCTACACCAATTATTCCTAGCCCTGGGGTGATAACCATAAATTCTAAACCCTAAGTCTCTCCCGAGACCATGCCACAAACCCGGACACCAAGGTTTAGTTACAGTCTTTAATCCTAAATTCATTGTTCCCAGCTCTGATCTGCCAACCATGAGTGCTACCTTCAATCCAATCCCAGGACCTGAATTCAACCACTGACTCTCAAACATAGACACGTACAAAGCTCAGTCTTGACTAGGGCTTGGAATCGTGACCAATTTGGCAATTCCATTCTTATTTTTATGGTTTCGTTTTGATTACCGATTAGCTATAAATATTTCATTTAGTTCTTTTCTGAAATACACATCTACATTAATAACAGGGTGCACAAAGTTGTTTACTTTAAACAAATATTATTTTAACGAGAGGTGAATATTCATATCCTCTTACATGAAGCACACGCATTAAGAAATGTTTCAGGGTTTTCCCGAATGGATATTGTTGTGTTAAACTGAAGATCTATTAAAATCCGAGAATCTATATTTTTTTACACCCAGCCCTAGGCTTGACCCACTTTAATATAAGGCACCGTTCAGGAAATTAACTATTTAATTGCACCCATTTCCTGAAAGCACTGTTTGATTGAACCAGGTTAGTTTTGACATCGCATACATAAGATTTTAATGACAAGACAACATACATGGAAATTCAAGTGCATTTCAGCAGTGAATTAAAGAGCTCCAGTGATACAAGTTAATCTTTGCTTGATCACACATCTTAAATTAAGCATGGAAAAGTTAAATATGTTAATCTTTACATTTTTCTAATTGTGTGCATCAGAGAATATATTATTTTATATAGTTCAATAATCCAATAAACACAAAGAAATGGCACATACGATTTGGTTATAAGTTAAACATTTTTTGTGATATGTTATTTAATATTATGTTACTCCTAGAGGAAGGTAATGGATCCTGGACGGGCGAAGAAGAATAGTTCTATAATGTTCTACTATTGTGGTTTGTTCGTGTTGCTACTTAAAAAGCCAAATTTCCAAATATATTACTGTATATTACAAATATATTTCCATGTGCTGCGTGGAAAGTGAAAACACACACACATTTTGACAACACACCAGCTGGAATTATCAGAGCACTTAAAACTTAAAATGCAGTACTGCATTCTGAAATATGTAGTGCTACAGATTCTTACAAACAAAATGCTCTGCAGACCACACATAATTGTTTAAAGGGAACAATAAATGTTTTGAACCCATCCAAGATCTTCTCATCATTCCTTTCCTCATTTCATCATAGTGATTTTGTTCTCTTTTAACTTTTCTGTGACAATAATAACATTAAAAATGACACAGACCTTAGACAGGTTAAATGTATTAAGGGCCACATTTCTGTTGTGTTCTGTGTTGTTTGCTGAGTTTTTCTATGCTGTGATACTTGAGTTGAGATCAACTTTGTGTAAAAAGTTGCAGCATGTTACTACAATATGATTTATCTATGCAAATGACAATCTCTTCTAGAACATGGTGAAAATGAGATAAAATATGTGTTTTATCTAAAATAAATTGGATTGTTCCTGTTTGTATTTAAAAAAAGAGACCGTGTCCAGAATTATGAGAGACATTCATGTGGCATTACAGATCCAAGCCCAGGTTGACCAACTAAAAGTTGTAAGAGACTTGTTCGCCCCCACAACTTCAGAGACTGCACTAATAAGTATGTGATGTTTCCCCTGGAAAAGTGAAACTTTGCTCTACACCCCCAGACCTGTATAACTTGGTTGATGCATGAACTCTGTGTCGTGTCTTTCCTCGTCACCCTGAGATCTCTGTCTCTGGAGAGAGGTGAGCAGAGTCATCCATTACAATCAACCACTGTAACAGGTTTATTGTGTCGAAAAATCATAAAACGCATACAGATCAAAACTGTGAGATGAGGCATGCAGCTCCCAATCTAAGGGGTGGTGGTGATCCTAAGAGATTACAACATGTGGCTAAAGAATTGGTAAAGTGCAACCGTCCAGTTCTTTAATGACATTTAGCCTCATTTTCAAATTAAGGATTACGAATCTAAACTCAGTAAACCTTCCAAATTGGACTTTCAATCAAAATCGGAGATAGTTATTAAATAAAGACACTGGAGTTAAAAAGGAGCCCTTCTATAAATGAGCTATCACGATTCTTTGCTTCAGAAGGCAAGTCGATAATAACGTTTAGCTTTTTTGTATGCTACAGTTTGTATATGTAAAAATTTGTTAAAATCAATTGTGAACAAAGCATGTTGACTAATGCATTTTTTATTATTCCAGTATACAAAATCAAACTATACGAACTCCAGTCAACATTTCAGGAAGAATGAAAAGTAAACAAACAACGGAAAAAAATACTTTAAAATGTTGTCCTAAGGGGAATTCAGATTCATCCATTAACCTGACCTCCTGTCTTTTAGGGGGGTGGGGGGAACAGGAGTAACCTGGGGAAACCTACGCAAGCAGGGGGAGAACGTGCAAACTCTTTCTAGGAGGGTCACCGGCGGCCGAGCCAGATGTTGTTGTCCGTCCCTAATAATGGTCCGGGCAGCGCTGTTGCAGCGGAATTAAACTTGTTCCGTTCAGCTCGTCTGCAACGCTGATTAATAGTGACTTAAGCTTTTTGAGCCATATTAACAAAAAGGACTAACATTCTGTTAATGGGACATGCCGTACACGTTTAGTTTGATTTATTTCCTTTCTATGCATGATTGATTCATCACTGTTCAAGTGAACTAGAAAGCGGCATCCGTTCACCTTTTCTTCTTTCCTTTCAAGTTCTCAACTTGTGTTTTTTGGTGTAATTCCTATTTTTGCTGGTGCAGCACTGTTCAGAATCAAATACCATATATCTTTGTTTTGTTAACCTCATTACGTTATCATTTTTGTTAGTTACATTTCTTTCTTTTTTTTTTACACACGAGCTGGGCTCAGTGTGGTGTGCTGTGAGGTATCTACATATTTACAGTGTGTGCTGCCTTTAGAATAATTGTGGGGCAACCTCGTGGTGCCTCTCAGCCCTGTGCAATTTTTAAAAACTAATTTCTTTCTGATTTTCACATATTGTTGTTCACTGTAGAATAACAAGTACCGTTCTTTCTGACTGTGTCCTTTGCATTCATGTTTTTTTGTGTATTTTCATTTCCTTAATTTATCTCTTTTTTAATAATAATTTATTCAAATGTGTGTGTTCACCTTTTTTAATGTAGAAAATAAAGATCGTTTGAATTGAATCCATGCCTCTTGAGCAATTCTTGAGGTTGATCTTTGCAATTCCCAGAAGGTTATTCCTGGGTGTTGTCAACAATCTTATAGCAAATGTTCTGTGAAGTTCACCACTGCAGAGAAACTCCTCACATATTACTGGTACATCCATGGCTAAGATGGTTTTCAAAAGTGAGTGGTCACATGAAAACTATGCAATATTTCCTTGTGGACAAACAGCAAAACTGCATAAAAAAACGCCCTCTTGTAATAACGTGCAAGACATGGTAAATGATCCGTCTTATGTCGACCTCTTTGTTAAACCTTCCACTCGCACACCATTCGAAACTTTGTGTGCTAGCACCATAGTCTTGCATAGTCTGCATGAAAACTCTTTGTGGAAAATTGGCTTATAATCAATATTCCACACTGCACAATTCCACTACCCTGTGTCACTGTCTCTGAATTATCGTTTGACATATCACAACAAAGCAGCTGAGATCGTTAAAATTGTGATTGAGGTGCCTGGCTTACAAAAACTGACACTTTAGGGACTTTCCCTTAACCCTTTCTTTTTTTTTATCTGTTCTGGCATTAGATAAAAAAGCAAATTTGATTTCACTTTCGGTTTCAAAATCTACAATACTCACATATTGTTTTTTTATATGTCTGTATGTGGTCTGAAATCTAAATACCACTTTGATATTACTAATAATTCATTAAAACACCATTTTCAATAGTTGAATATTTATTACCCCCCAAATTCTGCAAATAACAAGATTAGCTCCAAAATCGACAATGTCAGCATCGGGTGTTTCCACCATTTGCTGCAATGGCAGCTTTACGGCAACATCTCCTCACTAGCCTCATGATGTTCACAAGTGCTGGACAGATTTCTGCCAAGTCACATGGGTGTGAGCTACGATCATGCAGTCTCTGCTTCAAATGGTCCAAGACATAGTCTATGGGGTCCAGGTCAGGGGATCATTAATGGTACTCCAGTTTCCGGAAGTTGAGTGGAGTATAATCATACTTGAAGAGAAAGTTGAGGGTGTGCTGGAGGAATTGGGGGATTATCGGCAGGCAGTAACCGAGCCATCACAGTTACGGGCTAACTGGTGATGCTTGGTCAGAGCGATGCACCTCCTTCACCAAAGCTCACCCTGGAGATCATGTTGACCCTCGCTACCTCCGCCTTCTCCAGCAAAAAGCTAGAGTGCTTTATTAAAACCTAATCAATAACGCCAAGAGAAACCAACACATACACATCTATAACCATTGTAACTTATATTCCTTTTTGGCAATGATTCTTTTTATGCTTAATTAGACTGGAAGATTGGGTAAATTTCTTCCTGCATGATGAGCACTCGTACGGTTTTTCTCCAGTGTGAATCCTCTCGTGCTCTTTAAGAGCAGATGAATGCGAAAAGCTCTTTACACAGTGTGAACACTTGTACGGTTTCTCTCCAGTGTGAGTCCTCTGGTGTGTTTTTAATTGGCTGGATGTTGTAAAACTCTTTCCACAGTCTCCACAAAAATACGGCTTCTCCCCAGTGTGAACATGTTGATGAACTTTCAGTCCAGATGAATGAACAAAAGTTTTGTCACAATATGAGCATTTGTATGGTTTCTCTCCAGTATGGCTCATCTTATGAAGTTTTAGTAAGTTCAACTGTCTGTAACTCTTTTCACACAGGGAGCATTTGTAAGGTTTCTCTCCGGTGTGAAACCTCTGGTGTGCTTTTAATTTGCTGGACGTTATAAAACTCTTGCCACAGTCTCCACACACGTATGGTTTCTCTCCAGTGTGAATACGCTGGTGAACTTTCAACACCCATGGGGCTGAAAAACTCTTTCCGCAATAAGAACAGATATGAGGATTCTCTGCAGAATGAACATTTAGATGTGTCCTTAAATATGATGCTTGTGTAAATGTTTTATCGCAGTGATCACAGCTGAATGAACGCAGTCCAGAGTGATTTTTCTGGTGCATTTTAAGTTCATATTTAGATTTGAAAGCTCCTTCACATTCGCTGCATGTGAACGGCTTATCCTCTGTGTGAATTCTCACGTGCCCAATCAATGATCTCTTTTGAGAAAAACCCCTTCCACATTCGATGCACGAGAATGGTTTCTCTCCCGTGTGAGACCTTATGTGACAATTTAGTTTTGATATAGACACAAAACTCTTTCCACACTCCGAGCAGATGTAAGATTTGTTGGTTGTGCGCTTTCCAGCTTGTTTTTTCATTAAAGCATCTTCAAATTCTTCTTCTTTTGCGAAGTGTGTTTTTTGAAGGACCATTTCTCTGGCTATTTTCACGTCCGAGGAGTCTGAAAATACAATTTACATGAGAAAAAAACTCAATCCAAGCGATAGCTATAAAATTACAACTATAAAACTATCTGATTAAAGTATTTATTAGACAGCCTGTATCTGCATTAAGTAGATTTACAAAAAAAGCCTCGTAAGCACAACGAGGACAAACACTAACCTATTTGTTCCTCGAACTCTTCCTGTTTAATTCCACAGGGTTCTTCTTTAATCTCCATGTTAACGGTTGTATGTGATTAGTTTCTCCGACTGCAATCTCTATTTAATTCCTTTAGTTGACGGAAAATATCTCCCGACGAGGCGTTGTCATATTCTTCTTCTTCTTCAGGTTGCAACTTTACTTTTGGAGCCTTGTCGCCACCATCTGGGTTGTAGTTTAAAACTAGTAAATATTGTTTGACGCAGGGTAACTGTCAATAATTCTTTATTCATTTAATAATTTTGTTGTGAGATTTGTTTTTAAAAATTATTATAAATTATGCTTACATTTTTTTAGTACACACAAGTTGTGTCCCAATCCAGGTTCTAAAAGCCTCCGGAGAGTTCTTCCTATCCAGTCCCCAAGGCTACGGCTTGGGAGTAGCCTCCGAAGGCTGCATTAGCCCTTGGTATCGGTAAACGGGACGCACTAGCCTCTTATTCTTCTTCTGTTGTTTTTTTTTTTTTTGGCAGTTTACTTTATGGTGCATAAGCGCCACCAGCTGGATCAGTAGTTTGGATCCCGATTTGAATGAACGAAACGTTCTTGTATTATTAATATTTTTCTTTAAGCGATTCTTTTATTGATGTATGTTTCGTGACTAGTAAATTTGTAAGATCACTTTGAGTTCTTTCGTCGCTTAATACATTTTCTAGTGTTTTTTAATTGTTCTATTTCCTTTTTATTCATTTTTTCTTTTTTATTTTGAATACATTGTATTAAAACGGCCCGTGTACGTTGTGTTCATTCGAATTTCATTTGTAAATCGAAATTAACTTTATTGAAGTACAATGCCTTATTCGTTTTCCGTTGTTAAAATTAAGTTATGAAATAACTGGGTTAAAAATTACTTTTTTGCCCAAAATGTCCAGTATTAAAAATAAACCTAATTTATAGTTTTCATGCTGTCTTATTACCGTATTTGTTATTTCATGTTCTGGTATTCGTCAAAGACCCGGGTGTAAATTGAACAGCGAAAAATCAATGGCGACATCTGCTTTTCGAGACATTATACGTTCTTTACAAAAGCAACGAGAGAGTGACAGTGAGGGAAGATGAAAAAAAATGGCAGGATTTTTCAGGTGCATCCAATTAAATTTCTGCTCTTAATTAAGCAAAGATGTTAAGAATATTGTATTCCGTTTAGTGTCTTTTCGCATCATGAAAGTGTGCAAGGTTAACATATGAAGAGGCAACTTTAATTATTTAGCAATACTTTGCAGGCCTCCATTCAAAATGTATATCTGACTGATGATACGAACATGGCGATTTTTCCTGGAGAGAACGGACTGTTCAGTAGCCTCGACACAACGTCTTCGGATACTAATTGCAGAACAGCCGCGACCAGCACCATGTTGAACTACACTTTCTGAGATTTCTGACAATGGTGCTCCAGTTTCAATCATCTTATAAATAGCTTGCGTATATGGCTCAAGACTGGACATTTTCCTCGAAAAATTACCGCAAATTGTAGCCTTAGTTTCACTTCCAGGTTAAATGGACAATGAATGAATGCTGTGCACTTTATAGCATTTATCGTGTTTGGTACTATGATATTTTGATTATCACACTTCTTTTGATTAAACAAAACAAACAAGTCAATTATTCTTTATTGCATGTGTTCTTAAACAATAAAATCGTGTTTTTAATTTTTTTCGTTTTTTTAACAAAAAAAACAAACAAACAAATAAGGTATTGTAATTTGAAATATGTTTTTCAATTTACAATTCAAATTCGAATGAACGCAACGTACATGGACCTAAAACATGCTCTGTATCTTCGTTTTGTTTGCACTGGTCACATTTCCCTCTGGGATAATTTTCTATTTTATGTTGTGTGTAATTTAAACCAGTATGATGCTCTAGCTTCATTCTGTTTTTATAAGTTTTATAAACTCCTTTGTCTGCTTCTTAAAACATAATGACATTCACCAAAACTTAGTTAACATTTAGTTGGCTGCTTTTGTTAATGTTTACAATAAATGTTTAAAAAATATTCGTTTTACAATTCGCTATCACTACCAGCATTTAAAGCTTGAATATACCGTCCTTTATTAAAAAAAAAAAAAAACTATGCACACTTCTGGATTGGGACACAGCTACACTTTCCCATTCTATACCAAATAGCTGTGTAGCACGTGTTGGAGCTTGTTTTAGAAGGCGTACAAAAGACAGATCGGCAACAGATCGGTTTATTCAGCTTAACAACAGGAGAACAACCAAAAGCATCAAAGAACAGCGCGCTGGAGAAGCCAAGATCTTCCACCTCCTCTGTCAAAGTTACCATTATTTACACCCAGGTTGTTTAAGCTGTTTCCAAAGAGGATGTTTTTGAAACAGGATGTTGAAACAGGAGTTCTGTTCACTCCCAATATGATCTTCAGGTCCGTCCAAGCACCACTTGTGCGCTTCAGATGTTCTCTACACAAAAGCATATTTTAATTATTGAATAATACCACACAAGTCAAACAAAGAATGGCTTAAACAGAACGAAATACACCTTCTGGAGTGGCCCAGTCAAAGTCCCAATCTTAACCCTGTTTAAATGCTGTGGCATGACCTTAAAGAGCCCATATCCTCAAGTTCATTATTTGGTTTTTGAAGTCTCCAACAACAGGTTGAAAAGCATCCAAGCTCAAACAATACTTTTAATTACCTTTTAATACATGTTTATTTTTTTACTAGATTTTAAAACGACTCAGTAATGAATCGCTTTATGCAGCATTTGTACGAAACTCCTCCTTTATGTGAAGCAACCTGTGATTATTGGAAGTTGCTGGACACTGCGTGTCACATGCATCTCCGAAACGCATGTCTAACACGTTATTAAACGTTATTACTTATATATTATGTAAAAGTGCTTTAACATACCTTAACTGTTACGATGTGGGGAATTGAGAGTTTTACAACACAATGGACATACCACGGAAAACCTGGCGCGCCGTAATACATAAACAAAACTCTGAGAAGAAGTCCTGTGAGTGTTACAGAACCTGTGCCTGAGGAGGAAGAGGCTCATGGGCTGATGACGCTCCAAATCAAAAGCGATTGGAACAGGATTCTCTCAGTGGTAACTATCCACTTACATTAAGGTTTTGCCATTTTTGTAAGCATGACTAGGTTTTACTCGAATGTATGTATATGCACATGTGGAAACTGCAAGATCCTAGTTGCTTGGAAAAGCTCCGAGGAGCTTTGTTTTAAAACATGAATGGAAGACGCGTCACTGGAAGGATAGGTGTAGTATCAGGTGACGTCACAGTTTTGAGCCCAGGAACTCGATACACAGAGCACTTTCACATTTAAAACTCATGACATATGTTCCTCCATCTTAGAGCTAAGCTACACACTGCATAGACGGCCGTTTTTAATAATTGATGGTATGGACACTTTAAGAGAGTGATTTACACCAGAGATTCCAAGAATATTGCTGCACTGGCAGTTTTGTAAAGAGGAATAATGCAAATTATCCAGATCATTGTGCAGATCTGATCTACAACTACAGGAAACTTTTGGTTGAGGTTATAGCTGCCATAAGAGGTTCAACCAGTTATTAAATCCAAAGGTTCAAATACTTTTACCACCCCACACTGTGTATGTTTAATTAAAAGCATGAAAAACCAGTTGTGCTCATAAATTCACTGATTTCTTATTTTCTGGCCACAAAAACTTTTTTCTACTCCTAGTTAGAGACTGAGTGAAGCTATTTATTGTCAAACAACACGCTGATGATTTGAAACCTGATACAAAAACTAACACAGAAGGGTTTGAGTGGCTGGTGAAGGTAAACATCCTCACCTATGACATATCTGCTCAGAATACGCCAAAACGGCCGTCTATGCAGTGTGTAGCTTAGCTCTAAGATGGAGGAACATACGTCATGAGTTTTAAATGTGAAAGTGCTCTGTGTATCAAGTTCCTGGGCTCAAAAAAGGTCTGTGTATAGGAGTTTCTGTCTCCTGATAGACCCTTGCCTCTTTCATCCAATGAGGCGCCAACATTTCTGAATGCAAAAGAGCCGTTAAAGGATCTATGGCAAAAGGTAGTTGAACTTGACAAAAAAAAGAAAAGGGATCTAAAAAGATCCCAAAGGAACTGGGAATCAGCCAATCAGCAGCATTCAAACTCTGATTAAGAAGTGGAAAGCGAGGGATTCTGATGAAACCAGGTAGTAGACAAGCATTTCTTCTACAACTGCCAGAACAATTGTAAGGGTTGCAAAGAAAATCACACAAAGAACTAAAAGCCGCAAAATACACAGTTCAGAGACAAGCCTTCAAACTTCTAGAACAAGTTATTTGTAGTGATGAGAACTTTGGCCACAGCCATAAACAAGGAGTAAACAAAGCCTATGATGAACAGAGCACCATCCCCACTGTGAAGCACAGAGGTGGGTCACTAATGTTTAAGGGGTAGGTGATCTCCAAAGGCACAAGAAAACTTGGAAATGTTTTGCTGCATGTTCTCAAAGGATACAAAGGTTCTCCAGCTGACTTTGGGCGAGAGGCAGGGGGTAAACCCTGGACTGGTCACCAGTCCATCAAGGCAACACACACATTCACACCTAAGGGGAATTTAGATTATTCAATTAACCTGACGCACATTTTGGGGATTGTAGGGAAAACCGGAGTAATCCTGGAGGAAGCCCACGAAAGCACATTTTGTTGACATAACATTACACACACATGGAAAAAAAAGACATTTTTGCTATTGTTTTTGGATAAGTAAAAAAAAAAATGGCCAATGGCTTTACTTTAGCAAGGTGAACTTTACTTATGAATGTATTCAGATTATTACAAGGCTTTTATTAAATTTTCCATATCCAATGTCATTAAAAAACTTGCTTTAAATAGAGCAAGGTTTTCTAGAAGTAAAAAACAAGCGTTTTTGACACAACAGGTCTCAAAATGATATTGTCATCATAAAAAAGAAAGATAAATGTTATTATGAGCACATACATTTACTGTAGATTCCCAAATGGTATTAAACATTTTCAATTTCTCTGCCTCATTCATTGAATTACTTGAGTGCTATGTAAATAAGCTAGCCTGGCCTTAAATCAAATACAGAACAAACTGTGCAATCTTTAATATTTTAGATTATTTACAGACAAGGATAACCTTTCCATGGTGTTCTGTTCTTAATTCGTGAGAGTAGAGCTGCTTCCAAGAATGGCTTCATTTCTGGCCATGATTACTCAAATGATACTTCAGACAAGAAGCTGAACTAAACATTTTCCCACATAAAGCACAGAGATATGTTTTCAGTCCAGTGTGACGCCTCCGGTGTTTTTTTAAATGGTTTGACTGTACAAAGCTCCTTCCACAGTCTCCACATGAAAACGGTTTCTCTCCTGTGTGAATCCGCTCGTGAGATTTCAGGGTAGATAGATGAGTGAAGCTCATCTCGCAGTAAGAGCAACTGAATGGTTTCTCTTCGGTGTGAATCCTCTGGTGAGCGCTTAAATCGCCCGGCTTTATAAAGCTCTTTCCACAGTCATCGCACAAATACGGTTTCTCTCCAGTATGAATACGAAGATGAATCTTCAGATATTGCAGATCTGAAAAGCCCTTCCCGCAGTAAGAGCAGACATGCTTCACACCAGAGTGAACTTTAAGGTGCGCTCTTAAATACGCCGCCAAGAGGAACGTTTTATCGCACTGATCACAGCTGAACGACTTCAAGCCTTTGTCAATGTGCTCAAGTGCTTTATTTTTACTCTTGAAACATTTGTTAGACTCAGGGTTTGAGAAAGGTTCTTCTCCTAGATGATTCTTTATGTGCAGAAGAAGCGTCTGCTTTTTAGCGAAACTCTTTCCACACTGGGGACAAGTGAAGGGTTTCTCACCAGTATGAATTCTCATGTGTCTGCTAATAGAATATTTTCGACTGAAACGCTTTCCACATTCAGAGCAGGAAAAGGTTTTGGTGTCTTCAGTGTTTCCAGCTCGTTTCTCTGCCAAACTCACTGCAGTCTGCGAAACCGCTTCATCATCCTTTTTAAAATGCTTTTTCTCATTTAGCTTGTTTGTCTCAGTTGAATCTAAAATGAGAATGCAGTAGGCAAATTAAGAAACAAAGTGCAGAGAATCATCAGCATTTATTATGATAGATTTAACATTAAAATATAACACTGTCATCTTAATATTTTTCATCATTCTTAAAAAAACAGAGGGAGAAAACGTACCTATTTGCTCTTCTTTTTCTTCATCTTTTACTCCGCGGGGTTCTTCTTTAAACTCCATCTTCATTTACATAACATTGCTGGGAAAGGTGATCACCAGAGAAAATGTTGCTGGCTTTTGTCGGTTTTTTTATTTTCTTCTTCTCCAAATATTAATGCACAATAAAAATTTTTACTGCCCCCTGCTGGACGAAGTCAAATAAACCAGACATTAAACTGTTTTAGACATTAAAGAAAATAGCAACGTTCTCAAATTTTGACCGCACTTCAGCGTGAGAGAAATGTTATATTATCATTTATATGTTATTAATCTGTTCTAAAAATAAATAAACGGTTTGTAAAGAGCTTAGCTTACCGAAGCAGTAATAGCTTGATTACATTTAAAATGTTAACTAATGCTTTGCATTAAATACTGTTTATTTCCATTTCATACACTAAACAAATGTAAAACATACAACTTTTCGAAAGGGTAACCAAGCTGTCGGACTAGGTTCGCTTAAACGCTGGGTAAATAACAAAAAGAAAACAGAATATGTGAACTTCTTTCAACTTTACTGAACATCCCCTGCACGTACACCGCTTCTTCTCCAACTCTACAGTGCGCATGCCCATGCCTTCTATACACATTATTTGAGAGTTATAAACACAGAAGTGCAGGTAAACATATAACAGCAAAAGGTCTGTTACAAAAGTAAAAAAAATACATAATATTAAATACAGTTTGAGAGGAGAGACTTTTGTTTTCCAAACTGTTGCTAGTACCGCCCTCTTCTGCTTATGATTGGTTGGATTGCGGGTGTATACGAATGAGATGAGAATACTGTCCACCGAGGGTGGATTTGTTTGGGCTCACATTATTGTGATTGGCTGACAGTCAGGATAAAACCAGTGCTTCCTATACTACCACATTGTGTTCATTCTGCTGTTAATGAACAGTTGCTGATATCATAATTTTGTGCTTGAGAAATGACATGCTTAATCCTGTGAAAACATTAAAAAATTAGCTGGGTCACACACTCACTGCTTGAGACTAGAGAACCGTGAAATGGGTCTTTTGTGTACATTTTGTTATACCTTGTTCTAGAGCAAAATCTGGAGTTATTTTACACAGAATATCATAAGTGAACTCAAAATTCATTTTTGAAAAAAAAAAGTATTAATATTGTGTTGAATAATGTATAACCTGTAAAGCCATTTTGTCTCACTGATTGTGTTTTATTTTGAATGTATGAAGTAATATTTAACCAATTCTTTTTTTGCAAATGTTTGCTATACAAATGACAATAAATGAAACAAGAAAGCGACTAATTTCCATAGTACAATATTCATATGAAGAAATAAAAATTAATGGTTAATATTGAATTTAATCATACACTGCTCCCAGTCTTAAAACTCACAGAAAATAACAATGGCAATCATTAAGGCACTTAAAGATCTACACTGAACACAACACAGACAAAACCATTGTTTTACTCACTTTTATTTTAGGCATACAACATTGTGACATGTTTTTCAAACAGGGTGTATTTGGACCCTTGTTTAATGGTGATTATGTCGTCACACTCCAAAGATATATGCAGAAACGATATGTACGGAGTATTCCTATCGAGAACATGCAAATAACAAACACTAGATAATCGCCAGCATAGCAAAACAAAAATGACTGCTCCTTATCTACTGGTACATTTTTGTGACTAATTAACTCAGTCTTTGAAACAACATAAGAGAGCATGCATCTCTTCCCAAACGAGGAAAGAAAGGTTTCTAATCATTCAGCCACAAGAGCTGGCATTGCTGTGTGGACAAAGCGTTCTTTCAGGATTTTGCTTCTTGCTGTTATGTCAGCACCCAAATCCTGCTGCTTTTGGCTTCAAGTGGCAGGACAAGCTGATACACCATCCAAATATAGGCAGTCTATTGTAAAAATGGGTCACTAGTGGAAAAACATTGTTAAGCAACAGGTCGTGAAACACAGTAACAGTAAACACATTTGAACAGTTTGTTAGTATCCTGTACTTCACAGAGTAGCTGTTCAAAATATTTTCATGGCAATACTTTGTCCGGTGCAAATTATTTGCCTCTTGGTATGATATGAGCGGTATCTGTATCATAGTTTTAACGTCAAGAACAACGTCAAGAGATCCGTCACTAGGAGTAGAGCTGCTGCTACTCCTCCAGATTGAGATAAGCCAGTTGAGAGGGCTCAGTCATGGGGATTTTTTTCAGACATAAACGCAGCATGTTCAAGATTGAATGCAGATGAATCCTACTAGATCACTGAACAGAGCCAGCTGTGTTTTTGCAAACTCAATACTGAATACTCATTTTTTAAAAATGCCAACAGTTGGTTAGATAGAGCATTTCAGGGGCTCTTGAGTGTCAATGTGAACGCAGTTTTTTGGACAGCGCGTAAGAAAAAAATAATAAAATAAATGAACATATGTATGTGTGGACATGGCCTTAGATGCTGTGCACTCTTCTGTTCCAGGCTTGTACATGTTAAATAACGATCAAATAAGGTGCACATCGTTGAATCCAAAGTTTTTATTAATCTTTAGAAAGTGATGTTTGGCAATGTTTTTTCTTATGACGGCTTAGACCTGAAGGTTGGCCAAAAACCTTCCCACATGAACACTGATACGGTTTCTCTCCGGTATGAATGGTTTTGTGGGACTTCAGAGAGTTTATGCGACTGAAACTCCTTTCACACTGTGAGCATTTGTAGGGTTTCTCTCCAGTGTGAACCCTCTGGTGTGTTTTCAAGTTTTCGGATGTTGTAAAACTCTTTCCACAATCACTGCAAATATATGGTTTCTCTCCGGTGTGAATCCTCTGGTGTATCTTTAAGTGTTCTGATGTTGTCAAACTCTTCCCACAGTCACCACAAATATATGGTTTCTCTCCAGTGTGAATCCTTAGGTGTCTCTTCAAGTGTTCAGATGTTGTAAAACTCTTATTGCAATCGCCGCAAATATAAGGTTTCTCTCCAGTGTGAATTCTCTGGTGTATCTTTAAGTGTTCTGATGTTGTAAAACTCTTTCCACAATATCCACAAATATCCGGTTTCTCTCCAGTATGGACGCGCTGGTGAACTTTCAGAAAGGATGCGTGTGTGAAAGTTTTTTCACACTGCAAGCATTTGTACGGCTTCTCTCCCGTGTGAATCATCACATGATTTTTTAGAGAATGTATGTGACTGAAGCTTTTTTCACATTGTGAGCATTTGTAAGGTTTCTCTCCAGTATGAACCCTCTGGTGTGTTTTCAAGTTTTCTGATGTTGTGAAACTCATTCCACAATCACCACACGGATAAGGCTTCTCTCCGGTATGAGTTCTCTGATGTGTTAATAATGCACTTGACGTTCTAAAACTCTTCCCACAGTCTCCACAGCTGTACGGTTTCTCTCCAGTGTGAATACGCTGATGAACTTTCAAACTCTCCTGATGTAAGAAAGTTTTTTCACAGTACGGGCAGATGTAAGGTCTCAGACCAGAATGAATTTTAAGGTGTTTCTTTAAGCCTTTCTTATGAGCAAATGTTTTATCGCACTGATTACAACTGAAAGACCTCAATCCAGTGTGAATGTGCTGGTGGTTTTTAAGAGTCCTTTTGGACTTAAAACGGTTTCCACATTCAGTGCATATGTATGGTTTCTCTCCAGCATCAATCATGTTTTCATTAGAGGTGGTTATTGGAGGGAACAAATCTCCATATTCCAAACAAACAAAAGAATTTGTTTCTCCAGCGTCTTCTTTGGTCAAACCATCTTCAGTCTCTGAAAAACTTTCTTCTTTCATCGTGACTTGTGTGATTTGAAACAGATTCTCGTAGTGTCCGTTGTCTTCTACTGCATCTGAAATAAAAATCCAAATAATCTTATTAACAAAAAGGATATTCAAACTCTACAAGTGTAAAATATAATCCTGACGAATTGCTATCTGAACAATAATCAGTTAAACACAACGGGAAACACTGGCCTTTTACAGGTAAACACGGACCTATTTGTTCCTCGGTTTCTTCTTGCTTTATTCCACATAGATCCTCGTGATACTCCATTTTTTGTTAAGCGTTGATGTTATAGTGGCGGCGGCTGCTGCTGCAAATTTTGCTGTCTGTTAATTGTTCAGATGAAGAAAAATATCTTTTGACGAGGCTTTTCTTTGTCGTCTTTTTTCCCTTCTGGTTTTAACCCAACGGTGGTAGTCTTTGTGAAAAAAGCCCATTACCGCCACCTGCTGGGCGGAGAGGCCTAATTGAAAATGTGTCGTTTTAATAGAATTAACAATACAAATACAATTAATTGGTGTTATGTCGTTATTTTATAGCGTTTTTACATCGATTAGTCTTGTATTTTAATGGACAGTTTTCCCATTGTAAAAATAGTTGGTTTACATTTACTTCAGAGCTAATGGTTTGTTTTCGTTGAGCTACTTTCACGCGGTTCAGACAAAAAAGACCCAGACAGCAGCTGACCGTGGCGGATCCGTTTTCACACTCGCAAATCCGTGTCAGAGCGGTAAAACGGATCCCGGACTCAGTTTTAGCAGACAGTGACAACAATCACATTGTGGACACGGGCCGCATCCGTGTTCTTCAGTAGCAGTCACAGCCTATTTACACTGCTGGCCGTTCTTTCCTTCATTATGCATAAACCTTTGAGGGACTTAAGCTGAAGTTCCAACTTAACAATAGCAAAAAGTTCTGTATTTAACTTTGTATTTGGTATGTAATATTCCTCACTGAATGATTTTGATTAACAGAGAATTGTTTATTAAGACAGACTAAGGCATTTTACAAAAGTATGTTTAGTTTTAGTTGTGGGCTAGTGGCACTTCTGCGTCCTGCAAGTCTTACTTGATTCATGTAATGATTTGACCCCTCGTTTTGAGGACAGCCTCCAAAGGCTAGCCAGTGTAGAAGATACAAAGACAGGGTGTTTGAGATTTTGGATCACTGCAGCTTTGGACCTTAAGCTTGTTCTGATATCCCAAAATCTCATAGAATAGCAATAATTCTGTGTTTCCTACAGCTCACAACACAATACAAAGAGTCTTTGATTTTAGCTGAAATGCCATTTCAATTTCATACAGAACATCAGAAGCGTTTTCTTTATCGTCTCTTTTGCGATCAATATTGCCAAAGAATAACTTAAATTCCCTTCTGGCAATGTTTCTTTCTATGATTGAATAAACCAGATGATTGTGTGAATTTCTTTCCACATGAAGAGCACTGATATGGTTTCTCTCCAGTGTGAATCCTCTCGTGCTCTTTAAGAGCACAGGAATGAGAGAAACTCTTTCTACACAGTGCACAGGTATATGGTTTCTCTCCAGTGTGAGTCCTCTGGTGTAGTTTTAAATGTGTTGCTGTTTTAAAACTTTTCCCACAATCTCCACAAACATAAGGTTTCTCTCCAGTGTGAGTCCGCTGGTGTAATTTTAATTGGCCTGATGTTCTAAAACTCTTCAAACAGTCTCCACACACATAAGGTTTCTCTCCAGTGTGAATACTTTGATGACCCTTCAAAAACTTCAGAGCTGTAAAACTCTTTCCACACGAAGAGCAAACATGAGGCTTCAATCCGGCATGAACTTTGAGATGTGCTTTTAAGCCTTTCTTATGAGCAAATGTTTTATCGCACTGATTACAACTGAAAGACCTCAATCCAGTGTGAATGTGCTGGTGGTTTTTAAGAGTCCTTTTGGATCTAAAACGGTTTCCACATTCAGTGCATATGTATGGTTTCTCTCCAGCATCAATCGTGTTTACATTAGAGGTGGTTATTGGAGGGAAGAGATCTCCATATTCAAAACAAAAAAAAGAATTTGTTTCTCCAGCGTCTTCTTTGGTCAAACCATCTTCAGTCTCTGAAAAACTTTCTTCTTTCATCGTGACTTGTGTGATTTGAAACAGATTCTCGTAGTGTGTGACTTCCACTCCATCTGAAATAAAAAAATACAAAGGATATTTTAAACAGAAACAATATTCAAACTTTAAAATGGCAAATACAACCCTTACATCTCCAAGAGTTAAGTTTAATTTGTTGCGACATTAACATTTCTCATCAGCAGTTAACACAACAATGCAATAAACAGGACTTTCTGACGCTGACCTAATTGTTCCTCAGTTTCCTCCTGCGTTATTTCACACGGTTCCTCTTTAAACTCCATGTTTGGTGTAATGTTAATGGTAATACTTCTCCGTGTCGCCCTCCCTCCTGTTCCTTGCTTCTTCTGAATGAATGAAATGATCTCTGACCTGCGTTTCTTTGTTGTCTTCTTTTTCTCCTGTTTTTAACGGTAGTAGACAAAGTAGAACAAGTGCAGTACCGCCACCTACAGAGCAGATGTAAATATCTGCTTTCAATCCTGAAACCATCACGACTTTTAATCATTCGACAGATTATAGTTTACTGTCATTTCGAAAGAAAGAAATATACATTTTAGTAATTTTACTTAGTGGTAACACACTTAAGTAACACTGTAAACCAAGACACATTACACTATTTTAACGCATTTGAATGATTTACTGCTGCCAGACTTATTGCCTTTGTTAATGTTATTTTACCTTGATTATTTTGGTTGAGAATAAATTGTTACTATTGACAAATTTAGCACCTTTAAGAACCTGAGGCCGTTAAGAACACTAAGGAAATGTAAGCACAACACAGAACAAAAATAGTTTGTAATACACTTTTAGGGCTAAAGGAACTGAAAACCTGGCATGAATAAGTGAATACAATGGTGTACATGCGGTGAAACACGACCATATAAGAAAAAGAATCAGATGGAAAAGTGCATTTATGTCAAACAGCATATGAACATAGCAAAAATAACATACTAAGGCTTCACTGCTGACTTATTTATGTATGGGGAAGGATGCAGGGTTTTGGGAGAACATTAAAACATAGGGACAGTGTTGCTTGGTTGGCCAGATATGGAACAGTTTTGTTTGTTTTATTTTGAACCTGTGATGGGCACAGTATGTTTGTTTTTCCCAGACAAAATTAAACACAGCATTGACAAACACGTTAGGAAGATGTTTACTCACAGTATGTTCAAAGATTGCTCATCGGTTTGGCTTAACTTTTTACACACCTTATACAAAATCTAAAATGTTTTTTTTTTTCCAATGAGGGGTCAGTAAAATGGAGATGATAAACACGTGCTCTTCCATACACTGGCTCGCTCCACATAAAAAAAAAACCTTTTTCAGAATAGACTAAGCTAAAACAGATGTACATCAGCTTCAATCCTTGAAGCCATCTTAAGAAACTTATTTTGGTGCTCTGTGTGATCAAATGTCCACAAGTCACATGGATCTGTAACTCGGGTCACTTTGTCACTTGAATAAAAGCAGTTAAACAACAAACAAATGTTAACACACAAATGAGATCAAATGTTTTCAAGATGTTTTATTACAAAATTATTACCTTTAACATTTAGTCTGTACATTATAACCGTCCATTTAGTCGATGTTATGAAGGATCTACTCGTAATAATTCCTGTATTTGGTTACACTTTAGAATACTCTTACTTTGTTAACACATAACTAAGAGGTAATAAAAGTTAAATAAAAGTAAATGTAAGCATTGTTTCCATTACCATGTGCATTACGCTATGGCTGTATATACACAAAGTACCATATCTAGTAAAGTTACTTTAGCATGCCCGTTTCCCTCTGGAGACACCACATTGTCTGTGTTACAATCGTAACTTAATTGATTCATGATGCAAGGTGTGGTAAAGACAAATGTCAGGAAGCCCACGCTCAAGAATATTTACCTGGTTTCTCTTGGAACCATTGAATAGTTACTGCAGAGTTATCAGGGAACTACTTAGTACGTACTTGGAAGAGTATTCTTAAGTGACAGGGAACTACTATATAGTTAGTCATAGTTACTTAGGAGTTACTGATTTTTTTTTTGTAGTTACTTCTAATTTGTTAATGGTAGTTACTTAGGAGTTACTGATAGTTAAGGGTATTAGTTACTGTGACATTAGTCACTGTACAGTTAACGGTAACTTCCTAGTAGATAACAATAGTTACTGCAGAGTTACTAGATAGTTACTGGTTAGCTTTGTTGTAACTACCTGTTAGGTATGCATTAATGAAGGAAGAGTATTCTAAATTGTTACCCTGTATTTAGAGAACGATGATGATTTACAAAAAAACTACCTCCATGTTTTATTTAGTGTATTCAAAAGAATAAAAATATTACTAACATTGGCTCAATATGATTTTCCTTCATGTTACGCGTTTGTCTTAAAATGCCTTTTTTCATAGATCATACTATCCGATTCTGAATCAGTGGAATAATTTTACTAGGTGATGAAAAGTGTAGGTTATGTTTAATAGACTTCACAAGTATCAAAACAATTAAAACAACCTCCATTCCTTGAGAAAATCACGATTGTTGATTCAGATAAATCAGGTGCTTCAAAATTTAAGTTTTGAAACCTGGAGTAACTAATCATTTGTGTTCAATTGGTTCATCTAGCATCAAAAGTCAAAGTGCATATTATATTTGCATTATAAATGACATGGTTATCCTGTTTAGTTCATTAACTGCTAATCCCACTGCTTCAATCTAGAGGAGGAAACACCATACCAGGTGTTCACTCCCCTGGAGATAACAAAACTGTCCAACTCAAATGAAGCATCTACTCCCCCATGTGGTGGCTTTTTAAAGTGCATCACTATAAATAGGGCTGAGCGGTATGACAGTATATATCGTGTAAAGTAAACCCTGAGCAAGAGGAAATCATCATTAAAAAGGTGCCACGTCTGTTGTGTGGACTTGGTTTGGTTTTGACAATGAGCAGAAAAATGTGATTTGGGAAAATTAAATATAAAAAAATCGAATAAGATCAAGTCATTTTCTTTTCTTATTATTTAAAGCCGTTTAAACTGCCAAAAAAAAGTAGATTGTGAAAGATATTGTTACCGTGAAATAAAATTGTGGTCATACCGCCCAGGCCTAACTATAAAAAGCCCTATGAGCACTGGATTAGGTTTAACATTGGGATTTTTGGAGACAATTATCAAGGTTCTCTGGATCCTGTAATAATAATTGGACAGTAAAAGGTAATGAGCTTGTTGCAGAAGTATAAAGGTAAGTCCACGTTAATTTCCCTACTATATTTCACTAAACTCTTGGGGAAATACGAATCCTGTGTGAATAGGGTTTTAGTCTGAAACTTCTGGTCGACCCCCCCCCCCCTCCAAATTTCCCACTGATCACAAAAGAACTCTATTATTCTACATCACAGACCTTTTTGAGGCTGAAAAACATAACATCACATGAAACACAACTTAAACCAAACTCTCATTATGAATTTTCATATGATTATTAAGATTAGAAGAAGATATAAAACCCTTCCCACAAAAAGAACACAGATATGGCTTCACTCCAGTGTGGATCCTTTCATGAATTTTGACGTCAGATGAATGAATAAATCTTTTCTCACAACGGGAACATTTGTAAGGTTTCTCTCCCGTGTGAATCCTCTTGTGTGAAGTTAACTGGCCTGACTGTCTAAAGCTCTTTCCACAGTCTCTGCACTCATAAGGTTTCTCACCAGTGTGAGTACGATGATGAATAGTCAATGACTGCAGATCTGAGAAACTCTTTCCACAGTAAGAGCAGACGTGAGGCTTCAAACCTGAATGAACTTTAAGATGTCTCAGTAAGCTTTTCTCATGAACAAATGTTTTATCGCACTGATCGCAGCCAAATGATCTCAATTCAGTGTGAATTGGCTGATGTCGTTTCAGTTCATATTTAGATTTGAGTCCTTTTCCACAAATGGCGCATGTGAAGGGTTTCTCTCCGGTGTGAATCATCATGTGTAGAATCAGAACTTTTTTTTCACGAAAACACTTTCCACAGTAGGAGCAAGCAAATGGTTTTTCTCCAGTGTGTATTTTCATGTGAACAATTATTGCTCCTTTTTGACTAAAACTTTTTCCACACTGTGAGCAAATGAAAGTTTTTTTGTCAGCTTGTTTCTCTGAGAAATTCTGCTCTGGCTGTGAAACGATTTCTTCTTCCTTCTTGAAATGTTGGTCCTTCTTCCTGTTGGTCTGGTTCAGTTCCAATGTGTCTAACAATTCACATGAACACAATAACATTAAGACATTAAACCACTGATCAGACCAAAACAGTTTAATTGTACTGGTACATATGGAACACATTGTCATTTATTTTAACTAATATATCTACAGTTAAATACAATGAAAGAAAGAACTGACCTATTTGTTCCTCTTTCACTTCTTTTATTTCGCTGGGTTCTTCTTTAAACTCCATCTTATATAATTCAATAAGTATAATAAGATATAATTACAACTCCGTTATAAATCTGCTGGTTTGTTTTTTCCTCTGAGAGGAAAATCCGTCTGACGTGGCTTCTTCTTCTTTTATGATAAGAGATACCCTCATTACAGCTGCACTACTGCCCCCTGTTGGATGGGTGTTTCACGACGTACCAGCCACGGCTACAAGTACAATTTCTGTATAGCAACAAGTTTGATGCCCAGTCATGAAAATGTTTAAAATTACCATTATTTTTATTTCTTATAATTGCCCTTCTCTTATCTTTTTTCTCTCTTTCAATTCTCAAAAATCTGAATGGCATCTATTTAATGTACAAAATCAAGTTGATGATGGAAGGAGAGAGAACAGAAGCAGAAGAAATGGAAATGTTTTTACACGTCTAAGAAAATGACACACAGGACTAAATAATTCTCTATATTTAATATTTTTATTTAACTACATTTACTTTCAGAGACAGAGAACAAATACTCTTACAACGAAAAGAAAAATGAAAAGAAAATAACTATCGATGATTAAACGAAAACATGTGAAAGACATTTCATTAGTTTATTATTAAAAATCAGAAAATACTGAAAATACATGATGGTATATTGAACTTTTCAAGGTTAATTAATAGAATATATTTATGGTAAAAGTTCCAGTTGTGGTGGTTATGCACTGGTGGTTGATTGGCCAACGGCTGGTGACTGGTTTAAATGCCTAGGTGATTTCACAAATTCTCATCAGTCCGGGTATTGTAACCAGAAAAGAGCTTCAGGCCAATGATCTGGGAAATACCAAATACAGTCTCAAAGGCAGTAGGGAGCTTGGGTAGGGGTACTAGTGTAATGGACTAGCATGCTTTGGAGAATCAGTCAAGATACCCAGGTGTTCCTTAGGGATTTGGGGAGAATTCAAGACAGCAAAGGGTGCTCTTGTTAACGGTCCTCTGGAGAAAGGCTCGAGTCCTTAATTGTTTCACATTCTTTTCATTTTCTTTCCCACTTAATCCCTTTCGGGGTCACAGGGCTCTGCTAGTATCTATCTCCAGCGCCAATCGGGCGAGAGGACAGGTTGCCACACACATTCACTCACACATTCACACCTAAGGGAAATTTAGATTATTCCATTAACCTAACTGCATAATTTTGGAATTGTGGGGAAATCTGAGTAAACCTGGAGGAGGAGAACATGCAAACTTCCAGGATGGTCACCAGCAGCGAGCCTTGAACCGAAACAGTGCTACCCTCCTTGTTTATAATTCAGTTATAGTATAATATATATTTATTTATTTTTTTAATAAAATAATTTGACAGATTACTAAATATATTGTAAACAAGGTCATTTGTGTGTCGGCAGATCTTTAAGGAAGGGCGCATTTAATTTGACTAAACAAATGAGAATGACATTACATACATGCATTTAGTATTTTTCATATTCAATGTTAAAATATCAGTAAAAGAGTCATCAACGAGGGTATATTCAAAGATTAAAATGGATGGTTTGAAGTCATTTTCTTTGACCCTTGTGAAAAAATCCTATAGGATTTCCGCAGGAAAGTTGTATAGGATTCTTTTAGGAATTGTTCTATTTTGAAACTATTCAAGAGTTCCTAATACGCCAATAAGATTTTTGAATGGTTAGGGGATGGTAATGTGTCAAGATCTTTTCCGCTGCACTCAGTCAATACAGCTGATGTGTCAAGATTTGCTGGCGACAGAACTTAGTGTGGTGCCTCAAAGGTTAACAGAAAGCACAAATCAAGGGTCCATGGGGGGAGACAACCTCACATAACTAAAATTAACTCCAGAGGAGCACAGGAGTATAAACTAACTAAAGAACAAAAAACAGGCAGACAAGAAACTCTACTCACTTAAAAAGATTACCAATAACTATAGAGTTGCAGTGTAGAGCATTCTGATGAAGGCGTTCAAACCAACCTGCTAGCAAACATGCAATAAACCAGCAACAAAGGAAGGAAAGAACTTAATTACTGAAAACATAATGACCAGACAGAGATCACCTGGGAGAGCTAATCCGAGAAAAATGAGGAACCAGGTGGAGAAGGGAAACACAGAGTAGACTGAGAGGAAAATAACAATGAAGGGGAGAAAGGTAGACAAGCACAAAAAGTGCAACATGACGCTATGTCATATTTACCTTTATTTTTGACATTTTATCAACCTTTACTCTGTATATGTAGGTATTTATCTGGTATGTTAAGGATGCGAGTACCACTTCTCCACGTTGTTCTCATTGTTTGATCCTAAGGGTTTACTGGTAGCACGTTACAAGTTGCCACCAAATTATTAGCTCATTCTTTACTGAATGGCTCTTGTTTTTTGTATAACTTAATTAGTTTGAGATATGCGTTTATGCTTATCTGGTTTTATTATTCTCATATTTAAACTTAGATGAAAAATATATGAGATAGTCACTTAAGTGATCAGAGCAAATTCTGCTGTGCTGGGTGGGATGCCAGACTGTGTGGAGTATTGCCTTTATACAAAGTTTAAAATGTTTAAAAGTCTTTTAAAGAAAATATGTAATAAAATCTTCTCCTGAGTTGTATCTTTCCTCGATTCGTTTGAACAGCCTGGAGCCAAACAAAAATTCACACTTTATTTATCATTACGGCTATGGCTACTTAATATCTAACTATGAGCGAATAATTTATCTTATATAAGAGTTGTGTCGACAAGTATTGCTTAAATAAATCAGAATCTACTAAAAATGTCATTTAGGTATTAGTACTGTAATCTGATGTGGGGAAGTGGGTAGCACTGTGGCATTCCAGTTAAAAGGTTGCTGGTTTAAGGCTACTTTCCGTACAACTCCGGTAGATGGATGGATGTACTGAAACATAATTTTGCTTATGTTAAATTAGACATTATAAAGTTGAAATCATTTACAAATTACATCACTTTAAAACAGTTTGATTTACATTTAATTTGATTGGATCTGTACAGAATTTTATTTTAACGTTGTCATTTTAAATAATATTGGTAATCTAGTCATCTTTATTGTTTTTGTTGTAATATGTGTAAATCTCTCTGGCTTGTGAATAGTCATGTTAATGATCTATTTTATAAATGGGTTAAAATCTTTTGTCAATTTTACTTCGAAATAACGGACAGACGGGCGTTCAATCACAGCAGACTTCCCGAACAGAAGGTCCCGCCCTATCTTGGACAAAAATGAAACTTTATTAGCTCGCAGAAATGAGTTCCGCGAGGGGATGGAGAAATGGAGCGCGTAGAAACACTACCCACAGACACGGAAGTGTGTTTTGCGCTGTGATGCTCACTGGCAGATTGAAAAAAAAAAGCTTCCGGAACTGATTTCTACGCAGGACGTGATCGCACGGGTCTGTTTTCTTTTGGCTTTGATTTGCTTTCATAAGTGTCCCCTCTCTCATGGATTGGGTCAGTCTTATAAAGCTACACAGTTAATGTCCAATTTAAGTCCAAAGGCTCCCTCTACTGGACGGAGTCTTCATAGATTGTTTCAGATGTTCCAGCGCTCCCTCCTTCTTTTGCGAGGTCGATTACATCTTGTCTTGAACCTTTTCCTCTGAACACGTCTTACCTCAACCTGTAAAATTCATCTTTCTATATCACTATCTAATACCTCACTATTCTAATACATTTTTTTAATTACAACATATCAGTGTAATAATATTTTATTAAACATTAACGAAAGATTGGATAAAGAAAAAAATCAAACATGACAATAAAATATATGTTAGATAACAGTAAATCATACAAAAGCTATTTATTTTATAATCCATTGTATAATTTGGAATTATCTTTACTTTAACTAAGGCTCAGTAGGTGGCGACAATGCACAATAGAAAGATTGCAAACCGCCAATACATAAACAATAGAAGAAGAAGAAGAAAAAGAAGACGACAAATCCATTTCTGGGTTAACTGTCAGCTAAAGAAACAGCAAACAGGAAGAATTAGTGCAGAAGAAACTAACCACATACTGCCATAATACTGTAGGGAAGATGGAGATAAAAGAAGAACCACGAGGAATAAAAGAGGAAAACACAGAGGAACAAACAGGTTTGCGTTTATATTCTGTTAGCTAGCCTTGTGGGATTGCAACTGATGCAGCACGTATGTACTTCAGCAGTATACATCGAATTGACTTACAACCAGGCTAAGCTAATTTTGTGCTGATTTTTGAGGTTTCTTTTCTCATTTTAGACTCATTGGAACTATACAATCCTTTCAAAAAAGCTAATTTCATAAATGAAGAAGTCGTTTCACAGACTGAAGAGATTTCCCCAAATAAACATGATGGAAAAACTGGAGTAAAAAATCCATTCCCTTGTTCTGAGTGCGGAAAGAGCTTCTCCCGGAAAAAAGATTTCAATATACACATGAGGACTCACACTGGAGAGAAACCTTTTGCTTGCTCCGAATGTGGAAAGAGTTTCGTGCAAAAAGGAAATTTAAATCTACACATGAGGACACATACAGGAGAAAAGCCATTTGTTTGCCACGAATGTGGGAAGAGTTTCCGCCAAAAAGCTACATTAATTGTGCACTTCATGATTCACACTGGAGAGAAACCTTTCAAATGCATCAAGTGTGGAAAAGGTTTCAAAACTAAAAATAAACTCAAGACACATCAGCCTTTCCACACTGGATTGAGATCGTTCAGCTGTGATCAGTGCGATAAAACATATGTTTTTGAGCCAAGCTTAAAATCACATCTTAAAGTTCATTCTGGTGCATGGACTCATGTCTGCTCCTACTGTGGAAAGAGTTTTACAACATCTAGCCATCTAAAAAGACATCACCGCATTCATACTGGAGAGAAACCTTACGTGTGTGGAGAGTGTGGAATGAGTTTTATACAGTCAAGGCAATTAACAACGCACCAGAAGATTCACACTGGAGACACTTTTGTGAGGGAATAATTGTGAGTCATGATGAGAATTTATGTCAAGTCACATGAAGGGTCCTGGAGAACAACCAAATCCAAAGATGAATGAAGGAATAAATGAATTTGAAAATGAAGTCAACCTGTTAACACCCACCCCTCTTTTTGAGCATTTGTCCGAAAAAGGCATACCCAAATTAAAATGTCTGTAACTCTCACATTTTAAGGGTTAAATTAATGTCCTTGGTGTCATTTAAAAGGTGACCCTTTCTAGTTTATCAGGAAAAAGTAAGGAACTGGATACTTTAAACAAAACCAAAGTTATAGGTTCTCAAACTTTGTAGAAATTGTTGAAATTATCCTCGCCTAAATTTGTTTTTGTGTTTTTTATAAAATAAGTGAATGCTTGACGTTGACGCTGAATTTCTTCCAGAATGTCCTCGATCCACAAAAATGTCTTCTTTGAGGCCATAGTATCAAAATTATGAACAAACAGCGTCAATAAACAGCGTCTGATACGATTCACTCTGTGCGCTCTCGTGCGTTTTCACGCGTTATGCTGATGCTCTGGAGCTGCTCCTCCGTTTGCGCAGCAAAGTTACTCTATCTTCGCTGGAAAGATCTGTGGCAAATCATATATCCAGGGAAAGCTCATCTCATTGGCTAAATGACCCGTCAATCTGCTTCGAGTTTAACCGCGATTAGTTGGCTGTTCACACGTGTGAAAAAAAAATGACCTACATTGGCCTTCGCTTTCAAAGGCTGACCAAGTCTTGTTTACTGGCTTGCTGATTGGCCAATTCTGGTCACTGACCTGTAAAGTTAGTCTCAATGTGTTCACGAGGCTCTAGTGAATTGAAACCTACCTTGCTTGACGGCTTTATTCTAAAATGGATCCCAAAACAACCGGATGAATTGTGGACTTTTTTTTCTTCTGTAGCAAACGAAAAGTGAATTGTTGTGCTTTTTATGTCTTTTTCTCGTGGTAAACATGTTTTTTGAGTACCAGCTTGGATGCATTTTGTTCGTTGGACTGTTACGAGTACAATGGTGTAAGACCCTTCATGATTCATTGACTCTGGACCTGTAGAGACCTCACAAAAGGTAGGCATCGCCATTTTCCTTTGTTAGGACTCTTTACACAAACTGACTAACTGTTGTCACTGTGGTGTGTTAAACCTATAATGCTTTATAACGCCTGAAACATGAGAAATTCAGCTTTCAAATGATGTATAGTTTGTCAAATTTTGCTTAAAAATAGTGGGTGCAATTATGCGATCTTTCTGTACGTGTCATTTCCGAGGCATGGGCGGGACGGTGGGTGTTAAGGGGTTAAGCTCTGTGATTTTTAAGCTAGACATAACATTTTTGGGCTGTAACAATTAACATGTTAAAAAAAGGTTTAAAGTGTGAATAAGCTGGGTTATACCATGTATTGACATGTCAGGTACAGCTAACTAGATCTGTGTGAGATGGTGCCAATTAATTCTTAATTTGTACCATTAAATTTACTGAGCATTATCTTCAAGTCTGTCTATTTTCTCTCATTTAGCAGTGAAGAACCCTTAGCAAAGTCACAGATTGGATACTGCTTTAGAGATCAACTAATTTTTGATAAAATATATTTATAAATATCTCCAAGCTTAAACTGGTGCATTAAAGTGAGAATGGTACTTAATAAAGTAACACAATATAATTCTCTGTACTAATGTAAATGTTAGAAGTAGCAAGAATGTACTCACCCATTTCTCAACTGATCAACGTATCTTAATCATACAGAGCTTTGTTTCTTGCAATTTATGAGAATCCATAAATTCAGTATAAGTTTAATTACTTGATCAGTTAAACAACTGTGGAACTCATTGGGTCCGCAACAATGTTTGGCAATATAGCATGTGCTGTGATTAATAAAAAGAGACAATCAAATTTTGAACAGTAACTTTATGTGTATAACTAAAACATGGCACTAATACATATAATGCACTGAACGTGTGTGTGCGCGTGTAAATATAAAGTAAATAAAATAATTTAAAATGAATTAAATAAATGCTCAGTCTTTAGTGAACAGCACCGCGTGTGAGATAACCTTTGTGCTTTCTGTTGCAGCCGTCACACTGCTTCGAATGTCATCAAACAATTCCCAGACACATGGAGCTCGCTCGCAGTAAGACACACAATGTCCAAGAGAATCCTGGGTCAGCGCATCCTGGTAGCCAATGACTGCCCTCAAAGTAATTATCTCTCCTAGGAGAACCAGATTATTTTAGCTATTTTAACCTGTTTTGCATCTTTCCTAGAAAAAATTCCTAGTCCTTGAAACTTGTTTCACTGACCATGGCAATAAAAACGATTCTGATTCTGATCTTTTGATAATTTTGTAGTTTTCATAACGTCCACTCTATTTGTTATGTCCAAATCACTAATAATTTGATCAGGGTTTGGAATTAAATCTATTATTTGTTTTAACGCTGGGGAAGGAATTCGTTGAATCACTTCAACATCAACTACCATCTCGTATGAATCTGATGTGATTTGTTCTGTCACACACCAGAATTTACCCGCATCTGCCTTGGTTACTCCTGTCAGAGTAAAAGTGACCAAGCTTCCATTTTTGTTCCATGAACATCCACCTGGTCTATGACTAAACAGTAGATGATAAGTACTCACAAGGATGTTTGCAGAGGTAATAAATCCAAGGCCATAGGTTACATTCGTTGATGTATCTGGTAACATATTCTACCTTTCCTTCAGATTCCTCTTGCAACATAAATTCCTTTACTGGTTATCGATACCTGCTGTATATATGTTCTATTAGCAGGCTCCTTCAGCAAGCTCCTTCAACAGGCTCCTGCAGCAGGCTCCGGAACCTTTCTGCAGTGACTAGCATGCACCCAAGTAGCTCTTTCTGCTACTTTAACTGCCGTCGGTGTCGTAAGAAGAATTTGGAAGGGACCTTGCCAGCGTTTAGATTGCCAGTTTTTTCTTCTAAAATCCTTCACCACCACCCAGTCTCCAGGTTTCAGATCGTGAAGGTCCACTTGTGTTGATTCTGGTAAAGCGTCACGAGGCTGAATCCAGCTTCTTATTCGCAGCTTCTTATTGACGCTTACCGGTCCACCTTAAAAAAAACGCGACCCCGAAGCCAGCTTCTTATTGACGCTTTCAAAAACGTGACGCTTCCGCAATGCTGTGCAAGCTTTCTTGTTTCTTATTCACGCTAAGTATGATGTGTCGTATTTACGCGATGAATGAGATAAACCTAGCTCCTAGATACCTAGATAGATGGATGGATGGATGGATGGATGGATGGATAGATAAAATACTTACAGTACATTGTTTTACTGTTTCCTTTAGGGTGCCCGTAATCTGAACCCCTTACCTTACCAAGCTGATTACATGGGTCACAAGATCCATCTTGACCAAAATGAGAAATTGGTTATGTTTGGGGTAACCCATGTGTTCGCCATTGATGGATTCAGCAATAAGCTACTTGTATGCATGCTTTTATTGTTTTCTTCACCAGCTTAATGTTTACTTGCTTATGTGACAGACATTGTTTTTACTGCGACTGTGCATTCTGAGTTTTAGGGCAAAAAACTCAAACACAAAATTAACATGGTCAAAAAACATTTTTTATCTGGTTAAAGCTTAATAAACTGCAGAAGAAAATTAATTACAAAATGTATTTTTCTAGTAATGTTTTAAGTATTCTGTTTTTGTAACATATTTGGGAAAATGCTTCTCAAGCAGTATTTCTCATTAACTCTGAATGTATTAAATTTACAGATTCACTGGAAAATAGACTATAAATAATAACTAATTTCTTAAATGAACTAACATGTATATTTCTATAACCACCACAAATTGACAAAATTTTCTTGCAAATGCAGAACCATATAGTTGAACGAATCTGGCCTGAAGTCAACAATCGTGTCAACTTTCCACTGAAAACGGCTCTTCTGCAGTTGGTCGATCAAGAGGAAATAGACATGAGTGACAGCCTTGTGAAATACTGTGTGTCCAACCTCACTTGCCAGTTGTGCCAGATTGGTCTTACAAGGATGGTGAAGTCATGGAATGCTCACAGAATTCCAGGTAAAATAAAACATTCTGTAAATATCACAATAATTACAAGGGACACTGTTTGAAAAAGGCCAACAGTATGTTCTTTATTTTACAGGCAAAGGTATACCAAATAACTTGTCTGGTCGTGGGTGTCCCAAAAAAATTCCTTGGGAGCTGTTGCCTCACTCAGTTGAAGCAGCAGAACTTTACAGACAACAGCTGGGATCCTCACTGACCACACACTCAACTTTTGGAGTTGATCCATTTTCAACTGAACATGACAAAATTACAGTTGAGAATCAGTTTGCAGAGCAATATTCAGACATGTCAGACGTGTTCTGTAGTGCGGTGAACAATGACTTCAGTCCATATAAACAGGTATTGCTCTGTCTTATTAACATAACTCAGCGCAATGTGTGAAAAGCACCTAACTCCATTTAAACAGAACTTTACATTTCTAACAAGAACAATTAACATGAAACTTTTTTATCTGTTACAGTAACTTGAACATTTAAGTCTATAAAACAGTACTACTCTTCAAAAAGAGATCTCAGAACGCCAAATGTTTCTGAAAGCCCGTTAACTTCAATAAAGTTGCTATCTGTAGTGTTGCCTCTACATTTTGCGCAGTTCACAGAGGTCGCCTGCCACTGTTGCACACACACTTTGCACCCACTAATGCTTCTGCAACACTGCATGAAGACTGGCTCCACAATGAACCCTACAACAATAAAATGAGTGAAAAAAGTCATTCTCTGTGTACGGGGTGACAGCATTTCCTTTATACTCAACTTAAAATGCTTTTATAAATGTATTTTTTTATTGAATGACCACACCATGGTTACACAATGGTTTGCATTAGTGATGGGAAGTTTGGATCAATTTACGGATTCGGTTCTTTGAGTCTTGTTCAGTAAAATGAACGGATCTTTTTTCGAGTCATTTCGTTCATTTTACTAAAATATCAATAAATGTTGTGTTACTTCCACATCTACTAGCGTTTTATACACAAACGCGAATCACACTACAAATAAGACAAAACTATAATGCTAAATTTAAAATGAATATAAATATATTACTAAAGCCTACCTGGGTCTTTTAGTCCTCGTCTGCTTTTAGTTTACCCAACCTCTGATCTGTCTTCTTTTGGTTTAAATCTCTTTTGTTCGACACAAAATTACTTCTCTCTGATGTTAACGTGTGCAGTCCGTGCACTCAGTCCGGACTGGCTTCTTTAGCACTTTTGTCACGTGACCGCTATAGTGCCGGGATCGAAAAGATTAGGTCTTTTTGCGAGTCCGACTCCTCCGGGTCATTTCGGTCTTTTCTCTTTCCAGCTCATAATTTGCTAGATGTCCAATAATTTGTTTGTTACATTGTGATTTTAGTGTTGATATGTTAATGTTATTTAGTATCTTTTGATTCTAATTTATTTTTTATTTATCATTATTATTATATAGCTCGTTTGGCACAAACGTGTTATTTATTTTAAAACTTAATTATTTGTATAACTTTACAGCTTGTTTTGCACTTTAAATGTCTTCTGTTATATAAGTATATTTTGATTTATCTTTTTAAGGTTGTATTTAAAAAAATAAACAATCCAAGAGTGTGTATAAAGTATTTATAATATCTGAAACATCATATGCTACAAACAATACACTGACAATCTTTACACTGATTGACTTATTATATATCAACTTAATAAATTCAAGAATCAAATGCAAAAAAGATATTTAGTTATTACATACCATTGGCAAGTTACTTTTCAATTACATGACAACTTGAAGGGAATTTATTATAAACTAAAAATAAAGTGACTCAAAAATGCTTCATGAATCTTAGGCTATGTAAGGTGTTGTATAATGAAGATTAAAATACTCTTAAAACACAACAAACACAAAAACCTTGTAATAAAAGTCTTTATTAACACATTATGTGTTGAGCATCAACAACTGTTAATAGCAGTAGTAGTAATAAATATAAAAATAATAGTAATCGTTCACTAATCATGAACTAATATTTGCATACTGACTTTGCTTAACGTTGTGGCGCGGTCACGTGACAAAAGAACGAAATGACCCGGAGACTCGCAAAAAGACCTGATCATTCGGAGGACTCGCAAAAAGACCTAATCTTTTAGGAAACAGAAAAGATTAGTACATCTTTCGAGTCATTCGGGTCTTTTCGGTCTTCTGTCATTGATGATGAATGGGTTACGCTCGGAAAACCACAAGAATGATGCGCATGCGCCAATGAACGAATCCCTCTCCAACACGACTCGTTCCTACGGAGTCACATTAAAGATTCGTTCAAAAAGAACGAATCGTTCTTGAACGACACATCACTATTTGCTGCACAAATCAGCACAATCCTAGCACTAAGCAGCACAATCGCCTAAAATAGTTTTCTCTCAGTTTTAAGTTTGTTTGGGGCTAGGTGACGTCCCCCGCCACAAAAACGATATTATCTCGAAAAAATCAGCATCTCCATTTGACTGTCCAGCTCTGCTACCCATTGCTAAGTTGTGGCATTTAATTTTGCTTTAATCAGCTTATAGAGTACTTTTTGGTTGAGCTTGTATCAACTTGGGACTTTTTCCCTCGACCTTCTATGACTCTTTTCGTTTTTGTCCTGTAGTGTCAGTCAGCAATAGATAAAAAGGTGCAGCTTTACAGGAAAAGTTCTCAATGTATGTTCGAATGTATGACAAAAATCCTAATAACTTTTTCACATCTACTGTTTTTGGGATTCTGTCCTTCAGTGCTTGGACTGGAGCGACTTCAGCCGGTTCCTTAGTGTGTAGCTGTCTTTAGTCACCAGTTTCCCAAGGAATCATACCTGGTTATGTGAACACCTTCATATTTACGAGATGTTGGTTTGACACTATGTTTTTGATAACGCTGCAATACTTTTCTGAGGTCTTGGAGATGATTATCAAAGGTTTTTGAATGGACCAGGTTATCATCCAGGTAAGGTTGACATACCTCATCACGCAGCTCTCTTAAGCACTCCTCATGTTCCTTTGATACTCAGCAAGGTCCATGTGACAATCCGAACAAGGCCCATGGTGCTATGAATGCAGTGAGAGGTCGACAGGATTCTAGGTGATTGGCATTTCCTTGATCAATGACCCAAAACTAGGAACTGCCCACTAAGCATGTCCTGTATATGGGGTATCGGGTGTCTTATCAGGAATGGATTTCTTATTTAACTCACCGTAGAGCAGAGACGAAGCGTACCATTTTTTGTTGAAGAGTATGGTGACTTTGATCGTGTAATTCACCCTTTATTTAACAGGTCCTCCAGGTACTTTTTAAACTTTTTGTGTAGTGGCTTCAAAAACAAATGTATTTGTTTTTCATGGGTGTAGTATCCCGAATGGTGAATTTTCAAATGAAGGGAAGAAATACACCTATATCATTGTCATCCTGGAAAAAGCATTACATTCCTCCCTTTTACCTTCTGTTGTTGCTCTTGAATCAGGTGGTCAACACAAACAGGAGGTATGGACGTTTGTGTATGTGGACGCTCAGAATATTATTGCCTAAAACAATGTTGAGGATTTTGCACATCAACCTTTGATCAATCACTACTCGACAACGCCACCTGGTGGGAGGAGCCGGGAATTACTCCCCAGGGAAGGACACTGGTTCATTGTGACCCGGAGGAAGAAGTAGGGAGGCGTGAGTACAAATGTACAAAACTTTATTATAAGATATTAATAAGCGATGTTAAAATTACACTTAAATTAATAATCTGTCTCCTGCAAGATGGTGGAGTGAAGAGCAGGGGGAAGCAGGCCCAAACCGCAGTGATGATTCCACACTTCAAAAAGGTTCACGAGTCCCCCAAACCCAGCAATCGTGGCCACGCACTACACCCACAGCAATCAATAGGTCGGCCTGGTTCCATCCACTCTTCACACTACCTGCTTGCGCTTCTGGAAGGAGTCAGAAACAATTTAAAAATGCTAGAATAAAACCACACGCACACACACACACATCCACTCATACATGCCAAGCCAGTCCAAAATAAAGAAAAGAGAAAATAACAGATAATTATGAAGCATAAATGACTGACCAGCTGTGTTTAAAACATGGGTTTCCCCAAAAGAGAGAAACCAGTCCACTATTCAACAAAAGGTACTTTTGAGGAGTCTTTGTTGTGTCGGTGCAGCTGTAGTGAGGGTGACTAGAGTCCCTGGCTGAAGGCAGCAGGAAGAGTAGCACTGTAGTGAAGCCAGGGAACAGAACACGCAGAAGCACGAAGCAGAGTCAGGGTAGCATACAGCCTAGCAGCTGCAGAAGCCCCCGCACAGCAGAAGCAAGGTGGCTTACGACCGAGCAGCAGCAGAAGCGAGCACCAGCAGAAGCACGCACAGCAGAAGCACACACAGCAGAAGCACGATCAAAGCTAAAGAGCCCTTGGTAACCCAGCCGGGCAGCAAGGAAGAAGGGGTTTCACTGCAGGGAGGAGATCCCCAAAGAAAAGCAGTGAGGCAGTTCCTCTAACCGTGTGTTCACACCGCATGTGAATTGAGCGGAAAAAACGCGCTATTCGCGCCTTGATAGACGCTTGATCAGCTCATATTTACTCGCTTCAAAATTCCGCTCAATTCGCCTAATTCGCGTGATAAGTCACGTGACTCAGTGGGGGCGGAGCTTCTTGCAGGCTTCTGTTTTGGAAAACATGGCGGACGTTTCTCGGCTCGAGAGAATTGCTTCTCTGTATTTGATTTGGAAGGCTGAAACAAGGCGCAGACACGGTCGACGACGTGTCTGGGTCCACCGGATCCTCCAGCGACGCACCCAGCTCAGCGAGTTCCACCAACTCCTCCAGGAGCTGCGCCTGGATGATGGCCGTTTTCAGCACTACTTCAGGCTGTCCCGGCCCCAGTTCGAAGACCTGTTTTCCTGTTATAAAATATATATGACAAAAGTATTGTGTTATTGTTACATACAAGCTTTTAAATTTTGCATGTAAATGCAAAAATGGATTCAGGATTCAAAGTGTTTATTGTCATGTATAGAGTGAGGAAAGCAAGTTTCCCTGCACAATGAAATTCTTACTTTGCTGTCCACACTGATTGTCAGGGTGCAAAATAAGCAGAATATAAATACTAATAATAAAAATATGTAAACATTTAAGTTAACTAAATAAGTATCAAAATGCATGTTAATCTAAAAATTTTATCAAATGCTAAAAATGAGTTGGACTTTTTGCCAAGGTTGTACTTTGTTGACTGTAAAACTAAATAGAAATTTTAGATGTAATTACTTTTGATGCATTTTGCTAACATGCAACTTCTTTTTCCCTAAATACTCTGCATTAATAACAATTATTACATTTATTTTCTCTATCTATTTCAGATACCTTGCCACTGGGGATTCCTACCGGACCATTGCCAGCAGCTTCCGTGTTGGTGTCTCCACGGTGTCTATGATTGTGGTGGATGTGGTGACTGCCATCTGGGACAGCTTGGTGGATGAGTTCATGGCTGTGCCCTCCACAGCTGAATGGAAGGCAATCGCAGAGGGGTTTGAGGAGAGGTGGAACTTCCCTCTCTGCTGTGGAGCACTGGATGGCAAGCATGTGCAGCTCAAAGCACCCCCCAACACCGGATCCCAGTTTCACAACTACAAGGGAACTTTTTCCATGGTTCTCCTTGCTGTTGTGGATTCCAGATATTGCTTCCGGGTCATTGATGTCGGCGGATATGGGCGAACCAGTGATGGGGGGATTCTGGCCAACTCAGCCTTTGGCCATGCACTCCGTGATGGCACTCTCCACCTGCCACCAGACGGTTTTCTCCCAGGAGCTGAGCAGAGAGGAGCCCAGCCCCATGTCTTCGTGGCAGACGAGGCCTTTCCCCTCAGGAAAAACCTCATGAGGCCATTCCCTGGACGCTCCCCTCCCCTGGAGAAACGTGTTTACAACTATCGTCTCTCTAGAGCCCGGATGGTGGTAGAGAATGCTTTCGGGATCCTGTCCTTGCAGTGGAGGATGTATCGGCGCGTGATTGAGGTTCACCCTGATGTTGTGGAGAAATGTGTAAAGGCGACCTGTGTCCTCCACAACTTTATGAGACCACCAGAAGCACCATCGCATTCCATGAGTGGGTCGGAGCAGGGTTCAGGAGAATCGCTGCAAAGCATTGGCCGGGTTGCTGCCAACAATTCTGCCAGAGAGGCCATCCGGGTCAGGGATGGTTTTATGGCTCACTTCAGTGCTGAGGGAGCAGTACCATGGCAACCTAATGAGTGAATGTATTATTTTCAAATTTTTTTTTTTTACGTTGTATAGTGTTATTTTTTGTTACTTATATTTGCTTTCTTTGTACATAATTTTGTTTACTGTTTGTAATTTCATGTATATTAAAACCTTATGTAAATTTTGTTCATATTTCTTTATTTTGCC
>SRMA01027075.1:0-27709 GCA_007224835.1 Danionella cerebrum | reverse complement strand
ATTTGACAGGATGATAATTATAGAGCAGCTTAAACGTGACTTCTTTGGTTTTGTTTGTCAAAAGGTACTTGTTTGGTAAAGACCAGACGTTCTTCCAGGGAATATTATTAACAAAGCCATTTCAGTAAGATAACACTCGTGGTACACAGGCATGGAGCTGCTGAAAAAGAGTTCTGACTTTCTTGTTATTGCGAGGGAAAGCTGTGAGACACAGTTTGCCAATATAAGTATTCAGAGGGTTAATATCTGAGGCATTATGAGAGAGAATAGAGTCTTTTAGCAGCATAGTTATAGCAGAGGGAATGGCATCCATCACAATAGAAAACTCTTGTGGAGTCACAGGAAGAGAGAAATTCAAAGTAACTATTGTTGTAGAAAATATACTTTCTTAATTGATAATGAACACTGGAGACCGTTTGAGAGAGAACACAGCAAATGCGGCTATTTATTACCAAGATTTAACAGTCTCAATGCATTTCCTACACATGTGACTCTAACGTGGAAGAAGAACGTGGTTTAGCGCATATTAAGAGCCTATTAAAAATATAAACGAACGCTAGAAGAGAAAAGAAGAAAAAGAAAGAAAAAGAATATATAAAGATAGAAAAGAAAAGAAAGAGAAAGAAAGAAAGAAAAAGAGAGAAAGAAAGAGAGTCAAGTCCCAGCGTGATCCTCACACAATGGGTAAGAGAGAGAGAGAGAGAGAGACAAAGAGAGACGCATGTGCTTTTCTAACTTCCTCCTCCTCAAGGGCGGGACTAAAGTATGACGTATGCTCTAAAAAGTTTCTCAAATTACATTTCTCAATATAACCACTAGATGGAGACATTACATAGGAAAATTTCTATCACATTCCCTCCTTTTGTCACAAGACAACAAAAATAATTTTAAAAAGTAAGATATCTTATACTGTAAGTAAAAATCCGGTTAAGCAATGTATGACTATTTTTTTTTTCAATATTGTAACCCAAAATTGTTTTCTACAATATTTTCATTATTTACTTTACTCAACGTTCTTCTTCCACTATAAAATTTTAAAACACTTCTAATAATAAACAAGCAAAATTATTAAAATTCTAATTCACTTCTCATAATAAACAAGCAAATTATAACACACTAAAATCAAACGCAAACATGTATTATCTAACATTCTAATTAGCATTACATGCATTACCTAAATATCCTAAAAAAAAAACATTCTTTCTTTTCCCACAACGGTATCGAAAGGTCAGGTACCTGGTATTGAGGAAAGTTTTCCCCTTTCTAATTGAAACTAGCTGAAAAATCTATTTATAAATTTGTCAAGATACAGACCTTCAAACACCGCCCTGGAGTATATGAAGCCAAACATCTCCCCGTCGTTTTGTTTGACAAGAAGTAAAAGACTTTCATACCTCTAACTGATATCTATGACGTTTGCTGTGTGTACAATGTGTTCAACAATGAATGACAAAACATATAACATTTATTGCAATGTATTCTTGTCCTCGTATTCGTCACAGTCCCTCTGATATTTCCAGTTGTCCCAAAGTTCCTTTGATGTGTCCTTTTCCCAAAGTTCCTCTGATGTCTCCAGTTTCCTGGACACACTAAAATGATTGATTACCAAAAGAACAATTTCTCAATTCGTAATGTTTTCTAGATCATTAAATGGTGCATACCATTCCTCATCCATCATTTTCACCATTTTATATCCTTCCATTGTGATGACCGAAGTGACAGCCTTTTGCAACAAGGTCGAGATGCATTGCAAAAGACAAGGCAGGCAGATGATGATCAGCAAGATCATAAATATCACCAGGACAATCGTGTACATCATCCAATGGAACCATCCACTTCCCAGGTTTAAGAACCATAAAAACCATGAATTATCTACTATTGGTGGTATTACTATAGAATTTTTCATGTGTTGTATTATGTTTGATATATTCTTGGATTCGTCTGGGATATTGAAACAGCAAGAAATACCTAATAATTTACAGACTCCTCCCTTTTTCTGCTGTAAGAATATCCAAAGCCAGTCTATTTTGAATAACCGCATCTCTAATGTTTCTCATTTCATTATTGATAAGTCCTAATGCAACTTCAGTATCATTAGCTAAGGATAACATACTGTAAGCTAACCCATTGATTTTATTCAACGCCATCGTCGTACCACCTCCTAGAAATAAAGATCATCCTATGTTCGCTGCCGGTGACGTCCATGAATCTGATAAAACATACCCATTAAATCTTGGTATTCTATTTATATCTCTTTTTGCACGTGAGTTTTCAATTGAACTATCCTGTATTAGAACTGACATACCCGTCGAGAGTAAGGCAGCATAACAACACCCTCTCCATTTCTGAGGAAGTTGATGATATGCTCTCGTACCACATACCCATACTGCAGCCGGGGCTGAATCTAATATTGAAAATGGACAATAGAAATCAACAGTTATTCCATTTTTATCTAGAATTGAACATTGCTTTGTGTTTTCTTCTAGGTTATTTTCATGTTGCATTGTAATAACCCTACGTCATATTTTCCCTCCTTTGAACATATGCACACTTCTGCTTTTGTTGTTGTTACTTCAAAACTTAGTTGTGAATACATAGGTTTATCAGTAGAACAATTAGTTTGAATATTGTCTAAACTCACTTTATTTTCAAATGCTTCTCCCATTAACGTTATAATAGCCATAGCTTTGGGAATTTTACATTGATTTTGTTTTACTAGATCAATAGTAATTTGCTCTGTCTACCATTCCTGATTCATTCAGCAAACATATCCAACAGCTTCGGTTAAGGTTTAAACTTTCATGTTGAAGTAATGCTAACGCACATACATGATTTCCTTCACATTTTATTTTAGCTATTTTAACCTGTTTTGCATCTTTTGATAATTTAGTAGTTTTCATAACTTCCACTCTATTTGTTATATCCAAATCACTAATATTTGATCAGGGTTTGGAATTAAATCTATTATTTGTTTTAACGCTGGGGAAGGAATTTGTTGAATCACTTCAACATCAACTACCATCTCGTATGAATCTGATGTGATTTGTTCTGTCACACACCAGAATTTACCCGCATCTGCCTTGGTTACTCCTGTCAGAGTAAAAGTGACCAAGCTTCCATTTTTGTTCCATGAACATCCCCCTGGTCTATGAATAACCAGTAAATGAAAAATACTCACAAGGATGTTTGCAGAGGTAATAAATCCAAGGCCATAGGTTACCTTCGTTGATGTATCTGGTAACACATTCTACCTTTCCTTCAGATTCCTCTTGCAGGTGACTCTCTTGCAGATGTCGATCGCTCAAGTCCACCTCCCTTATGAACCACAAAAACAAAAAACTGATCCAGGTCAACTTAAACTCCATTACTGGTTATCGATACCTGCTGTATATATGTTCTTTTAGCAGGCTCCTTCAGCAAGCTCCTTCAACAGACTTCTTCAACAGACTTCTTCAACAGGCTCCTGCACCAGGCTCCAGAACCTTTCTGCAGTGACTAGCATGCACCCAAGTAGCTCTTTCTGCTACTTTAACTGCTGTCTGTGTTGTAAGAAGAATTTGGAAGGGACCTTGCCAGCATTTGGATTGCCAGTTTTTTCTTCTAAAATCCTTCACCACCACCCAGTCTCCAGGTTTCAGATCGTGAAGGTCCACTTGTGTCAGTTCTGGTAAAGCGTCTTTTACTCTTCTGTGCAGAGAATTCAGAACAGAAGACAAATTCGCACAGTACACAAGCATTTCATCTTCACATTCACTAGTCAATGTTCTCGGAGGACCTGCAGGTCCAATGCCAGTATTAGCTGGTCTCATCATCAATATTTCAAAAGGAATATCTCAATCGTGCTCGACCCCAGATTCTCGTTCTCATATGTAAGAGTACGAGAGGGAGAGCTTTTACCCATGTGAGCCCTGTTTCCTCACAACACTTCGCTAGCTTGTTCTTAAGGGTTCCATTCTCTCTTTCTACTGCATCTGCACTGGCAGGATGATAAGCACAGTGATGTTTCAGATCAATACCCAAATACTCACCAACCATTTGAAGTGCATTGTTCACAAATGGAGTAGCATTATCACTGGAAATCCGGTTTGGTATTCCCCATCTAGGAATCACCTCAGCAAGCAACAATTTGCCACCGCACTTGCATTCTGTTTAGCTGTAGGGAATGCTTCAACCCATTTTGTAAACATATCCACAATTACTAAACAATATTTTTTTCTTTCACATGGTGTTAACTCAATGAAATCCATTTGCAAATGTTCAAAAGGTCTATTTGGTTGTGGGTGAGCAGCTTGCATCATCTTAACACCTCTCCCAACATTATTTGTAGCACAAATAACGCATCGTTCACAAAAGTTCTGAGTATATTACAAAACCTTTCTCATACCAGTGTTGTCTCAAACTGTCTATCATTGCCATTTTTGAGGCGTGATCTTTCCCATGTACTATCTTAGCATAGTATGGAAACAATCTTTTAGGCAAACATGGTTTTCCATTCGGCCCAGTCCAGATGCCTTCTATCAATGTACAACCATGTTTCCTCCATACCTCTTTCTCTTCATGAGGAACTCCAGATTGTAATCCTGCAATGTCTACTGTAGGAGTACACACCTTAGTCATGATGGGAACAGACATCACCTTTCTCGCTGCACTCTTTGCTGCTGCATCTGCTCTAGCATTACCCTGTGAAACAAATCTTCTGCACCAGAATGAGCTTCACATTTACATACAGACACTTCCTTAGGTAACAGAATAGCATCCAACAAGTTAGAAATTAGCATATGATGTGCAATAGGTTTTCCTGATGATGTAAGGAAACCTCTATGCTTCCATAAAGTTCCAAAATCATGAACAACTCCAAACGCATATCGACTATCAGTATAGATAGTTACACGTTTATCTTTAGCCAAGTTACAAGCTTCAGTCAAAGCCACCAATTCAGCAGCTTGAGCAGAAAAATGTGACTGAAGAGATACAGCTAGCAGTGTCTCATGTTGTGTAAATACGGCATATCCTTCACAGTTCAACCCAGTCTCCTCACTTCTGTAAGCTGATCCATCCACAAAGATCACCATCTCAGGAATCTGTAGAGGTATCTCCTGCAGATCAACCCTAGGAGAACAAACTTCATTCACCACATCAATGGAATGCGCTTCACCATCAAACTCTGTTGGCAAAAGAGTTGCAGGGTTAAGCACAGTACATCTTTTCACAGTTATGTTAGGCATTTCCAACAAAACAGTATTATAGCTCAACCATCTTGCCGCTGTCATATGAGCTGTTTTTTGTTCTAATAACAGTTGCGAGACAGAATGTGGTACTAGCAGTGTCAACTCCCTGTACCCAACAATGTCTCGTGAGGCATTTACTGCTTTTTCAGCAACCGCGACTGAACGCAAGCATAATGGAAGTCCTGCAGCAACTGGATCCAATTTTGAGGAGAAATAAGCAACCGGTCGTAACTTACCTCCATGATCCTGCAATAACACAGATGTCATGCATCCATGTTTTTCCATTCACTGTTTGAACAAAGTGTTTGGTAGAATCAGAAAGATCAAGAGTTGATGTAAAAACTCCTTTTAAGTCCTGAAATACAAGTTCTGCTGCTGGTGTCCAAGTAATAACACTGTTTGCCAACAAACCTTTCCCATGGATGATTTCACTTAGAGGAGCCTCTAAGCAAGCAAAATTTGGAATGAAAGTCCTGCAATAAGAACATATTCCTAGAAAAGACAAAAGTTGCTTCTTTGTCGTCGGTTTCAGAATGTTCTCTATTGCCTCCATTCTACTCACCTCCAGTTGTTTTCTTTTGTTTTGAGATCAAATGACCCAAAAACTTTACTTCCTGTTGAACAATTCACTGCAATTTAGAAATACTTGCCTTGTGTACATCTTGTGCTAGATGTTTCAACAGTTTCACTGTGTCTTCTTCACATTGCTTCTCTGTTGGGCTTGCAATCAGACAGTCATCAATGTACTGTAAAAGCACTGATCCAGAACCTAACTCTAAACTCTCTAAACTGTTTCTAAGAGCTTCATTGTATATTGTTGGAGATTCACAGAATCCTTGACACGGTCTTTTCCTTCAAAAAGAAAAGCAAACCCAAAATTGACTGTCAACATGCACAGACACAAAAAAACAAAAAAAAAAAAACAAACAAACATTGGCCAGATCCACCACAGAAAACCATTCACACTCAGAAGGGATAGAAGAAATCAAAGTTTGAATATTTGGCATATTCAATGTTCTCGATATTACCGCATTGTTTACAGCTTTTAAATCTTGCACGAATCTCCATCGTTCAGGTTCTCCCAGTACCTGAAAATATAAGTTCTCACAGGAGAATTATTGCATTGTATAATTACAATAATGCATTAAAAACTCATTATTTATACAGTAATATTGCTCAGAGTTTTTCTCATCATTAAATACTTGTCCAACATCTGTATTAGCCAAATCTATTGTCTTCCACACTGCTTCTTCATCTCTCTCTACTCAAGTCATAAAACCCCCACAACCTCCAGCACTCACCTCGGAACTTTTATTGCTGGGGGGAAGTTTCCTTTGTTAGAGCAGCCGTTGAGATTTGAAAAAAGCAGGAAGAAGACCATGTGGTCTTCTTGAATAGCTTCTACACTTTAGTATAGTTTTAAGAGTTTTTATCACAAAAATCAAGCTTTTCACTTTAAACAACATAAAGTCAAAGATCCTTCCTCATTATTACGTTGCCTAAGTTTCACGTTCAGATAGTTTAGTTACTTTTTCGAGCGCTTTTTGTTGCTGCGCGACTATGCTGTGCTCTGATCCCATCTCTCTCTCAGTGTACACTATCAAGTCTCTAAATATCTCAATAAAAATTATATTGTACACACCCCACCACAAAATGCTTCACTCAGAGAAACAAATTATGTCACGGGAACTCTGTCTCTTCACGTGTAAAGATTATCAACGTACCTCGCGGAGAACTCTCTCTAGAGTTACACTCCTATTACGTCGACCAACAATCAATTATGTGTTGCTCAAATTGTTGCAAAACAAATGCTATGTTTATTCGTCGCTTAAAGCAAAAATCCGTACGCAGAGCAACCTATAATTAACCCTTATTTCCGGAATACACATCAATCGCACATGGTACCAAAAATCTAGTGTGTACAAGAATTAGTAATTGAGATATTAGAATTTTACTGGCCTTTGAATCCAACGCTGAACAGATGTATGCTGACGGGCCAGGTCAAACAACTCCGCTGTCCAGGAATTCCTTTCATGCACGTGTCTTCCAACGTCGCACAAGACGATTCATTCGACTCCAAAAGTGTTTGGTTCGTAATCTCCAGGAACGCCAAATTGTTATGGTAAAAATATACCTTCTCAATTGATAATAAACACTGGAGACTGTTTGAGAGAGAACACAGCAAATGCGGCTATTTATTATGAAGATTTAACAGTCTCAACGCATTTCCTACACACGTGACTCTAACGTGGAAGAACAACGTGGTTTAGCACATATTAAGAGCTTTGAAATTTATTTTAGCGTGAGAAATCGGAGGTGTGGAGTGAGAGATCACTTAAATGCGTGAGTCTTATGTTCAATGTGTGAGAAACGGCAGCTTTGCAGTTTCACTAGTGAATAAGGATGTGCAAGGACCGCTGCGGCTTCCGCATAAGGCATTGTGGGAAATGTAGTTTTTTTTTCGTTTTCGTTTTTTTATATTTATTTTTAGACACTCAAAACTTTTAAGCTCTCGCGGGCCACATTAGATTACAGGGCGGGCCACATCTGGCCCGCAGGCCTTGAGTTTGACACATGTGCTGTAGAGAATGACGCACCACGTGACTACTCTGTTGTACGATGCCACCTCAAGTTTATCTTCATTACAATATTGGTCATGTTTCATTGCTTTGATGAAATAAAAAAATGCAATAAAGAAATCAGATTTTTGATGTCATTTTTATTTTGAGGATTCGAAAAAACAACAACAAGATGGAACGTGCATAACATGCCCCTCATCGAGGCAACAGAGTACAATAAAAAACATCCTGCATTTATAAAAAAAAAAACAGCAGCCTTTTGAAAAGCTAAAGTATATACCTTTTTGTTTTGTTTACAACAGCCACCAGCCTGGCATCCCGTTCTGCTGATATAAACGTGTTAAGACATTAAGAATGTTTGTGTCATGTTTGTCCTCCTATAGAAACTATATTAAAACAAAAATTATATTTCTCTTACTCATCTTTTTCCATTTTCAAACATTTTCGAAAAAGCTCCAGGGAGTCACTAGGTAGCGCTAAAGAGCTGCCTCTTTTAATTTTTTTATTTAAAATAAAAATGTTTTACAATTCGCCTATCACTACCACCATTTAATGCTTGAATATACTGTTCTTTTATTTAAAAAAATGTGTTATATGTAAATACAAATTCAAGTGTTTTGTGTTGATTCTAATGAAAAAAAAAACCCCACTGCAAAGCATTGTGGGATATCTGAGGCCACGAAGGATGGTTGCGATGCATCCTCTGAATTCAGGGAAAACTAGGACGCATTTCAAGGGTGCAATTTAAGGACCCTTCGAGTTTTGGCGAAATGAGACGGCCTTGGCGCACCGTTGTGACGTAAGTGGCCTTAAAATGCGCACTCGGGATGATGCACACTTCTGGATTGGGACACAGCTAAACTCTCAATGTTCACTTTACAGAACACAGGATAGGAAAGTATTCTGGAATTAGAAACAAAAAATTTATTTCTTAAAACTGCCTACGCAAACAATCCACAAGAAAGCATTTTGAAAGATATAAAAAAACTGAAATCAGAACTGAAAAACATAACTGACAGAAGAAAAAAATTCAGATAGCACGGCTACGGCCAGAAAACTTAAAAAATGGCAAATTTTAGCAAACCTACTTAAAAATAACAAAAGAAAAAAAATGAATAAAAAGCGGAAACTCGTCATTACCCTGAAGAGAATTATGGTTCCTTTAGGGAAGAGTGTAAATAAAAGGCAGAGGGGGGTCCAATTAGCAAGGTGTACCTAATAAAGAGGCCAGTTGGTGTATTTGCGTGTTTAAAATTACAAAACAAATTATATGAATTAAGTACTAAAATACTATTGCTTGGGAAAAATGTTAAGACCATCAGAAGTCTTTTTGGATGCAAGATGTTTCCTGAGCTGTTATGGAAACGTGTTTGCTAAAACGAGCAGGATGAAACGTACAATAAAATTCAACCACTCGTTTTTTTGTAATAATTGTGTAAGTTAAAATTGTGAAAATACTGTTTTGTTATAACGAGGTAAACGGGAAGGATACTCCCCTTCGCTTAGGTGCAGTTTAAATGTTTTGTTTTGGATGTTGATATATTTGATATATCAAATATATCAACAGAACCTCGCGGAGAACTCTCTCTAGAGTTACACTTCTATTCACGTCGACCAGCAATCAATTATGTGTTGCTCAAATTGTTGCTAAAAACAAACGCTATGTTTATTCGTCGCTTAAAGCAAAAATCCGTACGCAGAGCAACCTATAATTAACCCTTATTTCCGGAACACACTCAATCAATCGCACATAGTACCATGTTCACTGCAAACTAGTGTGCACAAGAATTAGTAATTGAGATATTGGAATTTTACTCGCCTTTGAATCCAACGCTGAACAGATGTATGCTGACGGGCCAGGTCAAACACCTCCACTGTCCAGGAATTCCTTTCATGCACGTGTCTTCCAACGTCGCACGAGACAATTCATTCGACTCCAAAAGTGTTTGGTTCGTAATCTCCAGGAACGCCAAATTGTTATGGTAAAAATATACCTTCTCAATTGATAATAAACACTGGAGAGAGAACACAGCAAATTATGTCACGGGAACTCTGTCTCTTCACGTGTAAAGATTATCAACGTACCTCGCGGAGAACTCTCTCTAGAGTTACACTCCTATTACGTCGACTATTTATTATGAAGATTTAACAGTCTCAACGCATTTCCTACACACGTGACTCTAACGTGGAAGAAGAATGTGGTTTAGCGCATATTCCTAACGCAAGCCTATTAAAAGTATAAACGAGCGCCAGAAGAGAAAAGAAGAAAAAGAAGGAAAAAGAATATATAGAGATAGAAAAGAAGAGAAAGAAAGAAAAAGAGAGAAAGAAAGAGACTGACCCAAGAGAGTCGAGTGAGAGAGATCAGCGCAAGAGAGGGGGTCAAGAGAGTGAGCAAGCGCTTTCTAAACTCCTTATCTTCTCCTGAAGGGCGGGTCTAAAGTATGACGTGTGTTCTTAAAAGTTTCTCAAATTACATTTCTCAATATGACCACTAGATGGAGGTATTACATAGGAAAATTCCCATCACATTCCCTTCTTTTGTCACAAGACAACAAAAATAATTCTACAAAAATAAGATAATTTTATACTGTAAGTAAAAATCCAGTTAAGCAATGTATGACTATTTTTCCAATATCGTAACCCAAAATTGTTTTCTACAATATTTTCATAAATTACTTTGCTCAACGTTCTTCTTCCACTATAAAATTTTAAAACACTTCTAATAATAAACAAGCAAAATATTAAAATTCTAAAACACTTCTAATAATAAACAAGCAAAATTATAACAACACTAAAATCAAACACAAACATGTTGTGGTTGCGATAATTATTTTCTCATTAGGTTTAAATAGTTTAACTGTTTTAAATCCTTAATGCTTCAGTATCTTTCCTGCTTGACTATTCTGTTTTTAAATTAATGGCTGCGTGACTAGTCTTCCAGTTTTTGTGTACAGAGCGACCTGACATTTGTCATGACATTACCTTTGAACATTTAAACTGCTAACTCTAGGTGTTTCTGTAAACGTGTGTTTCTCATCTATCAATTTGATTTGTCAATGTCTGGGATCAGCCCATCTTAGTATTGTATTGAAGACTGATTGCCATGCCCAAAGGGTATGCAACCAATGCAACATCTTTGGGTTTGATATGCTATCTAAAAACCGTTGCATGCATCCTAAATAAATACTTTATGATTTTGTCAATTCATAATTCGACTCCTTGATATTTTTGCTTCATTTTCCACCACATAAATGGCATCACGAACAGGATGGGTAGCACATAAATGGCGTCCACGAACAGTCTTTGAGAGTGAAACGGCCTCGCCAGGACTTGCTCTGCTGAAGGCTAGCGGTCTCTTCTGACAAACAAGCTGGGCCCGCATCAAGAGATAACAGGTAAAGCGTTGCGAGACAGAAATAGAAAGAACAAAATATGTAAATATAGGAGAATGAGAAAGACAAAGTGAAAGTTAAAAAAAGAGAAAGGAAGAGAGAAAGAGTGAGGAAGAAAAAGAGGGACAAGAGCAAAATAGAGAGAACGAGAGTGATTTAGACAGCGCAAAAACATTAGAAAGACAGAAAAATTATAGCACAATTAAAATGATAAAAGACAAACAAGCTGCTCTTGCAAGTCATTTTTATTTCTACTGATTGTTTCGATGTGATTGTATTGGTTTGCTTCTATTCTCTGATTCTCATTTTTGGGGGATTGTTTCTTTATACGCAGTTAGATTGGACAAATGAATGAAGTGCCAATGACTGCAGAAAAAAATACATTTAAAAATAAAGTAGCTAAGGCAAGATGAAGAAATGTAGTGCAGTAAAAAAGTACTGCAGATACAGAACTAGATATGGGCATATTCATTTATAAATCCGCTCACTTAATTACAATTTCTGAGGAAAAAACTGCTCAATTACAGGAATTTCAGTTTTTTTTAAATAGTTACTTTACACCACGAAACCACTAGAGAGAGAGAGTATCGAGCACATTCAGAAACTTGAGACGAAAATAATTCCTTCTCGAAAATAAATGAGGAATTAAATTCCTTGTACTGCATCTGGACTCGACAGCTCGCAGCACTAGTTTTTTCATGTTAGTAAGGGATTTAGAGGATCTTTGTGTTGCAGGTAATTATTGCAAATAATTAATTGTAAGTGTTTTTAGTTAATACACTTGTTAAAGGGTTTGTTTATCACATTATAGACTCATTTTACATTACAAATACATTACAATTAAATGATATAAATGGGAGTGAAAGGTCTATTTCTTTGTAACAAGAATCTAATGTGAACCTTCTACAAAATACATCTGCCTCTTATTCAGACCCTGTTTAGGAATGGAATTCAATCTTTCACGTAACTACAGTTAGTTCTACATTTTTTTTGCATAGTAAAAATTAGCTTCCTTGAAAAGCTTGGATATATTTGCCATTTTTTCAGGCCTGAACTGGAGGCTTTTGTAGGGATATACATTTTCCTCTCCCTTTGCCATTGCAACACCTGATTAGAATCCATAATTCCCTGGCAGTTTTTCCAAAGGCAACACATGAAAAATTCATGACGAGTATGAGTAAACAACAAGTTCTGAAAGTAGGTCAGTAGTGTGAGTGGGAATGATGGGAGCTGCCAGGGGTTTATTAATATTGGGCTTGATTTATAAAGCTGCAACCTTTCAGGGTCAGGAGTGATAATGAAGAGATTGGATGATATTACAGTCAATGGAGGCTAAAAAAAACTCCCAACATATGGCAGGACATTGGATCTCTATGTATTAGGAGGGTGAGAGTATATCAATGTGCTCTAATGCTTCGTATGACTTTTGGTGATCTTCTTCATGTCTGGTTCCATCAGTGCCCCACAGCTTGAAGGAAGCTGTGAATTTCCCAGAGGAGCCACAGAAAGGTTATTTCTAAATCAATTCTACAAACTGTAAATCACTGCAGATGAGCCATATATCAGCCCAGATCATACTGTAGACTCTAGACATGGTCCAAATAAAACTGTTTAGAGGATTTTATTAGGATTCTAAGGCAATTTGTATGTGGAGAGGTCAAAACTAAAGGGACTCAAAATGTTCTCAGGATTGAAAGGAAAGCAATTAGTTCACACTGTCAACCTTTAATATAGTAGTGAGGAGGGGGCTAGGGCATTTTTGAAAGTGTGGTAAAATGTCAAGCAGAGATTTATCAGCTTCTATGTTGCTAAGACTTTAGCTGTGTCTTAGTCCAGGTTCGAGAAGCCTTCGGAGTATGCTTCCTACCCAGCCTCTTGAGGCTGCTTTTTAGGAGGATCCTCCCAAGGCTGCATAAACTCTTGGTAAACGGGTCGGTCTAACCTCTTCTTCTTCTTCTTCAGCTAGATCAGTAATTTAGATCCCAAAATGAACGAAAGAATAGTCCTTATTATAATATTATTTTTCTGAAGTCTAAAATTGTGAGGTGGATGCAGTAGCCTTGAAATCGCCAAGCTTTTGAAGCGGGAACAATCAAGCGTTTCATTGCAAATAGCCAACAGGGTCGCAATAAGCGCGTTGAAAAATAAAGCGCAATGTAACTTCCCAATAACTGAGGAAAATCAAAGCTGCCAAGATACCATTTGCTACCAGTTCAGCCATATTTCAGAGCTCCAACGTCACTGGAGTGTCAAAAAGCACAAGGTGTGTAATACTCAGGGACATGGCCATGGTAAGGAAGGCTGAAAACAACCATCACTGAACAAGAGACACAAGATAAAACGTCAAGACTGGGCCAAGAAATATCTCAAGACTAATTTTTTGAAGGTTTTATGGTCTGATGAAATGAGAGTGAGTCTGGATGGGCCAGATGGATGGATCAGTAAAGGGCAGAAAGCTCCACTTCGACTCAGGCACCAGCAAGGTGGAGGTGGGGTACTAGTATGGGCTGGTATCATCAACAGTTGTTTAAGAAGTTCATCTTTCTTTAAGATGGAGCATCTTTCAAGAAAAACATGATTTTCATGCAGAACAATGCTCCATCACACACCTCTAATTACTCCACAGTAAAGGTTGTAACTTGGCTGGCCAGTAAAGGTTTAAAAGATGAAAAAATAATGACATGGCCCCCTTCTTCACCTGATCTGAACCCCATAGAGACCCCTTGGTCCCTCATGAAACGTGAGATCTACGAGGAGGGAAAACCGTGCACCTCTCTGAACAGTTTCTGGGAGGCTGTGGATGCTGCTCCACGCAGTGTTGATGAAGAACCGATCACGAAGCAGACAGAATCCATGGATGAAATGCTTTTGAGTGTCCTTGTAAAGAAAGGTGGCTATATTGGTCACTGATTTGTTTGTTTTTGTTTTGAAATGTGTATTTTTAAATTTTGAGATGTTGGGCCTGTACCATGAACGTAGATGAACAAACTCAGAGTTACAGGATTAGTTTTGGGTTGACAAATCCAAACCGATGCAATCAGGCATTAATGGTACCATGATGAAGCTCATCAACTTTCTTTGTTAACCCAGGCTTTGATCCTTAAGCATGATTACTTGAGGCGCGCGCGTGCACATAAAAGAGTGACGTGCCACCGAACAACCAATTGCGTTCGACATGGAGAGAGGGAGGTCCTTATATTTCTCCGCTGAGGAGCAAACTATTATAATGCAGAAATACAATGAATTTAAGCACGTTTTACACGCGCAGTAATACCGTGTCTGCTGCCAAAGCGAGAGAAGACTGTTAGAGAAAGATTGCGGATAGCGTTAATGCGTAAATTAAATACATATTTTATACATCAAGGTCTAATTATGTATATGTAGCGTTAGTTTATGTATTTGCACGCCTGTAAAAAATTATGCTAACACTTTACAATAACAGTGTAATTGTTAAAAGCATTCGACCGGACAAATGAAGAATGATCACTAAAGTTGTAGTGTTACTAACTGTACTGTTCTCTTTCTGGGTGTTCTTAACCCAGAAATAAACATCAAGCTAACCAGTTTAAATGAATGACTTTTTACTGGGTTTTTCCTCATTCAAACATGGTGAAAACTGTAACACACATAATACATAGAATAAATATATTTCCCAAATAAAGTGCACTACACACAAGTCTAGAAATACATATACACAAACAAACGATATTGCACATTAAATCAAAGACAAGAAACAGCACTTACAGCGTTGCCTGCACGATATTCCTCACAACATGAACTTGACCGGCGTGAGCATTGTTTACGTTGTAGCGCAAAACCGGAAGTGATCCCGCCACACAACGCGCTGCTCAAATATAGCGCGCCGCGACATGACGTCATCGAACAATTAAATACTAACGTAAAAATACAAACAATACCCAAAAACAAACAACACACTCCCCACCTGACCTTTATGAGGTCACCATCATATCAAACTCAGTCTTTCTCGAGGAGAAGAAAAACTTCTTTAACTGGCCGTAGATAGGTTTTAACATGTCCTTGCTCTGCTGTTTTCAACTCAACCTTCCTTACATGACCATCTTCTCCAGCAAATGTGGTGATAACTTTAGCTTTAACTTTAACGGCCAATGATTTCTAGCTTGTTGTTCATCCTTTAGCAAGACCAAATCTCCAACTTCAAGGTTCTTCTGTGTTTCTGTCCACTTTTGCCTTTGTTGCAAGGTAGGTAGATATTCACGACGCCACCTGCTCCAGAACTGGTTTGCAAGGGTTTGAACCTGTCTCCATTGCTTTGTTAACAAGTCTTTTTCTGAAAAATTTCCTGGGGGAGGAGGCACCCCTATTTTTTGTGTAAGGAGCATCAAAGGGGAAAGAATGAAGGGGTTTTCCGGATCAGAAGACACAGGGATGAGTGGTCTGCAATTTATTATTGCAGTGACCTCCGCCATAAGGGTACAAAGTACGTCATGGGTCAAACGATTACTCTGGTGCAAAAGCATTGAGTACAAGATTCTTCTGGCAATTCCAATCATTCGTTCCCAACAGCCTCCCATATGCGAAGCATGAGGTGGATTGAATTCCCATGTGCAGTCCTGTTCACTGAGATATCTTTGTAGAGATGTATTCATTCCAAGTTCATTGCAGGCTCCTATGAAGTTGGTTCCACAATCTGATCTCAACTGCTTTGCTGGGCCTCTAAGTGCAAAGAATCGTCTAAGGGCATTGATGCAACTAGATGTATCCATAGACTCGATGACTTCAATATGAATTGCTCTAGAGCTTAGGCAGCTGAACAAGATAGCCCACCTTTTGCTCTCTGCTTGTCCACCTCTAGTTCGCCTTGTAATGACGGACCATGGACCGAAGACATCAAGCCCCACATATGAAAATGGAGGGCAAGCCTTTAGGCGCTCTGGAGGCAAGTTAGCCATGTATTGATTTTCTTGTTTTCCTCTCAACCTGCGACAAGTGATGCATTTGTGAATTACAGAATTGATGAGATGTTTTCCTCTTATGATCCAGAATCCTGCTGTTCTAATAGCTCCTTCTGTAATGTGCCGGCCTTGATGGTGGACTAACTCATGATAATGGCGTGTGAGCAGCAGGGCAACGTGAGTGTTCTTGGGCACAATTAGAGGGTACCTTTCTATAAGTTCCAGGTCAGAGTTCTTTAATCTTCCGCCTAATCGAATTAGATCGTTTTCTATGATTGGACTAAGTTTCTTCAAAGGACTGGTTTTATGTATTGGCTCATTCTTTTTAAGAGCCAAAAATTCCTTTGCGAAGGCCACCTTTTGGGTTGCTTTGAAGACCACTAACTGCTTGAGCCAATTCTTGAGGTGTTCGGGTTAAGTCACATTTGTGCCAGCCTTTGCATTTAGGATTTTCCATGGAACTACTGTAAGATTTTGCAACATGGATTAGAAATGCAACTCCTCTCACTAAAGAAGCGAATGTGGAGAAACGTTGGAAGCGATCAGGGGTCAACTGTGTCTCTTCCAGGTAGGTTGCACAGGTTTGAACTTGCGTGTTTCTGATTTCTGGATCTTCATCAGGGTTAATGAGTTCAAATGTTTTGCTTGATTTTGTTTCTTCAGCAGGTGTATCCAGCAAGAAGGATGGACCAGTAATCCAAGAGGTATGTATAAGTTGAGAGGCAGGTGAAGACCTTGAGGCATAATCTGCTGGGTTCTCCTCTGTTCGAACAAAGTACCACTGTTTGGGACTGGAAGACAAATGAATGCGTAGAATTCTATTGTGGACATACATATAGAACCGTTTTGATTCATTCCCGATATATCCAAGCACTATTTTGCTGTCTGTGTAGAACTTTGTAGAATCCAACTCTATATCCAGCTCATTCTTTATGAGATCGGCCATCTCTACAGCCAACACTGCTGCACATAACTCAAGTCTTGGAATCGTGAGTACCGTCTGTGGAGCCAGCTTGCTTTTTTCCATAACGAATCCAACCACTATTTGACCATCTTCTTGGAATGTTCTCAAATATGCCACAGCACCTATAGCCTTGAAGGATGCATCAGAGAACACACACAGCTCCTTGCGAACAGCTCGGCTAAGCGAGGCTTTAGAGTACATGCGTGGAATATGAAGCTGTTTTAATTCTTGAAGTGAGTCTCTCCAGGTTTCCCACTCAGCTCTTCTACCCTCTGGAAGTGGAGCATCCCAGCCTGGTAAGTTAGAGGTAAGTTCTCGGAGCAATAATCTTCCCTGGATCATGACTGGAGCTAACAGTCCTAAGGGATCAAAAACACCATTTACTGTTGAAAGTACTCCTCGTCGTGTAAATGGCTTATCGGTTGCAGGCACCTCATAAGTGAAGGTATCTGAGACAATCTCCCATAAAAGACCCAAACTTCGCTGTATGAGTGTGTCCTTTCCACTTAGGTCTAAGTCCTTGACAGCAGCTGCTCGATGTTCAACAGGGAATGCATCAATGACGTCTGGGCAGTTGGATACAAACTTGTGCAGGTGCAAGTTTGACTTGGCGAGTGCTGCTTGAGTCCGTTGCAGCAAACTAATAGCATCAGTTTCACTTGATACTGACATCAGACCATCATCAACATAAAAATGTCTCTCCACAAACCTGACGGTGTCTATGCCGAATTCTTTTCCATCCTCTTTAATGGCTCTTCTCAGACCATAGATGGCAACTGCAGGGGATGGACTGTTTCCAAACACATGGACCTTCATCCTGTACTCCAATACCTCTTTGTTTACATCATTGTCTTTATACCAAAAGAAACGGAGGAAATTTCTATGGTCCTGGTGCACTACAAAGCAATGAAACATTTGTTGAATGTCTGCAGCAACAGCAACTTTCTCCTTTCTAAATCGTAGCAACACTCCAAGGAGACTATTATTCAAGTCAGGTCCTGTCAGAAGCACGTCGTTAAGAGAGACTCCATCGTATTTAGCACTGGAATCAAAAACTACTCTGATCTGATCGGGTTTTTGTGGGTGGTAGACTCCAAATGTTGGGAGGAACCAGCATTCCTCATCGTATCTCAATTGGGGAGCAATTTCAGCATGTCCTTTGCTAAAAACTCCTTCCATGAATTCCACGTACTGCCTCTGCATTTCCGGTTTTCGTTTCAGCATTCTCTGAAGAGATAAAAAGCGATTGAAGGCTTGATCTCTATTGTTAGGCAAACGTTGACGAGGTACTCTGAAAGGCAATGGAGCGACCCAGCTACTACTTTCATCTTTGAAGACCTTTGTATCCATTAAGCTCAGGAACACTTCATCCTCTATTGAAGGTGCAAGTAAATTATCTTGCGCTGTTTTAATAAATACTGACTGACCAAGTGTCTCACCTGACACTTTATCTCGTCGATCAAGGCAATGTTCTGATTCCTTGATATGCATGAACCCTGTACAGCTCTGCAGGTTGGAGGGTCTTCCAGTTTCCAGAACATTTGTCTTGAAGACATTAACTTCTGGCCTGTGTGCTTTTCCTAGACAAACATCACCTATTACAACCCAGCCTAGATCTAGGCGCTGGGCAAAGGGAGCGTTCTGGGGCCCAGTTATCTGATCTCGAACTTTATGAACCCTGATAATATCTCTTCCAAGCAATAGTAGGATATTTGCATCATCATTTAATTCTGGGATGTTAGGAGCAATATGGCGAAGGTGAGGTTGCCTCCTTACTGCATTGGGGGTGGGAATTTCTGAGCGATTATCAGGTATCTCATTGCACTCTAGAAGCGATGGAAGATCTATGAGGATGGTGTTGTCCAATGATTCGATTTGAAAACCTTCTGCCTTTTTGCCTGTGGTTTCCGTGACTCCAGAACAGGTTTTAAGATGGTAGGTGAATTGGGTACTCTTCACATTAAACTGCTCGAAAAGCTCAGATCTGGCCAGAGATCTATTACTTTGTTCATCCAAAATCACATAAGCTTTGATTGCTTTGTCTCTCTCCCCTTTTGGGTATACATATGTGAGGCATATTTTGGAACATGATCGGTTCCACTGACCTGGGCTGCACACCTCTGTACAACATGTACTCACAGCAGATGACTTTGAGTGCTCTTCTCCCTCCCCACCGTCTTCCTGTGGCACTGAAGAGAACGGCATTACACGTGGAACTAAGCTTGGGTGCATAACTGTATCATGATTGGGGCTGTTACACTCAGCACATCTCACATATGAAGTACATGATTTTGCAAGGTGAGAAGTTGAGGCACAACACTTGTAACATATTCCCTTTTCCCTTAGGAAGGCCTTTCGATCATTGAGGGTTTTGTTTCTGAACACTTTACACTTTTTAAAGGGATGAGGCTTATTGTGCAAGGGACAATATTTATAAAGATCATCAGAGGTGATGGAAATATCTGTTTTGTATGCCGAATATGGTTTATTTGAGTAACTCAGCGTGGACTTAACTGGTTTACTCTGTAATGTTATGTTAGACATGTGCATAAAACTTGGGTCATTGCGTCTCTTCGCTTCATGACTCACAAATTTGCAAAAGTACTCAAAGGGGGGAAATCGGCCTTCGTTCTCTTCCTTATAGTGTGAACCAATGGAGACCCACTTTTCCTGTAATCCAAATGGAAGCTTTTCAACAATGGGTCCAATACCACGTGATGTATCCAAATAAGTTAATCCAGTGATGTAACCATCTTCTTTGGCACCCTCTATCTCCATGAGCAAATCTCCAAGATCTTGAAGCTTCAAATGGTCTTTAGCTGAAACCTTAGGGAAACAATCCAAACGATGAAACAAGGACTTTTCAAGAATTTCTGGAGCTGCATGTGACTCATAAAGCCTTTCCCAAGCCTTCTGTAATCCTAGATTGGGGTTATTTATGTGAACTGAACGAATATGTTTCACAATTTCAGATGTGTTTCTGCCAAGCCATTTGATTAGAAGATCCAGTTCTTGTGTGGCTGATAATAAAACTCCATCAACTGCACTTTTAAATGATGAAACCCATGCACGGAAGTTTTCTGGTCGGTCGTCATATTGGTACAACCCTGAACTCACCAACTCTCTCCGAGCCAGATATAAAGCTAATGGTTCTGCTTCCATAGATGCATTAATATGTGGGCTACTTTGAGGTATAAAAGCCTGTGCATGTATGTCTAGGTTAGGTTTCAATATTTCTTGCTTTGTCCTGGATAAGTCATACAAATTGTCCTCTTGTTGAACCAGTGGTCTGTCAAACGATAATTGTGAGCCTTCTCTTTTTATTGGCTTTAAATTTGCAAGAGCTCCATGATACGAATAAGGAGAAACATCACTTAACTGTTGTCGAATGGGGCTTTGATTTTGCATTCCGTTTAGAGACTGGACATATTTACTTGTGTGTTCCATTTTAACACTTTCCGATACAGAATCACCGGTTTCATCCAATACTTCCATCTTCTCGGCCATTTCCAATGCCTGTGCTTCAGCTGTAGCAGCTTCAGCTTCCTTATGAAGCTGCAACACTTCCAATTCTGTCTCAATTCTGGTTGTTTCAATCTTGTTTTCTGCTTCTTTGGCAGCCTTCTCCATTTTAAGCCTTGCTTCCTTGTTAGCATAGGATGCCCTGATTTTAGCAGCTTCTGCCTTGGCACGAGCTCGAGCAGCAGCACTTAAGGCCGATGATGTTGAGGACGTGCTACTCTTGCTACTTGATGTAGAAGCCATAATATCGTCGTTGGGCCGCTTTTTCACTGTACTGTTCTCTTTCTGGGTGTTCTTAACCCAGAAATAAACATCAAGCTAACCAGTTTAAATGAAGACGGAGTCAGCAAACAATTGACTTTTTACTGGGTTTTTCCTCATTCAAACATGGTGAAAACTGTAACACACATAATACATAGAATAAATATATTTCCCAAATAAAGTGCACTACACACAAGTCTAGAAATACATATACACAAACAAACGATATTGCACATTAAATCAAAGACAAGAAACAGCACTTACAGCGTTGCCTGCACGATATTCCTCACAACATGAACTTGACCGGCGTGAGCATTGTTTACGTTGTAGCGCAAAACCGGAATCCAGAACTTAACCTGCCCCGGAGGAGGTTAGCCGTGCAGCGCAAGTTACCATGGCAATGAACACCAACTGAAGCCGAGTTTCTTTCATGGTACCTAAAACCCAGCATTGGTGCAAACTAATCCTAAACTTACCTGGCTAGCCAGCTAATCCGGCTTCATGGTACAGGCCCGTTATATTGGTTTGCCTGGCAAAAAATAAATAAGTGAAATGGGTATATATTTGGTTTTTATTAATTTGCCTAATAATTCTGCACAGCAATAGTTACCTGCACACAGATATCCTCCTAAGATAGCCAAAACTACAGAAGACCCATTCCAACTTTCAAAATTGCAACAAACCCAACAAAAACATTCAAAATTTATGAAAAATTTATTTATTTTAAAAATTTATTTTATCTTTTGGATTGATTGAGAATATAGTAGTTGCTCAATGATAAAATTAATTCTCAGAAATATAATGTGCCCAATAACTCTGCACACAGTGTATATACATTTTTATGTCTGAAAATTTTTAAGATCACTGTAAGTTAATATGCTTAATATGTTTATAGTGTTTTAGGGTTTATTTTTAATAGTTTTATTTCTTTATTCATATATTTTCCTTTGCATATGTTATAAATTGTATTATATATGCTGTATAGTTTCAGTTTAGTTGCATAGGTCACATTTCCTCGAGGAATAATTTCCAATGTTATGTTGTGTGTAATTTAAATCAGTATGATGGTCTAGCCTCTAAGTTCACATTTAGTTGGATACATGTGTTATTGTTTTAAATGCAGTTTTATAAAACATTACTATCTCTACCACCATTTAAAGAATACTGTCCTTGATAAAAACCTGTAACATTTAAATACAAATTAAAGTGTATTTGCTCGTCATTTTGTGTTGATTCTGAGGAAAAATGAAATGCAAAGCATTTTGGGATATCTGAGGCCACAAAGTATGGTCACAAAGTATGGTAATTCAGTTGAAAGGAGCACACATTTGAAGGACCCTTCGAGGTTTGGGCACAATTAGACGGCCTTCCGGCAGTGATGTGAAGTAAGTGGCCTTGAAATACATACTTGGGAGGATGGACAAAGCTTTTGCGGAAACATGAATTTGTTGAGAAGCAAGTACAGTATTTTTTTTATAAAATGGTAGACAGTTTTGCTCATAAGTTTGGCAAGTCTGATGTATTTTGCTCATTTTCAAGAAAATACGAATGATAACACAAAAGCCTTTTTTTTCCTCTCATGGACAGTGTTTGGGTGAAGCCATTTTTTTGTCTAACGTAATCAAAAGAGTAAGCATGGTTGTTTTTCACCTGTGTGTCCAGTTTGGGGAGAAAAGGCCTCAACTGTGCTAACGCTAGAAGTTGCTGGGCGCGTGCTTGACGTCGCTGCTTCCAATCGTTTGCTCAAACTTTGTAGTTCAGGCTTTTTAGTCTTAGTTCCTTAGTTACAAATTCAACTCATCTTTAAAGTTACATTTCACGTTTCACTAAAACGTGTTTATTTTGTTGTTTATCGGTATCTCCTCTACCCAATACTTCAGCTATGTCGTTCTTGTGTGTACCTCTGAGCTCTGGTGAAATGCAGATGGTGGAGATGGAGTTGGAGGCCGTGGAAAAACAAATTCGCGACCTGTTCGTGAAGCAGGCCCAACTGAGAGAGCGGAAGGCGGCGTTTGAAACATCCCGGGTAGACGCTCACCAGGCTCAGGTGAGTGTAGAAGCTAATCCTCCCACCACCTCAACTCCCCGTGTTTCCCTGCCTAGGGCCAACGCACTGAGAACACGGCCCACCGTGGTGCCGTTTACTCCGATGCCGGGACACCACGGACCCTGGGTGCAACAACAGCGAAAGACGAGAGCTCAGCCACGATCGTGGACATCACCACCACCAGCCTTCGAGATCTCGATGCAGAACAGCTTCGCCCCCCTCCGCGAGATGGAGCGCGACACTGTCATTCTCGGGGATTCCATCGTCCGGCATGTCCGCCCTAAAGTACCGAAAGGTAAGGCACACACTCGCTGCGTTCCCGGTGCTCGTGTGCTTGATATCGCTGCGCAGTGTAATATAAAACAGTTAATTCTGCAGGAATTTTAATTGATTACCTGAGTTGCGATGACCTGCTTTGGGGAATTGAACCAAAGAGTTGATTGGCAGTCGACTCTTAAGACTCAGAATCAAATGAGATCGGTTCAGACCGCAACTTCAAGCTTCGTTAGATTTACTGTCCACCAGTAATTCACATTCGGCAATCAATATTGATCTTTAATCAAATATGACTCGTGTCCCAAAGACACTAATACTCAAGTAAGAGCTAGTAGCAAAAGATCGACTATCTCAGGGAGCGATTGAGCATGCATAAACCACAGACCAAGTAATGCGTTTAACAAGTTTATTAACTAATCTAAAACACACAAACTAACTATTAAAGCTATATAGATAAACACACACACACACACACACGCATTCACACTGAGAGAAGGAATGATTTGCAACTGTATTCTGAAATCTAATATCAAATAGCATAAACTGATAACCATTAACTATGAGCCTCAGCAAACGTTTGTCTGTAAGGACAAGAAAATGGGATTCAGCTATGAATCGTTTTGCACAAAGTCAGCAAGATATTTAATGCGCTTTCTACCGTGTCCTGGAAGTTCTTTGGGTCAGGCGAAGCTTCCTTCGGTTGCGTTGTCCGTGCAGAGCGATGGCTGATTCGGTATTAGGGTCCAAGCGATAGGTAGTTGTGAGAAAAGAGTCACTGAGAGTTCGCAAGAGTTTGTTCCGAGCAAAAATCAAGTTGGGATTCGCGATGAATCGAAACTGGCATTTCAAAGTTCTGTTGCAGGCTCGGAGCACGTCAGAGTTCAGGTCGCGGGAGTTGGCTGTCTCGTACCGCTGTAACACTCTAAGATTCTGCGTAACTCGTATGACTTTCGTTCGGCGCTTTGAGCTGAGTTCTCGTTGTGTGGAAGGCCTTTGCAGCCTGTGATGGTTCCGGTTCGGTTCTCTGTACTTCTCTTCTCTCCGGACTTCTCTTCTCTCCGGACTTCTCTTCTCTCCGGACTTCTCTCCTCTCTGGACTTCTCTGCCTATCTCCATTGCGTGGCAGAATTTGAACCAAGGAGGCAGGGCTCTGCCGCGCCAGGTTTAACCAATGAGATCACTCTGAAACCGGAACTGTAGTGACGTTACACATGAGCACAGGGCTGGGACGGCCTGTATCAGAAATCAATCAGTTCATATAAGTGATCATATCTAATCAAGAGAATACAGAGAACATTTCTATGAGAGGCCATCATTTCAGAACTGATATTTCAAGCAGAATGATACCAAACATGGCTAGTTTAACACTTGTACTCACTCATTCACTCATTCATTCGTCTTTGTTAACTATTCAAGTCTAAGCACACATTATCAGTTATGCAGTAAAGATTAACGAAGCATTGTAAGGTTATATTCAAGTAGATTGAGTCTTTTTCTCCTTAAAGATGCAGTTGAAGGAATTAAAAGAGTTCCTGAGTGTTTAGAGGGGGAATTGCTGTAGAAAGACTCCAGCATACTGAGGGCCTCCAGGGGGGTTGATTTACGGTTCCGCTTTTGCCCTTCTATGAGCCATGTGTTCCCTAGGTGAGGTTGGTAGGTCCTTTGAGTCCAACTGTGATCCTCCAGGGGGGTTGATTTATACCTAAGGAGTGAAACTAAACAGTGTCCTGATCTCCAGGGCCTCCGGGAGGGGTTGATCGATATGGCGCCAGGGGTCCATTTTAGTTAGGGAGTACAGTCTGAGGCTCCAACCATTTAGCGGGAGATGCATATCGTAAATTCCTGGCCTCCCAAGCTGATCACCAGGCTCTCAGCTTGTTGATAAAGAGGAGTAATCCTTACAGCAGGTTTCCGCGATCCTGAACGAGAACGTCGGAGCTGTTGTTCGTCGGAGCTGGAACGAATGACACCGTGCTGAGGAAGTCCGAGATCCTCAAAAAGGACTTCAGGATTCTGGTGGAGACGGTACGCAGCACATCACCAACAACGAAGATTGCAGTACAAGCGAGGAGCAGAGAAATTTAGTAGATTGTTTCCCAAGTTCTGGGTTCTTCCGTACAGATGGCCTGCACCCCAGCCGAGTTGGAGCGGCAGCTTTATCAGACAACATGTCGAGGACGCTGCATGACTTCTGACTGGTAAGCAAATACAATACTCTCATAGATACTAGCTGCTGTACAGACAATCATATAGCTACAGTTACAAATAGCATAGAAACCGTGTCTATCCCCCGTATAGTTAAATCAAGAAATAAATACACTACAAGACCCAGGAATAATCTTATTACAGTTAAAACTGTAACAAGGCAGGTGAGCAGACACACCTTAAATTTTGGGCTTCTTAATATTAGATCACCTGCACCCAAAGCGCTCATAGTCAACGAGATAATCACAGATAATAATCTTGATGCACTCTGTCTCACTGAGACCTGGATAAAACCAAATGAATACATTGGTCTCAATGAGTCAACTCTGTCAGGGTATTTATATAAACATGAGCCCCGTCGGACTAGTCGTGGAGACGGAGTAGCCACTATTTATAGCACCGTTGTTGGACTTTTATTGTCCAGAAGCGTGTTCAAAATGATCAGGAGACAGGTTTGCCAATGAATAGAAGTTTTAATGAATTTTTTAGGTAATAGAAATCAGTAGTAAAGGTACAGCGCTGGCATCATCACAGGCTCCGCATCATCAGGAAGCCTCTGCCTCTCCTCGTCGAGGACCTCGTTTTTATACAGCACTTGTTTACTTGAAGAGTGGAAAGTCCCAGCTTCTTGGAAAGTCCCAACTACCTCTTTTTACCAGACAACCAGACAGGTGTCTGTCGAAGTGCGTAGAAACTTGTTCCTCTTGTCGATTGCAACAGGATGCTCTAGCTCGCACCTTTGCAAATAGCAGGATGTTCTTAGCTTGCAACTTTGCAAATAACAGAATGTGAGTTTTAACTTAATCTACTCGACCGTTTTCTTGTAGCAAGCTATAATAAAAGAATTATACCACAAATCCCTCTCTTGACCTCTTGAAAAGAGGTCACAATTTTACCCTCTAGCTGTCCCTTGCAACTAATCTCTCGGTGCACTCTCACTAATGTGGGACTAAGCTAAAACCACAAAATCACATAGCATGATAATCACAAAAACATTCTTAATCATATAACTCAAGATCATGTAAAGCCGTTGAATATAATGCCAAGCAATGATAAAAGACATAGAGATGTTCAAAACATAAAATACTAAAATATTCATCCTCCTCCGTCTCATCTTTACTAGTACGAACGCCGGCTACGGCCTGCTATGCCGAGCCCAGCCATGGAGCACCCCCTGAAGACAATACAACCCCACCCATCCAAGAACATCCCCCAGTTCCCCCACCATCACCCCATTAGAACTTTCAAATGTCATTCAAGTGTCCAGTGTGGTCTTTTTTAAGCAACAGTGTCTCTTGTTCATGTTGTAGGCCCCCTCAAACCCTTTTGTGACAGTTTTTATTGAGCAGATAGAGCAGTGCCTTTAGTTGGTTTTGGCTTGTCAGCAGACTTCTTCAGGTCCGGGGTGTGGTTAGGTTATGGAGAACGCCCAAGGACAGGCACAGCTGCACATCCACAGGAGATCCCCGCATCCGAACCAAGCACAGCACCACGGCCAGCAATCATCCCAGCAAAGATTTACCTCCAACAAATAAAATCAACAGTTAGTAAGTAATCAATAAAGAGAGTATTATGAAAAGTTTTTTTTTTTTTTTTTTACAAGAAATAAAACTAACACTGCATAGGAGTTTCTTCAGTAGGCAGGAATGGGCAGTGGACCAGTCGTCCATCCTGATCCAGAAGCATTTACTTGTATCATGAAGTTAATACTTTGGTTAGCGTGTCTAAAGCATAAGATCTGATATAAATTCAAACAGAAAAAAACGAAGCAGATACATGCATCAGAAATAACATCAACACAGTTTGTTTTTTAAACTCTCTTTCACACTCTTACACTTCTATACTTCTTTCTCTATTTGATCAGAGACTAACAGAGGCATTGTGTTCGTGCTTCTCTCTTTGAATCCCACATTCACTCTTCTCCATTCCAGGTCCACCTTGCACACAGTGATCACAGTCTCTCTGGCTATGGAATGAGTTCCTTTCATACAGACAAAGAAACATAAATCCTAGATTGAGGTGTTTTACTTCCTTGTATTCATTTTCTCATCAACCAATGAACCAAGTCTTCCTCAATTGTCTTTTCTCTGACTTAATTTAAATCGTACAATCATTAAATCATTATATCTATAACAAATGTTAGTTCTGAAATTTGGATAGTTGTTTGTTTAAAAATGTAATTATGAATCTAAAACACATTTGCTCATGCTCTCATTCATCGTTAAAAAGATCATTTTGAAATTGAGACAAAACAAATTTGGATAGCATTCACATTTCACATTCCTCCTCTTCCTCTAC
>SRMA01027074.1:109348-378007 GCA_007224835.1 Danionella cerebrum | reverse complement strand
GTTGTAAAAGCAGAAAAACAGCAAGAATCCTGATAAAAAAACTGCAGGGACCATACTCTACAAGTGTGTAGAGAGAAGTTTTACACAAAAACAAAAGTAAAGAATAGCGAAAAGTAGAAAAAAAGGAGCTGTTGAAAGTAACAGCCGGTCTCCACCAGCGCCGGAAGGTATTTGGAATATTAAGTGAAGGTTGGATTTAAATGACAATATTTGAGTAAGACTTAAAGAACACAAAGCCTTAAGATTGTGGAATTGGACTACAAAGAAACGCTAGGGGCCTGTTAACTCAGGTTAAAACCAACTTAAAGTTGCCAACATGCATTAAGAGTTGGAGTTGATAAGATGAAGAGAAACTTTAGACAATACAAGTCATCTGCTTATTAATTACAAAAAGAACCATCAAACTTTTACCAAGCATTGTGTTGTTGTTTTTTTTAAAACAGAGTTTGATGGCTACCGTCAATGAGTGCATGTCAAATGCCTGGCTGAAAATTAGGGAAAAAATGGAGCTTGTTTTTTCACCATCTCTAAAGCAGTGTGCAAAAAAAACATGTTCCCATTCAGAATTTTGCAGGTATTCCGCCATGTTTGTCCTCACCTTTGAACACAGAACAGTTTGAATAAGTACATCAGTTATTTATTAAAATCCACAAAAAAATCATTCATTTTCTTTACCTACTTCAGACCAAAGGTTATGCTGGTGCCAATCTCCAGCGCTTTTTTGGCAAAAAGTGGGGTACATCCTGGTTTTGAATTGACTTGATGCATGTGTTTGGTCTTGTGGGGTAAACCGGAGAACTAGGAAAGAATCCACTCATGAGAACAAGCAAATTCCTCTGGCCTTGAACCAGCAACCTTCTCACTGAAAGGCAACAGCGATACCCACTGTGCCACTCACAAAAAAATCATTCATTGAATCCTTCAAAATGTATTCTTGTTAGGGGTTTACATGCAGCAAATTTATTTTGTGAAACATTTCAGGCCTATATTTGTTTCAATTTTAATAATTATAGATTAAAGATGAAAAACAATATACATTATTTCACAAAACAAAGGATTCCTGAAGTGTAAAGTGTCAATCTGGACTAGAGAGCTTCAGAAATTAATTAACATTAATGTTAGCTAACGCCAATTTAGCTAAAGCTAGCAGACACCTTGTGTGTTTGCGCTGCCGATAAAAAAAACAATGAAAACGAAATATGCCATGACACAATGAGTATGTCAGGAAACAGTAAGCTTTAATTTACTTGAAAACACTTAAAGTTAAGCATTGGAACAGTTGTATGTGACATGAATTTGGTTATAGAGAGAGTTTTATGGGAGCTATTGAACTTTAATTAAAATAATCAATAATTAAAATGATGCTAAAATAAATGTTTCAATATTTAATTAAAATGAGTTATGCAGTACAAAATGCAGGTGAGGAGTGGCGTGTTGCTTGATTTCACTTGTTATTTTCTGGGTAAAACATACTTTGCGTTTGGTAATTTGCAGACGGCCCCTAAGTGATCTTATGTCGAGCTGCGCATAGATCGTAATATATTTCTGACATGTTTTGATAAAAACGTTCTGTAGTTTGTCCACTAGGTAACACAGATTAAAAACATGTGTAATTTGTTTATTACGAACATTTTCCTCTCGAGCTATTGAGCAGAGAAAACTGAATCCGTGACTCTGCAGCTAACTTTACTGAACTCCCAAACCCTTTAACCCAGCAGTGTGGTTACAGAAATAATCCAGTGTTTTTAAAAATCGACTTTCATTTTTTGATTGTTCCATTTTAAGCTTCGGTTTTGCCTTTCAGAGTTTTGATTGCACTGTCAGCATCTTTGCTTTTGCTTTCTAATTTTCTGTTTGCGATCCTGAAAGTGTTGCTTGTCATTCTGGCACAAATCTTTAATGGGGGCAGGGATAACAGTGGTTCGCCCTCATTGGCTAGTACGGTTTTGATTGGCAGCTTAATGAACCGGATGTACAAGCGTTCGCTGTTTATTTCCGCAGTGATTTTAAAGATTGCATATTTGTGAATAAATAGATATTTATCAGCTCATCTAGCAAAACAACTCGTTTATTTAACTTTAAGCTGAAATGACGGCATTTCTAATAAGTAAGACTGGATTCAATTGAAACAAGACGTTTATTTTGCAACACAACAAACCCAAAATCATTTGTTTTACAATCCGCATAAAAGACTATAATGTCAACAAAAATGTATCACATTCAAAAACGTTTTGGAAAGCTTTGATGGAGCAACCTTTTTGTGTTTTTTCATTTCGTTAAATGTCTCAGATTGCAACACAACAAAACCTCAGAAAAAGAGAACACAACATCAATCATGCAAAATACATGAAATGAATGGAATTAATAGCCAAACATAATGGTAATAATTAACAAACCAGGCTTTCTGGGGTAAATGTAGTAACCCAGCAGTTGGGATAGTTTAAGTAAAGCTCATGTTCTGTCCCATCGGTGACCAGCATTTGGGTTATGGTTGGGTCGTTTTGTAGCTCAACCTTTTTTAGAGCGTAGTAGTAACAAAAAAATAAGTACAGTAACTAAAAAATAGAGACTTGTAGCACTGATTGAATAAATGCCATAGTATATAAAAACAGATTTATGTAATTTAAATTATCTCAACGTTTTTTGAAAAAAGAAATATGCAATGCTACACAGGGATAATGCAGCATTTCTTACCTGCTCATACTATTTATTCATTTTTCAACTCGCTTATTCCATTTTTGGGGTCACGGGGGTCTGCCGGTGCCTATCTCCAGCACACATTGGGGCAAGAGCCAGGGGTACACCCTGGACAGACGCAGGGCAACAAACACTCACACATTCACACCTAAGGTGGAATTTATATTATTCAATTAATCATTTTTGTTTACTGTTCTTTTTCTTTGTCGTATTCATCAGCACAGCCAGCCAAAATCTGACCGCATGTCCTCATAGCACTGACAATTCATCCACTGGCTGCGTGAAACATGAGAAGCCCACCTCTGACTTTAGCGCTCTCTGATTGGATATTTGCACAAGGAGCAGTTTATTGATTGGATATTTGCTTTCCTGACATCTACCTTTTCACATGTGAAACTAATAATAATACATACAGGAGGTATTCAAATGATAAACCTGAAAACCAGGGTAGGGTAAGCACGTAACTAACAGAGGAGGGTGCATAAAATTATATGGTTCGACATAAAACAGAGGATTGAGGCATCCCTAATAAAAACATCCACTTGTTTGTTTTTTTATGTGAATGAATGGAAAATCTAAAAGTTTCATATATAACAGTAATTCTGTGGGAAGAGAGCTTTTTTGGGGGAGTTTTCTCATTAACCTCCATGTGTCTTTAAAGAGAAGACGATTTTGTGAACATGCACAACATTAATACAGTTTCTCTCCAGTGTGAATCCTCTCGTGAGATTTAAGAGAAGAAGACGCAGGGAACCTTTTCTCACAATAGGAACATTTGTATGGTTTCTCTCCAGTGTGAATCCTCTCATGATATTTAAGATGAGATGACACAGAGAAACTCTTTTCACAGTGTGAACATTTGTACGGTTTCTCTCCAGTGTGAATCCTTTCATGAGATTTAAGGCAAGATAGCACAGAGAAACTCTTCTCACACTGGGAACATTTGTATGGTTTCTCTCCAGTGTGAATCCTCTCATGAGATTTAAGATGAGATGACACAGGGAAACTCTTTTCACAGTGTAAACATTTGTGTGGTTTCTCTCCAGAGTGAATCTTCTCATGAGATTTAAGATTGGATGAGTCAGAGAAACTCTTTTCGCAGTATGAACATTTGAATGGTTTCTCTCCTGTGTGAATCCTCTCATGAGATTTAAGAGAAGATGACGCAGAGAAACTCTTCCCACAGAGTGCGCAAATGTATGGTTTCTCTCCAGTGTGAATCCTCTCATGATATTTAAGATGACACGACACAGAGAAACTCTTCTCACAGTGGGAACACTTGTATGGTTTCTCTCGCGTGTGAAATCTCTCATGAGATTTAAGACAAGATAGCACAGAGAAACTCTTCTCACAGTGGGAACATTGGAATGGTTTCTCTCCAGTGTGAATCCTCTCATGAGATTTAAGATAAGATGACAAAGGGAAGCTCTTCTCACAGTGTGAACATTTGTATGGTTTCTCTCCTGTATGAATCTTCTTATGAGCTTTAAGATTGGATGAGTCAGAGAAACTCTTTTCACATAGTGAACATTTGTATGGTTTTTCTCCAGTGTGAATCCTCTCATGCAATTTAAGACCAGTTGACACAGAGAAACTCTTCTCACAGTGGGAACACTTGTACGGTTTCTCTCCAGTGTGAATCCTCTCATGAGATTTAAGACAAGATGACACAGAGAAACTCTTCTCACAGTGGGAACATTGGTAAGGTTTCTCTCCAGTGTGAATCCTCTCATGATATTTAAGATGAGATGACACAGGGAAGCTCTTCTCACAGTGTGAACATTTGTATGGTTTCTCTCCAGTGTGAATCTTCTCATGGGCTTTAAGATTGGATGAGTCAGAGAAACTCTTCTCACAGTGTGAACACTTGTATGGTTTCTCTCCTGTATGAATCCTCTCATGAGATTTAAGAGAAGATGGGTCAGAGAAATTCTTCCAACAGTGTGAACATTTGTATGGTTTCTCTACAGTGTGAATCCGATTATGTTTTATTAGATGTGCTGCTGCTGTAAAACTCATTCCACAATAAGAACAGGTATGATGGGGCTTCACATCACAAATACATTTAAGGTGTGATTTAAAGTTTTTCTCAGTAATAAATGTTTTCTTGCACTGATCACAGCTGAACAACTTCACTCCAGTGTGAACCTGCTCGTGTTTGGAAAGTTCTTTTTTATTTTTGAAGCCAAATCCACATTCAGAGCAGGAGAAACCTTTTTGTATCCCAGTTTCTTTGGCTGGTTTCTCTGCAGAACTCTCTTCTGTCTTTGAAACTAAATTTTCCTCTTTCCCAAAATGTGTTTTCTGAAACAGGTTCATAGTGGATTCTTCTGTGGGTTCTAATATAAAAAATATAAAGAAAAGGTAAGACAATAAAAATCAATTCGTTCTTGAAAGAATACTTTCAACAAGTTTTTAAAAAACACTTAAATTGTTTTTCTCATCAGCAGCCAAACACAGTGAAGGTAAACACTGACCTATTAGTTTCTCTGTATATTCTTCTTTAACGGTAAACGATTCTTCATTTACGCTAAACGACTCTTCATTAACGCTGAACGGTTCTTCTTTAACGCTGAATGACTCTTCGTTAACACTGAATGACTCTTCTTTAAAGCTGATCGGTTCTTCTTTAACGTTGATCGGTTCTTCATCTACGCTGAATGATTCTTCATTTACGTTGAACGGTTCTTCTTTAAAGCTGAATGACTCTTCATTAATGCTGAATGGTTCTTCTTTAACGCTGATCGGTTCCTCTTTTACGTTGATCGGCTCTTCATTTACGCTGAATGATTCTTCATTTACGCTGATCGACTCTTCATTTACGCTGAACGACTCTTCATTTACTCCACAAGATTCTCCTTTGAACGCCATCGTTACGACAGTGTTATTACAGTCTGTGATCAGTTTCTCCAGCAAAAATTCCGACAGTCTCCTTTCTCGTTTTCTGAGGCTTTGTTCTCGTCGCACTGCTTCTTCTTCTTCGTTTATGGTAGGTTAAACTATTGTCATAAACACGTTCATACCGCCACCTTCCGCATTGGAGTACGTAGCACTGCGTGTCGATTCACATAGTAAAAAACATAAAGCCCTACATTCTGAACCCATTTTATAAACCTGTGTCGTTTAGATATTCTATAACGAAATAATGTGCATCTTAGCACCTTCAAGATTCTATTTTCTTCCTGTCTGATGATTCTTTTGCCTTAATCTAGTCCTCTCTTCCATAAACTTCCCATAATGCAGCAGTACGTGTTCTACGTTTTCCATTATTTTACATTCCATACTTAATGTACCTTGCCTGACAAATAATGATTCATTAACCGCGTATGGTCAAATCTCATTCTAGTTATCGTTGTACACTCTCTGCTACTCCTACTATTCACAACTTGAGCATTGGGAGATTTCTTTCGCATATTCTTATTCTCTTTTTATCTTAATGACGCGCTGCATCCGCCGTCATGTGGCTTTATCGCCACCTGCTGTACACAAGTATACTTTAAAAAAAAGGTTTATTTAGTAATGTTTTGAAGTTTTATTAAAAAATGATTCTGGTTGAAACTGACAGAAGGAATTTCAACAAACGGAAATAAATCAATACTAAAAGTGCTCACAGGCACAACACAAGCACTTGGAATAAGTTAGTCTTATCCGAGGGAGATAGACTACGTCCTGTAGGCTTGTGTGAAACTAACAACAAAGATTATTTATGAGGCATCTGAGGCATGCAAAGCTAAATGAGTCAATTTTATTGAGAAGCATGAAAGCGTCTTTTCCTGGACACAACCATTCCGTTAACGTCCTGTAAACGTTGCAACATTTCGGTTACAACAGTGACATCTGGCGGACACCAACGGTAGTTGCGTTTAGTTCAAAACATGCTTTAGCTTTTAATACACGAAGACAAAAGGTTGTAACAAATAAATAAATGTTAATGTTCATGTCAATACAATTGAATACGTTAAGATGTACATATTAAAAACATAAATACACAAATTTTACATGTTTACATTTAAAATCTGATTTATCTTGACAATCCTGAAAATTAATTCAGACTGTTGCAATACTATTTAATGATATTAAAACAATTTAACTGCTTTCATTAATCAGCCATAAAGCTCTGTTTAACTGGGATTATCATCAGGATGGAAAGAGGTCAAGGGCTTTCGGCACAGAGGGCAAGTCCCAAACATCAAGCAAACTTTCATGGCGCATGGAACACAGACACATTTATGGCCACAGCTCAGGAGACAGTTTGCCTCTTCATTGAAGCACACGACACAGTCTTCTCCATCAGCGTCCGGAGCATCTTCATCTGGAGGACACATGGATAGCAGTTAGCATTAGCATAACAGACACTAAATGTTAGCCCTTATGTGTTGTTGGGCGCGATTTTCAATCTAAATTTGGTCAAAACTTTTCTGTTTCTTCTAATTTAATGTTTTTTTTTTTTTTTCAATATTTAGAATTTAATATTATTTTACACATATTTTCTTATATATTTTTTTAGTTCATTTTTTTTCAATAACTCATGAATGCACTCTGGGGAATGTACTTCCTGATGGTGTTGTTTGTGGCTGCTAACAGTTAAAGTGCTGTACACATTTTTCAATTCTTTTTCTTTTTTTATTGCAGAAATCTCTTTATCTACCTCAGCTCTAATCAAAACTATTCTTTTTTTAACCAGAATTTTTACTCTTTAATTGCCAAGAGCTGCATGATGTCACTGATTTTGAAAAAAAAAAAAAAACGACTCTGAAAAATGCTTGTAGCTTCGTTTTGGACACAGATATGTTCAACACTGTGAGTAAAGGTAAAACAAATCCATGCCAAGAACATTTTTTATTTTGAAAGTATAAGCCCCAAATATGTCACCTTATGTAAGATCTTGTAAAAATCTGAAAAAAAAACATAGTAGTTTTGAATAAGAGAGGTAGATTAAGAAATTTATGGAGGGGTATTGATCTGTTGTTTTTCACAGCAATTTAATTTAGTGGGGAACAACACGAAAGGGCAGTAAATCTGAACAATGCACACGGGTTAGAGTAGCTCTTACGTGGCGTGTTTGTTAGTCGGGTTCTCTGCTGGAGCACGCTCGGCTGCTTCTGTATTGGAGGAACACCTTCAGATTGTCTGATGTGTGTAGGAGCAGGGCATGATTTACGCCTGAGCATCCAATTTTTCTTTTTGGAACCTGTAAGAGGGATACAGACAGTTTTAGGAACTGAAAAAGTCTTAATTCAAACAAAGGCATTGCATTTTTAGGGCCCTTTGTTTAACTGAGTCAAATATCGGAAAATAAAGTCAGGAGCAGGTCGTTATTTGAAAAGTTTTGATGATTTGTAAAACCAGAGAGCCTAGATATTTTTCTTTTTTACTAATGGGAATGTCTACAAGACATATTCCAAATTCCTCTATATTTACTTTATAGACATTCTGAAAACCAAAAAAGTGTTTTAAAGTGAAACCATGCGATTCTGGCCCCATCACCTCAATTCTGCTCAACAGTCTTTCAACGAATCACTTGAAGTTTATGTTTTCAGTGTAGGATTTACAGAAGTGAGGAGGGCTTCTAAAAGTGATTTGACGGAACTTGATCAATTTGTGTTTGATTAGCAGTGGGAGGAGCGTGGCTTGAGCTTTTACAGTATTCTACTGCCGTAAATATTTAGATGGAAAATATATATATTTTATATATATATATATATATATATATATATATATATATATATAAAATCCTGTCCTGCTTAGGAGCCGCCACATGGGGGAGTAGGTGTTCCATGTAAGTTGGACAGTTTTGTTATCTCTAGGGGAGTGAACACCTGGTGTGGTGTTTCCTCCTCTGGATGGGTTCTATGTAGTTATTTATTAGTTATTTCCCCACAGACCAATACGCATTAATTTCATCAGGACAAGGTGGTGTTAAAAGGAAAGGGGGGAGTGGATAAGAGATTGGGAAAGGTGAGGGGGGACGGTTCAAGAGTGAGAAGAATAGGAAGAAAAAGCATCTTTTTTTAATTTCAGAATAACACAAGCTTCACACTTAAAGGGTGTTTTGCCCCTCAGTCTACTTCATTCAGTTTCCATGTATTCTTCTTTACTAAACAGTTTTCAGATATTCAGATTCTCGTGTCCTGCCCCGGATTTATTCAACATTTCATTAACAAATCTTAACCAGTCAGGGGATGAAATCAACGAACATAAACCAGTATAACCGTGCCTAAACTTTGTTTATGAATGTTGTACATACAAATTTCACAGATGAGAGGCTCACCAAGCATCGTCACTGCGGTGGTCTGCCCATAGACGTCAATGATTGCCCAAACCGGGCATCGAGCGTTCAGAGCACTGCTCTCTGAGTACTTTCTTCCATCAGAGCTCTTCACTCTCACTCGACCATCCCTCTTCAACCAGAAGTGAATCTCGGAGTCAGGTCCGCAGAAGGCGTCCGGAACCACGACTGCAGCATAGAGAGGGCATCTCGTCAGATCTGGGATGGCCAGAGGAGGCAATGTGGTTTGCTCTGGCGAAACGTGAGTAAATCCAACCCTCAGGGACCCACGCCAGTGTCCCACACTCTGATGAATCCTCAAGCACACTCGCTCTTCTCTCCTCACCGGGCGAGCACTGAAGGTCAGGCCGTTGCAGAAAGAGGACTTGTCTCTAGTCACGCGACGACCACCCTCACTCAGGGTTATCAGACGACCCTTTACAAGCGGGTGGAAGGAGATCGCTTTCAGGGAGCCTTGCATGTGACAGGTGCACGTGTTTTCTTCTGAAAGGAAGGCACGTTGTTTATTGTAGTTTTCACACGTGTGTATTAATCTCTGTGCTTCATCTGGTGAATAGTGGGGAATATCAATGTTTTCAGTTCAGCTGATTGATTAAAGGGGTTTAGTTTGGACCCAAACAAAGATTCTCAGGCAGACAGCCATAACCTCAAATTTACACTAGAATATTTCTTCTGTTTTTCTTTTGCTGGTTCATCTTAATAAGTTGAGACTTTTTGGTAGATAAAAAAATACTTGTCTATTGGTAGCTGGCACTGCTGCTGTTATATAGTACACACACACACTGTTCAGATTGACAGTGAATGTGATTTTGAGTACGCCCCCTTCTGGCCATTTCTCACTGGAGCGGAAACATTTTTTGTATTCAACAATTATACAGAAGGTAACATTTTATAAATATTGAAGAAATGCATGGCTTATAACTGCAATCCTCTTAACAAAGACGTGGAAAGAAGCTCTTTTACACAGAAAAGTGTACTGCGTTTCACAGCAATACAAATGTACCACCAACAGCATAACTCATGATCTTTTGTCTCTGACGAGTTTGCAGCGCAGAGCATTCATAAATCCTTGACGTTTGTGACACCCGGTCCATTTCAGAAAATGGTCAGTACAATTAAACACAATTCTCTCTCATCTGATCAGAAGCCACCCTTGTCCTGCAGGTCATTGCGATATATAAAAGCACTGCTGGGTCTTCACGATTTTGCTTCACCTCAGAAATTCAATTTGTCCTAATTTTGAGTCAAATATCAACTCTCTTGCTACTCTAAAGCTACTCAGTGAGCAGCTCATTATTAACACTTTGTCTTGATGGAAATCAGGTCCGTGTGTGTTGCGTTCACTCAATTTTTGAAAATCAAATATTGATGCCTTTATTGCTTTTTAAAAGTAGTTTTTGGCAAATAAATCGAAATGTGCAAATTCTCCTGTTTTTTTGTTTTGTTATTTCATTACCGGTGAAAACTGAAATCACGAGTAGCGTCCAGCTGCAATGCTGGAGTTGGGTCACCACACCGTTAAGCCCCGAGTGTTGTCAAACAGCGTCCTCTAGTGTTTGAATAACTAAAACCCCAAACGCCCAACTCCACAGATGGGAATCTAAGTTTTCTAATTAGATAGAGGTCGCTATTTGACCAATCTTGGTGCCTATTACATTTTAACTTTTAATGTTAGTAACAATTTGTCACGATGAACGAGCAATGCTTAAAAAAATACACAATCAGAAATCATTTACATGAAAGCAAAAAGATATTATAATTTAGCTCTCAAAGAATTGAATCGAAAATATTTTATTAGGAAAGTGTTACAAAATCTCCTCGTTTCACTTATTTCCTCTCTTTCCTAGTGCTCTGTCCGTTGTGTTTTGTTAAAGGTCCGTGTCGATAGTAGAATTTTATTTCACTTGCTAATTTATCACCTCACAAACAACACGCTTAAATGCTGCAAGCGAAGTCCTTTTCTACTTGAAAATATCACAGCAAGGGTAGGCTCTTAAAACGAATAGATTGTCATTTTTTGTTATTTCTATTATATGATGTTTAATTACTGCAATAAAACTACAACGTTTAATGAAATGCAATTGTTATGGTGTATTAAAAATGAAAATACACGCATTGCCCCATTGTTTTGTACTTTAACATGAAAACAAAAACAGTGGGTCGATTTTTGATTTTCAATTTAGAATTAAAAAAAAAGCAACGGACTCAAAAATAATAGCCCACCCATTTCTCAACAAACGGCTTAATTTGATGACTCTTTTACTCTAAAAGCACAAAACATTTATTTACTATTTATAAAAGGTCCAAGCTTATATGTGATAACAGCTGGTCAGTACTGCGCAGCACTCACTTTCACTTCTGTAAAGTCCAAACAAAACAGAAGTTCTTGAATAGATCTGAAATGAGACGCTAGAGGGCGACAAAGCTTTCCGTTCATAGCATCGACCGCAGAAACCTCGAGGATCTTCCCAAAATTTTCCGACCACACCGAGCGTTAAACGCTCATTACAAACCAAAAAGCTTTGATAATTTATAATTTTATTTAGCTGTAAAATTCATGATAAGTTAGATATTATGTATTGAAGATTGAATGAACTATTGCACATTAATTAATAAGTTACATTTCTTAAATTCATACATGGAAACCTCCTTAATAATATAATATAATATGACATGATATGATATGATATCATATGATTAATATAATATAATATAATATAATATAATATAATATAATATAATATAATATAATATAATATAATATAATATAATATAATATAATATAATATAATATAATGTAATGATAAAGCAGGTTTAAGAAGGGCATTTGTTCATCTTACCTTTCTTCTTCTCTGTCATGTTGCTGGTAGTGAGTGTTTTCTGTGAATCGAGATGCTTTTAAAAGCACGTGCTGCTCAGACTGGAGGCGGTGCCTTGGAAAGTTACCCTGACTGAAGGAAACTCCATGATTGACAGCTCCAGGGGATTTCCTGCTACATGGTGATGTTTCATGTGAAAAAGGGAATGTTTGGGATTTTCTATGGACACATTTGCTGTTTCAGATGTTTAACTCTTTTCCACATGATATTTAGAGGCCAATGTATTTGTTTATTTAATTATGAGGCTTGGTTTGCTATAGCTTCAATTCACCTAAAGCATGTTTGTGGACTGTGGGAGGTTGCTACAGACAGAAGCTTGTGGGTTTAAGGCCTTCCTTTCTTAGTGGAGTTTGTATGTTCTTCCCATGTTTGCTTGGGTTTCCTCTGGGTACTCCGTTACGCGCTCCAAAAACCATATCATTGAACAGGTTTATTATAAGTGAATGTTTGAGTTACTGTGGGCTTTAAAATGATTGGTCAAGGAGTGTGTGTATTTTGTCCAAAGAGAAAAAGGATGGATGGTTCATGTAAAATCAAAAGACTTTTTTTGTGTTTTAAATGTCTGTAGTTCCTCACTGGAGGCATCAGACCAGTAAAAGAACACACAATGGGAGTATGTAGTGATTAGTTTGTCACTTGGAATGAGTTTCCAATGGTCCAGAGGAATACTGAGCTCTTGTTTGCCTTTTTGTGTTCGTCTTTTAGCTTGGACATGTGTTTGGAAACAGTGGTTTTTGAAAAGTAAACAGTGGTTCAGCCAAATGCAAACTGTGACTTAAACCTTAATAGTGTCTCCAGCAAAGCACCCACACACCATACCACCTCCCCCTCCATGCTTCACATGTCATTGTTTTCATGACTTCAGTGAGAATGTACACAATAGTATGAAAATAAACCAAGAAAAAGGATAAAACCATAGATTGTACAAAATATGGATGATGCGTCAACACTTCATGCCATTTTGCAAAAAATTGGGGGATTTGGCACTTACATGCGAGCAGTAGCTCTTAAGTGAATGTGGACAGAGACTCATTTTCATTAAAAATCTAATGAGCTGAAATTAAACTTTAAAAATAACAAAAAGACTATCAAACATTATCTACTGTATGACTATTTATTGATAGCCCCCACAATTTATAAAAAGAACATAATTGAAGAGGAATTCATTTTTAAAATAAACCCTTAAAAAATAATTATATTTTAATAATATTGCACAAAAATGCTGAATTTATACCTTTACAGATATTTGTACGGCGAAGTATATCTCTCCCATTCACATTATCTGACATTGTTTCATATTTCATTGTTAAAAATGTTAAGAAATACTAAAACATTTTCTACTGAACTCTAGTGAAATCCACAAGTTTCTGTTTGGAGGCGGATTGAGTTCAAGCAGTTATTTGAAAGCGTGCGATTATGCTACATATCTGAAAACTTTTATATCTGAATATATAATATTTTATATCTGAAAAATATCTGAAAACTTCCTACAATTCTAGAATGTCTCATAAAAGAAACACGCGGTGCAATTACAGAGAGAATATGTTGGGTTTAGAAATAGTACAGCAGTTTAATGAGGGGGATGCACACAAACAGTCACAGCTGCCTATAGTTAACTTTCGCTTTCGATTCGTTTGTTTACATTTCTGAACAACTTAATTGTAGCTGTAATCGCGCATTTTAATACGTAGATAGTCGAGCATTTTTACTGAGTTCGCTTAAACACTTTAGAAATAATAACTTTTATTTTAAAACGTGACACTCGCCACGTTTTAGTGCGCATGCCCCGTTCCTTCTACGGCAAGCCCCGAGGCAGGAGTACAATAAATAAATATATTACATACCGGTACTACTGTACATGAGAGTATTTAATTAAAATGCTGCACTAAACACACAACAGCATAAAGTCTTTTACATGTACTTCACATTTTGTTATTTCTGCTCTAAAGCTGCTTTTTGTACAACTCTATTTTGTGAAACTCTAAAAAGACATATTTTTAGTTTCGCTTTGAGTTTCCGAGTCACCTGTTAGTGCTTGTTTGTTCTCTCACATTTATCTGAATTATAGTTTAGTATACGAACTATACGAAAACGTCACGTGTGATTATCTAGTGAGAACGGTAATGTTTTTGAAAACGAAAGTATAAATTGGCAAGCGGTCAACACAAAACGAGTTTCTGACTTTAGGTTTATGAGAAATTCTGTAATGCAGACAACACAGTGTTGACTATTACAGTAATGGCTACACTTGTTTTTAGAAATACACAAAAACATGTTAATTGTTCTTTGTACCCTTGTTTATTCTTGCAGTAAAGCTTATTTTGCTGATTCTAAAACCAAGCTATTCTCTCTGTCGTGTCACGTGTCCACGAGAGAGGAGGCTTTCTTTTATTAGGCATTCTAGACTTTGGGTACTTTTCAGATAAAGAGAGAATGTAAAAATGTTTTGCATTTGGTGCTGACCCTCGTGTTCAACGTGAGTTTTTCATGGAATGGTGGATTTTTCTTGGCCTCTGCACAGAGAAAAGGCACTCAGAGTAATAAAACATGTTTTTATAAAATCATCCTATTGATTAATTCCAAGTAACACAAAAAAATACACAATTATAACACTAATACACTTAAAGGATTATAACATAATACATCACAAGGCTAGACAATGTGAAATTGTGGGGATATGCCCAAATAACCTTCAGGTAACTCATTGATAAGCACATGGCATATCTCACACATTGTCTTTACAGAAAGTAAAATGAAACACTCTACTCAAATTCTCTCTATGAAATGTGTGAATGATAAGCCGTGGATCTGGTTAAAAGATCATGTTTACAGCAGAGCACTTTAAAGTTAATAAATTACTGACCTACATTTTAGTCGTACTCTTCCGTTCATTCAGTTTTGTGTTTTCCAAGAATAGTCATAGCTTTGGGATTATAGCTGTTACTATGGTAATATAGAGAAAGTTCACCCCACCTCCCACTTCTTGTGTACAATACGGTAAAGGTACATTCTCAATGGGGTTTAGACCACTCAATTACAGATAGAAGACCAGCTGCCACTTTTTCTCTAAATAGTTCTTGCTCACTGGCCCCAGACCATCACGTTACCCCCACCTTGCTTGGCAGATGGCGTCAGGCAGCATTCCAGCATCTTTTCATTTGTTCTGCGTCTCACACTTAAATTCATCCATCCATAACACGTTTTTCCAATCTTCCTCAGTACAATGTCTGTGACCTCTTGCCTAGCATCAACCTTTTTCTTTTATTGGCCGATCTCCGATGTGCCTTTTTCTTTGCCACTCTACCCTGAAGTCGCATCTTCACTGTAGATGTGGACGCTGGCGTTTTGCAGGTTCTATTGAATGAAGCTTGCTCAGTTGTGCAGCTGTACTCCCACTTCTCTTTCTACTCTGGTTAAAGCCTGTTTGTGCTGTTCTCTGAAGGGAGTAGTACACACCAGTGTAGAAAATCTTCCGTTTCTTCCCAATTTCTTGCATGGAATTGCTTTCATTTCTAAGAACAACAAAAGACTGCAGAGTTTCACATTAAAGTTCTCTTTTCTGGTCATTTTGACCCTTTTATCAACCTCCATATGTGACGCTCCAGATGCTCTGACTGATCAATGAAAGTTTCATTGCTTGTTTAAGCAGCTAAACTCTATTCAGGTGTGCTAACATGAAGCACAAGTGTTTTCTAACTGCCCGGTCAAGCCATTTCATTGACTTGAATGGTATTGAATGCAGCGAAGTGAAAGTGGAAGAAGTCTCTTTTCTAAACTTTGACCTTTTCTTTAGGTCCACAAATAGGAGTTTCATTTTGTTTTTACAGAAATTAAATTTATCATGAGCTCATCTTAAGTTTTAGAAATCGTAGCATGCACCGATGCATTTGTCAACCATATGTGCTGGTTGAATTAAGTAAGAATGTCTCGAACCAGCAATTGTTTAATTTTGATTTCCAATACAATTTGAAGGTTTCAAAAAATGTATGTTTTGATTAGTTCATTTTTGGTTTTAAAGCAAACATTACAAGAGTTGAGACAGATCATTTGCATGGTATTTCAAATTAAAACGTTTACTTTACAGAAAAACTTTACGACCCCGAATCAGTACCATCTAGTGGAGAAAAGAGGATCAACCATGGAAGTACAAGACCTGTGATATGGCTTGTGTTTTTAAAGGTTCTGACACACAAAGCACAATGGAGAAAAAAAACATTTGGAACTGTGTATAAAGTTTAGAAGAGGTTGGCTTGTTTTTCAGATGATATTCATATTCTTTTGTCTTTGTTTTTTGGGGGGGATTTACATATTTTATTTTGTCTTAACACTTTAGATTTTTTTAGAAAACAAAACTATGTTCTCAATTATTGAGATTTTGCAGTGGAAAAAAAGGATACTCTAAATTGTATCTTTGTATACTTTCATTGGAATTATTATATAATGTAATGAAAAAACATTTCTTAAAAAAAGAAACTGGGCTTGTACTAAAAATGTAACAGTAAAAAATGCTCAAAAAGGCCCCAGACTTTGAAGGGTTAAACTGAGTTCACCACATAAACAAGAAAACACTAGTTACCTCTATGAACTCAGTTCACAAGGTCTGTCTTAATTGAAATTGTTAAATTTTTTGTCATTATTTACTCTATTATTATTATTAGATCCCTCAGGAAACATGCAAGCCGGTGTAGAGTTCATGTAACAGAGCAGATTGATAGCATGAATCACTGGCACCTTTCCTGGAAAGCAAATTTACTCTCAAGGTCAACACCTTCATAAAAAGGAAGGGATATCCGGTCTCACGTGTCTTTTACGTCACCTACTATAAATGTGTAATGTGCTGTTGCATCCTATCGCCTGCTTTTCATCACAACATAATTAGTTCAGATTTTAAGTATATGCTGAGAACAGTGAGTAATCAAAAGCTGTTGCTCTTTTAGGCCCATCCGTCACGTAGTAAGTACTTCCCACTAAATATTCTCCATCCCAGTTCTCGCAGTGTACACAACATGGAAAGGGGGTCCACTATTTTGATATTCACCCTCTTAATGTGGAATTCTGGACCTCATTTTGACTTCAATATTTGCGCTGAATTTATGATAATAACCTGCTGAAAATTAGCAGATTATTTGTGATCTGTTGTACATGAGTTATTTTATGAATATTTAAAACAAAATATTAATTTTGTCTTATTTTGGTATTTACTTTGTCTGCTTAATGTATTCATAACTGATTAACATATGCAGTTACATACTTGTATAGCTTTATATTCACTTTAAAATGTTATTTTGTTCAGAAAACTACCTTTACCTCTGGTTAACTGGTTACATTAATTGCAGTTATTTTTAGCACATTTTTGATCGTAACAAACTTTATGCGGTTTGCTTATTGACTGTATATAACATAAACATAGTGTCAGTGACATCACTAAAAGTGGGCGTCGCCAGCAATCGCCTTCATGAAACTGCGTCACTTACTGGTAATTGAAAATTGGCAAAAGATCCAGAGAAGCGAGACGTGTGGGAAGAAACCACACACTTGACAGTCTAAACCACACACACAAAAAAGAAACAACCTTCTACAGATGAAATTAGCTGGAAGGCGCCGTGACGTGACTGCCTGAAAGAACTGTCAATCATCTGCCTGTCAAGAAACCACACCCTTAAATTACGCAGAACTTTAGAGCTTAATTAATGGTAAACCAAAAATGTATAAAAAAAATCTAGAATCTAAATGAACAAATCTAGTGAAGTCAGCGAAGGAAATATGAGTTTTTCATCTCCAAAGTTGGCAATTTAACATTGGAGTGAATGAAAGGCAGCTCACTGACAGTCTCTAGCGGAAGTCACTTGTCACTTCCTATTAGGCTTCAAGAGAGAAAGCAGGAGGTTCTATTTATGCCCCTGTAGCCGGCATTAGTAATCCGCACCGGAAAGTGTGGCTATGAAGTCAATGAAGTGTGTGTGGCATTAGGTCAGACTTTACTAAGCTGTAACAAATTGAGAAACTCACATGTGCAGGTTTTCAGTCTGTACAATAAAATACGAACCACTGTGCAAAATTATTTAAGAGGGGCTACTGAGAATGGGAAAGGACATCAGAAAAATCTTTAAAATGAAACATCACAAAGGGGTTTTGTTTTTTATGACATCAAAGATCACTACCTAGCAACCAAATTCTTAGAAATCTGTCTCAGCTTGGAAAATAATTGAGACATGGGGGTTGGTTTATATAACTCAAAAGGGGAATATTATATTATGTTACTGACTGCTTCATAGCAGCCAGACTGTTTAACATAGCAACCAGTTTGGCATGTCTTTATTTTATGCCTCTTTCTTTAGTTTTTCAAATCTTCTGTGTATACTTTCCGCCTTGGCCATGTGATTGGTTTTCCGTCACAAGATCCTTCAGTCCCGGTTTCCTCGTTGATTTAGTTATTCTTATACCCCAGGTGTTCTACCTGTTGTATTTAATCCCCTGTCTATGTTAACCAGTTTACGGGATCATTGTCTATGTGTTTGTACCGCAGCCACACGCAGCTACCTTAAGGTGTGTCTTGTCTAGCTCATCATTATTTGTTCCAAGTAGTTTTATGTTAAGCCAGGTTTTCCCCACGTGGGTACATTTGTTTTGCCTCATATTGACATGGCCAACATTTTTTATTGTACTGACCCCTCCATAGCAACCAGACTGGTTACCATAGCAATCTTTATCTTAGCTACTGAAAAATGGGGGTTGGTTTATGTTACTTGCTGTGAGATTGGCAACATAAAAAATTGTTTTAAACAGCACTAGTACAAGCCAACATCAAAGTTTGCTCGCAAACCTTAGCCATCTAGTTATTTACAACATGCTTTAGGTGAAACCAGCAAAACTCTTTTACACTAAGCTAATCCACTATCCCCCCTGGGTAGACCAAAACTTGCCATTAAACAGGGACATTGAATGCACATCTTTTCAACTCCCCTTTGCCAGTGGGTTCTTGTTCTGTTAAAAAAATAATGTTAACTTTTATATTAATGTAACATCATCACTTCTTCTAGCAGTTATATTCTCTCTAACTATCCACATTTAAGCTTCGCATTAGTAGCTTACTGTTTATATGCTAGTGTAATAAAGTATTATTTTTCTCCTTTCGTCAACAGTTTACCATAATGGACCAATCATCTTGGGGTGAAACGGCAGTATTCCTTGTTGTTCCAAAAACTCTTTGTTAATACGTTTATCTAACAAAACAGTTTATAGCTAGCATCCCATCTAGAAAAACATGTTTGTTTTCATGTATGTATGTATGTATGTATGTATGTATGTATGTATGTATGTATGTATGTATGTATGTATGTATGGACAGACGGGTAGATAGGGTCCACAAAATGTAATTTTTGTGTAAAAAAAATTATGTTTGTTCGTCCAAAGTTCCTCCTCATCTTGTACAACCCTGAGCAAGAACAATCCCATCATGCTTGTGTTGGCATAAGGAAGACGACAATCCCTAGGTTCATCATCTTGGGGTGCAATGGCAGTGTTCTGTAAGATTGCAAATTTAACATCCTTTGTAAGCTATGCTTTTCCTACTTAACTATTTAACAACGGCCAAAAGTCATGTGTTTTTGTATTTAGTATTTAAGATTCATCAGTTAATGATTGTGATTTACAGAGAATTGCTTAATAAGACAAACTCTTTTTACATAAAACCAGCTAATGTATGTTGTCCTTGTTGGGGGCTGGTGGAATAAACTAGGTGCTACTTGATTTACAGTCTTTTGCTTTGAACTGACCACTCCTTTTGTGGGCAGCCCCCAAAGGTGGTTTCCAGTGTATAAGACACAAAGAAAGAATGTTTTAGTTTGCTGTGTTGAAGAATTGTTGATGACTGCAGCTCTGAGCATTAAACTTGTTCTGTTACCCCAAAAAACTCCTGGTCTTCGAATCTGAGTTTCCTAAAGTTCCAAAAATAAGCACATTGATATTTTTAAATATGTTTATCAAACACAGTTTATAGCTAGCATCACATCTGCAAAAACATGATTGTTTGTTGTCTGTTGAGAAACCAATTAGCTTTATGCTAACTATTATGCTAACAATAAAATAACTTGCTTTCATAATTTAACAGTTACGGCTCATGGAAGAGTTTATATCCCCAGTCAAGGTTAGGGCGTTTTGTGAGGGACAATTCATCAACAAAATGTTGTACATCGCTTTGTCGTATTTTGGGAAGATGTGCAGGAGACTGGGTGAACTCCATCATGCTGGAATAGATGGTAAAGATACACGGCTTTTGCTCGAAGCGGAAATGGTGTGACATCATGTGACACAATCGTATATTCTGTGTATAATTATTGTTATTATCTGCTGAAACTAATGGATGATGTCAAAGACACTTTGTCCATTTTATATACAATCAATGGAAAGCGCCCTCAGTTAGCATTATGCTAGCATTAGCTTGGTGTTTTTGTTTGTTTGTTATATTCGACTGTTCATTGAAGGGATGATTCAGATTATTAGAAATGATTTAATAATTTTTTAAACAATAAAAAAATTATCTGGAAACATTGTAAAAATATAATAATTTAAAATAAAAAAACAGATAAACAGGCTGCTCACCGACATTGAATAGTTATAAATTATATTATTATCACTGCACTGACAAATTATTACGATGATGATGAAGTCATTTTCATTTCATATAGATATATAGTTAGGGTCCACAAAATGTAATTTTGTTTTTAAAAATTATGTTTATGTTCGTCCAAAACAAGCAGCAGAGTCTCTGATTGCTCTCAGGAGCATTCTGTAAAGTTCCTCCTCATCTTGTACAACCCTGGGCAAGAACAATCCCATCATGCATGTGTTGGCATAAGGTAGACGACAACCCCTGGGCTCTGGCTGGTAGAACTGAATGCTGGGCTTCTGGGGAAACCCCAGAGGTGGCACTTCATCTGCTCCAGTTACAAAAGCCAGAATCTCCTCAAAGCGCAATGCTTTTTTCGGAGAGTTTTTCCCTTTGTCTGTTTTGAGTGGAACACGTGAAATTCAATATAGCATTTATTAAATAAAACACATAATTTTAATAAATGGTTAAGATTCTCACCTTCAATCAAATCAAGAACCAGTTCCCATAAATAAATGGTTCTCTCCTCATCTGCTCTCTTGCTTCCCATTTTACTCCAGTGGATTTCAAACAGGGCTCTGAATGTGCTTCTAGTTAGAGGTTCATGTTTGTGTGTGAAGATGGGCAAGAACTCATGCCAGTGACTCCTTACCAGCTCCCAGAGCTGCCCGTAAGCATTCAATCCCTTAGTGAACTGGTGAATCATATTCGAGGGCCTGCGAATGGAAATCACCACAAAAGATTACACGAAATCCTCATAATTTAAAAACTTTCAGAGATTAACGGTCATTGATTTCACTTTGGACACATCAACCTGTTTTAATATTTTTTTTTTATCAAGTCTGGAACAAGAGAGTGTACATTTTGATGGAATTTTATCTTTGGAAAAACTCACTTGAATGATTTAAAGATTACCTTCAAAACTTTCACAGCTTTTTATGTTTCAAAATCTTAACTTCAAGCTTAGAAATTAAAATGTTCATTATTTGTTAATCAATTTTACTATAGTTTAAAGTCACAAGCGTGCATCATGAACCAAATAATAAGAGACTCAAAAAAACAAAACAAAACGGTTTTCCATGTGTTCATTATTTGGTTCGTTTGACTAAGTCAGTCACATTTTCATTTTAGGTTTAAATGACTTTTAAAAATATCTTGTTTTTGGTTGACACAATATTCATTGTGATTCACATCCGGGAATGGAAAATTGGGCCTTTCCTATCCCGCCTTGGCGTACCCATTTGACTAGTGTGAGTATCAATAATGTGAATAAAATAAGTTTGTAAAAGAAACAAACTCGTTTTGGTTTGGGAATGTCCATGTTTTGATTTTTGATTCAAGTTTCCTCTTAGAAATCACTATAAAAGCCACTCAAAGGCTCAACATGTCATGACCCCTTTAAAGTTCTATACAGTTTCGCAGACACTGAACACAAAGGAACACGGAAGGTGTCTGTGCCCCTCTTCTGCTGTCTCTCAAATGTAAAACCACCTCAAGTAGGCATCAAGGAAGTGTGTCACGAGGTTTAATGCAAGTAGTCCAGTGGTTCTCAAAGTGGGGGGCGCGCCCGGCAGGGAGGGCGCACAGGCACTGCAGGGGGGGTGCAGATCGTCAGCAGATGAGAAGAAAAGAACAAAAAAATAAACAGCCAAAAGACGTAGAGCACATGTGTCAAACTCAAGGCCCGCAAACTACATTTCCCACAATGCCTTTGGCTACGGTAGCTGCAACGATGTTTCCGCATCCATACTCACGAGTGAAACTGCAGAGCTGCCGTTTCTCACACATTGAACGTAAGACTCAAGCATTTGAGTGATCTCTCACACTACATCTCCGATTTCTCATGCTAAAATACATTTCAAGATGTGAAATGGGCGGAGCTAATAGTTTATCTGTGATCTGTTTCTTGAACCTGATGATAAAAGATGATGATCGATATGCATCGTCTTCAGTCTGTGAGGTTTTTTTTTTGCTAAACAAATGACAAAAATGCTATTTTTTCTTTATTCACTTGGACAGTTTGATCCTTCATTAATGGAGTTATGTGGGTTTTCATAAGCTGACAAAAAACAAAAGGATTTAAATTAGAACAACAAGCATACAACTGTTTCTATGCAACTGAATTGTCACTTGAATAAGCTATAAATAATGAGTTATTTAACATTAAGGAGTAGTTACATTTATTTTACTTTAAAATAATTATTAATTAATTATTAAATAATTATTATTTTACATCTGGAGGGGCTCAGATTCTTTTAATGGTTTAAAGGGGGGTTGACCAAAAAAGTTTGAGAACCACTGAAGTAGTCCATCTTTACCTGGATCGGCATTCGTTTTTTTCAAACACAGGTTTTTATGAATATTTTTCCTTCTGCTGTTGCAGAGCCATCTTGAACACCTTTTTCTGGGGATTAACCTTTACAAAACTTGGACTTCCCTTTCTGACCTTAAAGCAGACTCATAGACCTAGGATGAGGACTATTGGCCAAATCTGTCACCATCTCTGAGATTCTCTGTCTGGAAAGCCACATATTACTAGGGAACTTGTAGATAAATATGTAAGAAGAGTAAAATATGTATTTCTGTCCAATGATTCTAAAATAGTGTAATGTATATTTATACAAACACACCTGAGATATATGTGGTGTCGCACTACACATGAGTAAATCTTGGGTAGGTCTTTGATGGAAATTTCAGGTCTGTATATTCCGAGGAAGCCACAGTCACAGATCCAGTCACCCAGCTCTCTCTGTAGCCTGAGAAAATCTGCGTGTGTCTTGCATGACAAAATCTAAAAGATAAAAAGCAAACATTTGCCATTCATGTAGCTAGCAAAGATGTAAAGAAAAATAAGAAATGGATACCAACCTTTTGGAGATTCTCCTGAATGTTAGCATCTGGCATTAGATGCCAGTCAAAGTCCTGTAGGTTGCATTCCTGGGTGCACATCAGCTGGTACAGGGAGGGATCTAAAGCCTTTAGACCTGGGCCCCCATGGATTACAGACCACGCGATCATCTTCCCAGCCAGCTCATATATGCGTTCCTCCAGGGCCATCTGATCGTAAGTGAAAAACAGATGCCCTGGCTGCCCCTCAAAGATCCCCAGCAGGCTCTGTGCGTTCACCATTAGAATTCTAAGATCAAAATATTTCAGACAGAAAGCAAGTATGTTTTATTATTGCAAATTAAATTTCAAAACTATGGATTTGACCATATTTTGCCCAAATTGGAACTAAAACTGTTCGATCATCTACCTGAAAAATTCTCTCTGTGGACCTCCACAATCAATCGCTTCTTCCCCAACGAATGTGACAAGAGGGATTTTAGTCCAAGGGAAATTACAGTTGGAAAGAGCGTTTTTAACCATCTGCAGCAACTTCTTTCGAGAAATGACGATTGAAATGTGCTCAGTGGAGCTAAGATGCACCTGCTGAAAGTTTCTGAGCAACGAACAGATGTCCTCCTGTTAAAGAGATGCACAGTAGAATGACTCACGTAGTCTGGATGGTGATCATAAAAGGGTCATGGCTTTGAGGATTACCACAGAGGAGTTTAGGGCTGGACTGGTTGAAGCTAGCCGTTGCCTTCGTTGTGCAGGAGTCGCCGTAGAAGTGTGTGGTTGTGAGAACACATCTGCATCCATGAATGATGACGGACTTCCATTTTGTTCAATGTCTGTTTCTGGAACTATATAAAGTACGTTGTCGCCCAAGTCCTTTTTTAATTTCTTCACAGTGTTTCCATTTAATCTGCAAAGTTTTCCGTGTTTATCTGCCTTTGTGAAATGGAAGCCCGCATCCAGATTGACCAATGGATACATGGAGCAGATGAAGCGATTCAGCTCTGGCAGGTCCCAGCTCGGATCTACACTTCTGGCCTCATGGTCCGGTATTCCTAACGGTCACAAAAACACTGGCATTTGCTGTATAGAATTTTGAGATAAAAGTGATGTAATGAAATAGTCAAAAAAGAAAACAAATATGTTATTAAAGTACCTAAACCAGCTCTAGTGAGCCTTGCACTTTCATTTTGGCTTGGGACACTCATCTGGTCTTTATATTGTACAAGAAAAAGACTTGGACTCCAGGATAACGATGGCTTCTGGACCTTGTGGGTTTCTGCTTTTAAAACAAAATTACATTAGTGAGTTCTCAAAGACATTCAACTTGCCTTCGTCATTAGCTCTTTGAGGTGTGTTTGATTAGGGTTGCAGCTAAACTCTCCAGTACAGAATTTGGTGACCCCTGTGATAAATGACTATGACTTCATTTATCTGCTCAGATCCAATTTAAACGCCTATATTGCATTTCTTTTATCATTTGTTGATGTGACAGAACGTGACAAATGTGACAGAAACATGCATTGGGTCTTCAGGATGTTTTAGCAGTACAATGTGGAAAACATGGAGCACATGAAATATGCTTCAAGTTCACGCTATCTGGACCTGCCTTATGTTTGTAAGCAATAATGGAGGGGGAAATCTGTGGGGCTCGGATACATCTAAGAGGACCCCACCTTAATGTGGCGGAGGGGAAGTATGGTGGGGTGGGTTGCAAGTTCGGCCTTAACACACCTAAGCGTTTTTTAAATGCAGGGGCTGCATCCAGTAAATCTTTAGCCTTAATTACACGGCGCTAATATAACTATACACACCAGCCGGAAAAAACACTGCGTCATTTTTCAAAGCAATGCACCAGTGTTTTTTTCATGGTGTGGTTCAAACGCTGTGATTGGCTAGTTTGATCAAGTGTCTTCACCAGGGAAAGGCAGCAAGAAGAGAAGAGGCTTCTGAGGCTGTCTGGAGAAGCATCCAGTCGATGCTGAATTTAAACAGCACAAGAGATCAACAGCAGAGGATTTCACACGGCATTATTCTAAACAGACCTTGACCTTGAAAGATTTGAAAACTGTGGTCACGTGTGGCACACTGATGCTCCTTAACCAAAGTTTGTCACCAAAGTGGTGCGGGATCATCATCTCCCAGAACTGTCCTGACCTGCCGCGTTCCCAAAAAGCAGTCTCACATCTTTTTATATCCAAAAAAATTCATTTTTCTTTTGATATTTGGCACCAGTTTAGCAGAAAGTGACAATTTTTGTTTTCTTGGACTCGAATGGAAACTGTGCTTTATTCGCGAATATTTTATTTAAACATAAATTTTAATTCATTTATTCATTCAATTTCCAACCCGCTTATTCCCTTTTCGTGTAATGGGGGTCTGCCAGTGCCTATCTCCAGTGCACATTGGGCGAGAGGCAGGGGTACACCCTGGACAGATCAGAGCGAGTCTTTGGTACTTCAATCTGTGCAAAATTGTTTATTTCTGTAAGTAAATGAGGCCAGATTCTGATCTCAAAATATCCGGATACATGTCTTTTTCCCTGTCTACACCATCATAGAGCAGATCTAGGCAGAACATTTGGTCACATTCGACTCTAGTGGAAACAGGGCCTATGAGTGGGTAGTGTACCACCATTAAGTGTCAACCATTGCCAATACCGATTAGTGTTAGAGTGGGATTGGGTATTAGAATATCATGAAAAAGATTTTCAGAAGAGAAACCCAAAAACATATTTATACCTTTTATTTCATGAAATATTTAGAATAGCTGCATTTTGGAAAATCACCAAAAAAAACCTTGATGGAAACAGCAAGATGTGCAAAAATTTTGAAAATGCAAATAAAAGTAGGATAAACTTTTTATACGATTGCAGATAATGATGTAAACTTTGATGTTAATGCATTTACTAAATAAATCCAATCCAATGGCGATGCGTTTTTCTGTTTTTTTTTTTACCTGTCTTGATGTTGCTACACTCTTCTTTTGAATGTCTTCTTTCAACACTTCTTGCAGAAATGCCAGATAAACTGTTTATTGGGGAAACTGGGCATGACGTCCGACTACCCCTCCTTGAACCTAACACAGAAAATGTTTACACCACAAAACAAATACATTGAGTGCATTTCCAAGTGTAAAAAGAGGTTTAACACTTACCTAGAAGACGAACTGCACTTGTGCTCCCAAAAAGGTCAATAAAAACCCACAGTGGACTATTCAGATTGAGTCCTTTTGCTTTGAGGTAATATTTCTCACCCCCATTCTCGTGAACAATAACCATTCCAGCGTAATTAATCCAGAAATTCAACTCCGTGCCACATTTACACAAGTCGTCTGGCACTGGTACAACACAGTACCCATGTGTGTCTCTCAAGTATGGAATGGAGGAAGTAGGTAGATGATTTCTTTGTGGACAGATGTTGCTGAACCCCACACGAAGGGCTCCATCCCATGAAGAAGTGCACTTTTCAATTAGTACATTCATCTTTTCATCTACTTTGACAGGGCGGCTAAGGAATGCCAAGCCGTTCTGGAAAGTTGAGACATCTCTGGATGCAAATCGTCTACCCTGGGTTAGGGTCACGCTCCGACCCTTCAGTTCTGCATTGAAAGTCATTGGACCAAGACATCGGCTACCACACATTCGATCATTCTCTGTAAGACATACATTTTTACGGTCAGTCAACGGAAACAATAATTATGCCGTATACATGAGCCAGAGTCACATTTAAAACTGTTCTTACCCATCGCTTCTTTGCCTTGCTTGGACTATGTAAGCTGATGAGGACGATGGTAGCTCAACCAAACCTTCTAAGACATAAAACATACACTCTGTAGTTCCAAGACATTGTCATGTGACAACCAGTTTAACCAGTTCCACCAACTTGAAAAAGGGCGGAGAACAGCAAGGGAAAACAATGAACATAGTTTGGTTTTTCCCCAAACAGTACATCCCATAGTGTCTGTCTCAACCCTTGTGCATTGTTCAAATACACAACTCTTTTGTGTCGTTCGTAGTTGATAACAACCACTACTTTTCCTCCTTTTTGGCATAAAATCTCTTTAACTACCTCAGTTTTAATCAAAACTACATAAAACAAAAGATTTTTTTTTTACCCTTTAAGTGCACTGTAATAAGAAAAAAACCCCAAAACAAAATGGCTTATTCAATATATGGCTTTTCAATATGAAAAATGATTGTGGCCTGGACATTTTTAACCTTTTATCAAAGTGTTGGACACGTCATTGACATTCATTTAATATTTATATAATTAATATTTAATTTTCCTTTCTCATTTATTGTTTGCGGCTGTTTTTGCCCCATTGACATAAAGACCTTTCTGATTTCAATGCCATGACACCAAATAATCCAAAAGAAAAAAAAAAGCTTAGTTTTCTGACCGGTATATGCTGTTACAGTTTTTCTCAATTGCTAAAACACTATAACCAGTCTTTTGAACTAAAATTTCAAAACTATAACGCCATTTTTGAAAAAGCACACCCATTTCCCTAAACTTTAAACACTATTCCCTGCTTTGACACATGAGTTATATTTGGTGAACTGTTACTGCAAAACTCTACACACAAATCCCTACATTTCTCAGTGCTTACACCATGTGGTCATTTAGAAAGCACTAGCATTCAATAATGTTAACTTAACACAGCACCGCTTGAGCTCAATAAGCACACAATTAACCAAGTGGAAACACTAGGAGTCAAAATTTATCACACACCAATCAGAATCTTCGATGGATAGATAAAAGGGGCAAAAGTCAACTTATTCAGGTTTGAAACAATGGATCCAAAGAGACGTAAGGGAAGAGGTCAGGGTCACCAGAGTGGAGGAAGAGGAGGAAGAAGTAGAGGTAGAGAACGTGGTGAAGAAGGAGGGAGAGGAGGAGGACGTGGTGGAGGAGGAGGAGGAGGTGGAAGAAGGGGTAGAGGACGTGGTGAAGAAGGAAGGAGAGGAGGAGGACATGGTGAAGGAGAAGGAGGAGGAGGAGACAGAGAAGGAGGACGACAACAAGGAAGGGGAAGAGCAAGGGCAAGGAGACAAGCAGTCTCGGATGAAATTCGAGTCACTATAGTTGACCATGTTCTTGTCCATGGTATGACTATGAGGGAGGCTGGGCCATGAGTACAGCCAACTTTGAGTCGCTTCACTGTTGTCTCCATCATCAGAACCTTCAGGGAGGAAAACAGGTAGATGTTCTTGCAGTAAGACTGCTCTGTACAGTAACTTTTGAGTGCTGAACTCATGCTGTGACAACACATACACTGTTGTACTATGCTACTGTAATCGAGAAATGCTCTATTTCACAAATTATCTTTGTGGATGAGGCAGGTTTTACGTAACCTGACCAAAAGGAGGAGAAGAGGGAGGAACAGAATTGGTCATCGGGGCCATTGTAAATGTCCCTGGTCAGCGTGGAGGGGATGTCACTATGTGCGCAGCCATCAGCCAACGAGGGGTACTCCACCGCCATGCCATTATAGGACCCTATAATACTATGCTCCTCCTTGCTTTCCTTGATAGTCTAAGAGAGCATATGTTCCAGCTGGACTACAGGGAACCAGCACAGCCAGAGCAGCCTCACTACATTGTTGTTTGGGATAACGTCAGCTTCCATCATGCTGTTCTGGTTCGTGACTGGTTTACCAACAACCCAAGGTTTTCTAACATCGTTCTGCTTGCATACTCTCCCTTTCTAAACCCGATAGAGGAGTTTTTTCGGCATGGCGGTGGAAAGTGTATGACAGTGAGCCTTAAGACCGTGTTCACCTCCTCCAGGCCATGGAAGAAGCCTGCCTAGATATAACAGTAGATGCATGCCAGGGGTGGATCAGGCATGCAAGAGGATTTTACCCCCGCTGCCTGGCTAGGGCCAATATAGCCTGTGACGTGGATGAGGTTCTCTGGCCTGACCCAGACCAAAGACAGGATGCTGAGGTGGAATAATGTTTGTGTATGTGTTGTACTGTATAGTACATGAATAAAACATTGCCAGTGTACATTGGTTTCGTCTTTTTTGTTCATCATGTGAAATTGTTTTTGAGGGGAAGAACCACAAGCAACATAACTTGCCCGTTTTGGAAATATTGTTTTTAATTTATTGCACCAGTGTGTAAGACTATGTTGTAGTGTGTGTGTTTTTGAGGCCTTGTGTGTGATGTCTGAACGCAAATTTTGATTTTTCAGCAAGAGTGAATGGTTTTGAGTGTAGAGCTTCATTTTGACCTGAAAATAGGATGTTTGGGAAATTGGGTGAGATGTTATGGATTTGTGTTTACTGTTTTGAGAATACGAGGCATAGTTTCAAGAAATGTGTTTAAGCAATCGAGAAAAACTGTAAATGGTGAACAACAGCATGTTATTTTTACCGGGCGGTCACACTCCCCACCCAAAAAAAAAATCAACATTTGGTTTGTGGGTTTATACCATCTGCTACTTACCTCTGCTGCGCTTAATTCTCAGATCCAGAAGACTTACCTTAAGTTTTTTTTATGCCTGTGTGCGATTTGCTGAAACAGAAAAAGTTTAGAATCAAATCACCCTGAATTGGTTGAAAACATCCCCAACACCACATGTTGGAAAGGTGAATAAGGTGTAAATGTCTTTTTTTCTGAGATAGAGGCAGACTCTGAATGGCTCAAATTATATTTGACAAGTCTAAGCAAATCTGTTTTCTGGAGTGCCTCTGCCTTGTTGGTTTTTTAAATACACGTAGCAGTAGCTCAAAAAGAAGCCCAAACGACCAGAATTATTGTCACTTCTTTTTCTAGAACAACTCTTTTTTTACAATTTCTGACCATGGGATAAATTATTTCTAGTGGATAGCATTGTTGCCATTCACCAAAAATGTTAATGGAATAAATCCAAGGCAGGCATGTTCTGACTGATGTTTGCTCCCCCTGCTTAAAGAGGTCTCTGTCAAAAAAACTTGTACAACTAGTTGATTCTGTTTGTGTGTGTTTTGAGGAAGGACCAGATAAGAACTTGTGATTATCATTCAATCACTGATAAATGTTGGAATTAAAAAATATGTACAATACTGTGCAAATGTGCAAAATAAATTTAAAGGGGCCATATTATGGCATTTATTAAGCAGTTTTAATAAATATTTGATTTTGCAGCGTTAGTATCTTTTTAAATGCACTAATAATTGTAAAAACGTCTACGAACCACATATTTTTCGCTTCTCCAAAACTCTCCAACTACCCCATTCCTCCTAGTCATGCTTGAGCCACGCCCCTTTTGGGACTTGTTCGGGAGTCATGGGTTATGTAGTACATAATGGCTGCCTTTCAAAGTTAAATTGAACACCATGAGGTTGTTCAAATGAGAATAAAGAGTTTTGTGTGTGTCACCCGGGCTAGAAAGGGACATAAATAAAGTCCAAAGTGCATCGAAAAGATCTGTGCAAGTCTTGAATCCACCACAAACGTGTAGAAATCACAACACACTTCATGCAGTTCAGTGCCTGTTTATGCAAACGAGTTCTTGGGCTGTTTGCGTGAGATAAAACTTAATGAACAAAGTTTGTTTCGTTGACATTATTAACCGATTATAATATACATTATTAACCATTATTACTCCTAAAATTGCTCTCTGTTGGGTCTGTTAACAACTCTAAGTTTGTTGTTGGGAAATTGCCCAAATTGCTTGAGGGAAGGTGGACGCTCCGCTACGACCCACAGCTCTTAGCAAACAATTTTTTTTTGCCCTGACTTTGACAAACCTTCAATCAGTCCAGCCAACTACTGCCATTTTTTGCACCCAGTCGCTATGTTTATATACATACTTGAGTCTCTCGACCTTGTTCATACGTAGGATGTATGGCTTTTTAGCTACAACTCTTCCATGAAGACTACTTCAGGCCAGACATTGGAAGACAGTGTACCTGGGTTCCTCTGATTTCTGCCACTTCTGAGCCGATGGCACTGCTGGATATCTTCCATTGTCATGAAGTAGTTAGCTTGATGTATCTTTTAGCTACTGCACACGGTGACCAATGTCTAGGATCCAAAATGTTGTCCGTTTCTAAGCACATCTTGGAACGTGTCAAGTCAAATTTGAGATATTATCGAAGCAGTGTAACTACGTTGCTGTGCTCACTCTTGCCATGACAAGAAATTGTTTCTTAAGGCCTGTTCACAATGACCCAAAATTTTGTTGCGAAAAAGGGTTTCGGAGTGACATATCGGATTTGGTGCTGGCAGAGTTGGTCACCCAGTTTTAAGCTCATGACTGGATTTCAACATATGTGTGACATTGATGATCATTACACGCTGTTTGGTTTAATTGTGGGATCATAATGTAATCCAACAAAATCACAAACTTTGTACAACTGTTAATTATAAAAACGGGTGCTGGTTGGAAGGAAAAGGTTAGTATCACAATTTGTCTTTTGTTTGTTTACTTTGCATTTTGAAAAAAAAAAAAAAAAAAGCAATCATTACTTATATTTCTGAAAGTCTTTTTTGCTAACATAATTTCTTAGCATGTTCGAAAAACTTTGTGTGTATAAAACTGCAAACATAAACCATTGCCAAAAGTAGTACCAATTTAATAAATAAGGTGTTGTTGCACTGATGTACATTTTGGGATGAAGAAGACGCCAACCTTTAATGGCTGAAATACTGAGTTCATGTAAATTCCTAGCATGTCTCTGCTGTGTTATCCCATTCTTTTAAATTTGATCTAATCTATGATCCATCCTCATTTCATTTTTTTCTACAAAGAAAACATCATAATGAAACTAAAAGTATGAGAGTACACTATGCTCACGCGACTATTTAGAACAAGAGCTGATAACGTTTCACATGTTGCTATCCACATGATGTGAAAATGACATCGAGTGAACAACTGAGAACAGCATGCTTTGAATGAAAGCTCACCTTTCATCGCTCTTTTGAATGCAGTAACACAAGATCCAGAAACTCACAGCAATTCAAGTTGTAAAAGTACCTCAAAAATTAATATAAATCTTCATTGAACATCTTAATGGGAACTCTTGAGATAAAATAAACATAAAACCTTGAAGAATCAAATTTCGATGAAAGAAGTATTTTTTTGAATGGGGGGGGGGGCAAAAACTGCTCAAAAACAGCTCTAAGTAGACCTACACAAGGCAGAAATGTGCAACAAGTTAAATTGTACAGCACATTTCATACACGTGGTGATTCAAAGTGTTTTATGTGGGAATTTATAACAATAAAAATAAAACAATAGAGCATGGCCAGCTATCCCGCAATCAAAAGGAGACAGCAAATAAAAAACAACTGCAAATCAAAAACAAAACTGCACATAAAAAAATTCAACTGCAAATCAAAATGAAACTGTAAATTAAAATGAAATTGCATGCAAATCAAAATGAGACAGCAAATCATAAACCCGATAGCAAATTAAATTGCAACTGCGTGTAAAAACATGACTCCAAATCAAAATGAGACGGTAAATCATAAACACAACAGCAAAACAGAATGCAACCTTAAATCAAAGCGACAAGAAATAAAATTTGCGAATACAAATCAAAAATATGATTGCAAACCGAACAAACGACTGCAAATCAAAATACAACCCAAATAAAAAGTGCTACTACAAATAAAAAAACAAAACGGGAAATAAAAAAATGCAACTGCAAATCGTAATGTGACCGCAAACAAAAATGTGACTGCATATAAGAAATGCGACTGCAAATCAGAATGTGAGCGTAAATCAAAAAAACGTGATTGCAAATCAAAAACACAACTGCAAGACAAAATGTGACTGAACATCCAGAACATAACTGTCAATCAACCTCGTGACTGCAAACGTCAAAAACATGACAAATTAACAACTTATTGCCAAAAGTAGTACCAATTTAATAAATAAGGTGTTGTTGCACTGATGTACATTTTGGGATGAAGAAGACGCCAACCTTTAATGGCTGAAATACTGAGTTCATGTAAATTCCTAGCATGTCTCTGCTGTGTTATCCTATTCTTTTAAATTTGATCTAATCTATGATCCATCCTCATTTCATTTTTTTCTACAAAGAAAACATCATAATGAAACTAAAAGTATGAGAGTACACTATGCTCACGCGACTATTTAGAACAAGAGCTGATAACGTTTCACATGTTGCTATCCACATGATGTGAAAATGACATCGAGTGAACAACTGAGAACAGCATGCTTTGAATGAAAGCTCACCTTTCATCGCTCTTTTGAATGCAGTAACACAAGATCCAGAAACTCACAGCAATTCAAGTTGTAAAAGTACCTCAAAAATTAATATAAATCTTCATTGAACATAAATCTTAAACAAGTTAAATAAGATCCAGAAAGTGGATGAAGTACCATATTTTGAAGAAAGACGTTTTTTTCATTGTGTGTGTTGGTGGGGGGGGTATTGTTCTATGCTTTGTCTAGTCGTTCAGTGGTCAGAGCTTGTGAACAGCAGATATTTTTGTGATGTTTTTACTCAAGGATATGATTACTGTGCAGTATAAAACATTCAGATTCCAAAAGTTCCATCATGGTCAAAACCAAAATGCTGTTCAAAAAGTAGACAAGCACAGCAAGAAGCTTAACCTGAAAGTGACAGAGACAAAGCGATTTACAAGGGAATTAATACAGTGGAAACAAAGCATAACAATAAAATAAAGCATACAGCATGCTCAGCTATAGTGTTTCAAATCATAAACACACCTGCACATAAAAATTTAACTGCAAATCACTATCAAATTGTGTCCTCAAATCAAAATGTAACCGCTAGTCAAAAACACAAATGCAAATAAAAAATGTGAATGCAAATAAAAATGTGACCACAAATCAAAAAGCGATTGCAAATCAAAATGCAACTGCAAATCAAAAACATCAAAAATGTGACTGCAAATCAAAAACACAACGGCAAACCACACACACACACACAAAAGAATTAACAGACAGTAAAAACACACAGGGAGTAGCCAAGTTCATTAGATGAAATGAGCAGGACTAAATGACACCACAGGATGACGCGTGACGAGACGGGCCGAAAAACGGTCACTGTTACAGTGTTTAAAAACATACAAGTTACCAACTCTTACAATACCTACACATTTTTTTTAACTATAGATGTTGTAGGGCCAGGTGGATCACCTTTTGAAGCCCATTCCAGAGACACGGGGCAGCAACTGAAAGACACACTTTTGGTTCTTGGAAGAGCTAAGCATTTTTGCCATTATTATGAACATACATGACCGTATGGAGACTGGAAGAGAAGCATGCGAGATGAAACCAAGGTCAGGACTCAAACCTGGGTTGTGCTGGGCAACGCTCTGTATTTGATGAGCATAATAGCCCCAACAGGTTTTTAGGAGCAAGCTCATTCAATAAAAACTAGTAAAAAAATTGATTTAATCTGGTTCAAACTGGGAAAATGCACCCATGCTTTTTGGGAACAATCAGCAATCTGGTAGACATTCTGTAAGAGATGAAGCCTTGAAATAGCTTCTTCTGGAAGGCTGCGAGGACATTGTAATAGTCTTCACAGAAATGAATGCAGAGGAACCTCGTTCATGTTATTCATGTTACTTTCTTTATTGTTTCAATAATTGTGTGTAGCCTCTGAAGTACAAATTATAAAGCACAGGTAAATAGAGTCGGGTCTCAAGATATTCTCACAACATTTTCCCAAACTGCATGAGAATCATGATCTGGAAACAAAACGAACAAGTAGTTGGGCAGGATGGTTTCATTTGAATCGCTTGCACCTCTTCCAACTAATGCTTTAAAAGTCCCTGGTAATCCGAGATCAGAATGCAAAAAAAAATAAAAATAAAAAAATAAAAAAAACGTAGAGTTTCAAAGTGAACTTGGTTTTGTATCAAAACGAATTTCACAGATTAATCAGCCCCCTGTGATTATTTTTATTTCTTTAAGGGCTTTTAAATGATTTTTAGTTCCAGACACAGTTTTGTTCACTCCACTTTTAAAGATTGTTTGTTATATTTAGATTTCAAGTTATTATGAGTCAATATTTTATGCACTGAAAATTACTATTTACAAAAACTTTTGTACAAATATTATTTAATATAATTTGTACAAATGAAGTCACAGTATGATAATTATTTAAAGTAGAATTCTATAGTTTATTGGACTAAATAGATAAAAAAAAAGTACTGTATGAGGAAAAGTCAAGTTTCTGAATAATCTATCGCCCTCTACAGGGTAAATGAGGTCAAAGCAGGCTTGCCTCATTCACGTTTTTCTCTGCACCAGTGTTTTCTCAAGAGATTGACCTTTGGTGCGTTGAGTTCCATGGCATTTTCTCAATATATTTACGGTACATTTATTATCCCAGGCAGTGTAGAAATAATAAAAAAATCCCTCCACAAGATGGCATGGTGCCCCTTTAGATATTTACTGGGATATATCACTGTAAAAAAAATCACCAGTTGTGTTCAAGATATTGTCTTTGTGGTTATGACCATATAGCAGATTGGGAATGTGGACTGACCGGTGAATCAAGTTACAGTTCAGTGTTCTTCACCATGACAGACCAGTATTGTTGTTTCACAATACTGTCGCGCTCTAATTTTTTTCAGATCCTACTAATCTGGCCTATAAGAAAGATTCAGGAAAACGCCTAATGACATACTTAGTTTTATTGTGTTTTATTGAATATAACTAAAGATCTAATGTGCAGGTAACATTTTGAGTTGCACAATCTGTTTCTTTTCGCTATTATACTTGGTAAAAGGTGTACATTTAATGCAAAGAAAAGCAGATACAGGCAAAAACAAATAAAAGCAAGTATAGAAGGATATGTTTGTTTGGTTTAACAGGGATCAATAGCCTGATTTTGAGTACAAAAAAACATAGCGTATGTAATAAAACATTCATATTAAAACAATTTCAACCGTAGCAAAAGGAATAATTAGTTACACTTCTAGCTATTTTGTGAATTTAAACAGCTCATGTGAATTTCTGATTCTGAAAACGGCATTCCACCAATGCTTTTTTACAATAACAATAAAATAAACACTATGAAGGAAAGTACTGCAGCACAGTATTTCGTTTGGAATAGTGTTTAGTTCACTGGTGACTTATTTTCTTTCTCTCGCTCTGCCTCAGATTTGCAGAAGTGCTGCGTTATGACAACACATATGAGCACTCGAGTTTCCTTTAGCATAATTACATCTGATAAAACAGTGCTTCTCCCATCTTTGCTCTATTCGACAGCGAAATGTCCCCAAACCACAGGTTTAAAAGCTGACGGTGCCTCCTCATAGCTCTGCTCTGAGTGAAACATGAGAAGCCCAGAAATGCGCTTCCCCCTCCCCCATGTGACTGAAAGCTAGGCACCTACTCCAGACTGACACACACAAATGAATAAATAAATGAAACAATGACGTTGAAAAGTTCTCTCAAGCAGGAAGTCAGCAGATGAGAGCAGTGCGAGGAGGATAGCGAACCAACTATGAACTGTGTTGTCCATAGCAAAGCTGAAGTGATAAGACAGCAGCTTTTCTGACTCGTTTTAAAGGGTAGGAGAGTGTGGATGATAATTAAAACTCACAACGTAATAGAGTTCGAACATCCTTCAACAAAACACCAAACACAAACGAATCCAAGTAGAAAAAGTTACAGTTTCTACAGCCTTCCATTTAAAAGGTTGTTGGTTGGAGGCCCTTCCTGGAAGGAGTTTGCATGTTCTCCCTGTGCTTGCGAGGGTTTCCTCCAGGGTACACCTCTCACCCCGTGTGCTGGAGCAGTATAACTCCAAGCAGACCCCCATGACTCCAAAAGGGAATAAGTGGGTTGGAAAATGAATGAATGAAAATGGGAGTAGGAGGAGAAAGGCCAAAGTAACAAACAAAACCCACTACAAAAATTAACCAATCACCTAAATTCCTTTACAGACAATAAACGTAAATTTACAACACAACTTCCCTAAAACTTCCTAACAAAAAGATACAGTCTTTCAGAAATAAAATTAGGTCTACTCCACCACATTTGCCAAACAGTTAACAAACTATTAAATGCAAAAGAAACAAACTATTAAGCAACAACAGATCTTACTCAAATAATTATGGAACTAAACATTAACGAGGGGGTGTTTGATGGAGCTGAAACCCGGTGCTCTACATCTAATGCGCTGACAAGTGGAATGAACTCTCTGATCGGAAGCATCGATGAAGACGCAATCATCGGAGAATCCAGCTGATTTTAATCACACTCCTCCTGAACACAAAACATAGTCAAATGCAAAAACATTTGAAATCAAACTAAAAGCGACCCAAGACACTGGTCATCAGAGACCCTCCTCTATTACAAGTTTCTCACTCTCATCGTCCTTAGAAACCTCTGGTGTCATACATAACTTGACATTGACGACCTGTTAGCTCAGAATTCTCTGCACCCATCTGGTTTATCTAACTTCCTACAAGAGCTACACTCGTTATCTGCATAAGGCATGCTTTTCTCCAGTCTGGTTCCTGAACTGGCTCCTTTAATCAATCCACTGATGACTAATTCATACTAAAAAACCATTAGCCCCATTTAAAACTATCTTTTCAGGCAACGTCCCTTTGAGAGAATTGTTGCTGCTCCAATCCAACCCCAACCTTTATTAATTTTTTCAGTTTGTTCTACTGTGTGGAAAATGACCAGAGGAGTTAGTGCCACCCTTTGCTCACTCAAAATTCTCTTGGCGGAGTGTTTCTCCCCATGTAAGATTGTTTTCCTCCTACGCGTCTAAAATACTTGCCTAGGTTAATTGGTTCTGTAATTTACCCATTTCAACTAGACATAGAAAACATAGTAGACAATTACACCTAGTCTGTATAATAAATATATCTAAACACTGAACTTTACTTGACCTTCTGGGAAGCACGAGGATCCAAATGCAAGTTCACTGACAAAATTTATTCAATACTCAGAGACTGAGTTCCAGGGTCTCAATAGAAGTTTCAGTCTCGATAATGCTCGGAGATAGCAGAGCACCGGAGCTATCAATCAGAGCTAGCGGATAGTGGAGAGCCTCCCAGAATCCAACAACCACTGTAATCCAGAAGCAACAGATCACTCACTCAAGTAGGGGAAGACACAGATCCACTCACTCTAGACACTCTAAAGACTTCAGACAGAAACGAGAGGGTCAATCATGTATGGCACAGATAACTCAATAAAATTGGTTTGGTAACTAACGGTCAGAGAAAGAGGAGAAGGAAGAAAAAGAAGGGTTAATTGGATATCAACACCTCATCTCCAATCCAAGCAACAGCTGAATTAAATGATGAGAGGAACACATGAGGGAAGGAGGAGGCCAGTTTCCTTGTGTTGGAGCGGAAGATTACGGGTGTACAGCCAGACTCGCTGCCCAATGACGTCACAGGGGGCTCAACTACGTGGGGGATAAAATGACGGACAGAGGGGACAGCCACCACTTTTGGGTGGGAGCAGGCAAAGGGGGAGAGGCCCGTGGCGGAAGATGACAGGGAGTTGTGAGAGCATTCTCACACCAAGTGGATGAGAACTTGGACGTAAAGCATCGAAGGAGGCGACCAAGGTCCTGGTTGGCTCTTTCGGACTGGCCATAGGTCTGAGAATGGAAGCCAGACGATAGAGAGGCGGAAGCCTCCAGTTGACGACACAACTCCCTCAAAACCTGTGTTACTCTGACAGTTACTCTGTCCAACACAATATTGACAGGGAGATCATATAACCGTAAGACATTTTCCACCAGGTACTTCTGCGTCAGTAATTTAGGTAAGGCACAAAAATTGGGGGCCTTGGAAAAGCGATCAACGATAGTAAAGATCATGACGTTGCCTTTAGATGGGATAGACTGACAATGAAATCAATGTAAAGCACATGAGGGATCAAGTTATCTAATGTACAAAAGGCTTTGAGTTTGAAACATCTGCATAAAAACTTCTAGGTGACTCTGTTCTTATCGCTGTTATCAATGTGTTGCTTGATCATTTGACACTGTTGCCACCACTGCTTACTAGACTTAATTCCATTGGTCTCTCGGCCACACTCCCGACTGCACTCACACTTCATCAAAATTAAACATTCCAAATCCTCCATTTTCATGTTGGGGTTTCCCCCAAAGGGTTTTCTTTGACTCCTCTTATTTTTTGTTTTCAGTAACTAAATAGCAGGTCATAATATAACTGTATTCATATAAAAGGAAACAACACTTCTGAGATTGAGGATTTAAAAGATTTTTTTTCCATAAAATTATTTCCGCATTTAATAATCAATTTGTTGTTATACCGTAAAAATATCTCTATATAATAAAATAAATCCTTAGATAGCGGAGTACATTTTTTAAGAGAGCTGTTATGTATGTAAAACCACAAGGGACATTTCACAAAGCTACAGTGATACAAAGACTGAGCTGATTTTAATCTGTTCAATTCAACAGCTACCCTATTATTTATTTAACCCTCACAGTGATGCATAGAAATACAAGGCATTCCCACTGTCAATAAAACAGAACACAAATCTCATTTAGTCGTGTTACGCTTCTTAACCTCTCCTCTGCAGCCACCCCATTAAAAAACAACTTATCTCTACCCTGACTTTCAAAAAACTATTAATCTACTGACAGCCTATCAGAGGCCATCCATCTGTGGACTGACCAATGAGCAGACCAGGAACATTGGGCACTCATCCAATCAAAGCATGCCATTCCAGGATTGTCCATCACTATGAATAAAGTGCCTGAGCAGCAGAAGGTGCATCTTATTTATGACCCGAAGCACGAGAGTCAGTGGTGGGACATTCGTCTGGGACTCTGAGTCTTCTGTTTAGTGGGCCAGCATCTATTATGGACTAGTTAAACTCTCTCTTTAAAGCATGTCATTCTTGAGGTGATGGGAGGACCACACCATGCTCTGGAAATCCTAAGAAGCTTAGCAGGCTTGAACAGAAGCTGGAGTAGACTCTAGAAGATCTTGAAGTCAGAACAACACAGCTTGGTTTCGACAACTTCATCACAGAATCTGAAGAAACACATGGTCCAATGGAGTCCAACATTTCAGGATCTTTTCTCTTCAACAACACCTTAAACCAGTTCACTTCAGAGATCAAAGCACCGGTGTGCCAATACTCCATCCCTAACACCTTTTACAAGCTCAGTCCTGGCAACATCAACTCCCAGCTGCAGCCGGGCACTCCACATGGCATCAGTGACATACTGAGTCGATCCATGGTGGGTGGTGCGGGAACACCTGCACTTTTGTCTGGGTACACCTCCATGGGAAGCTTTGGGACAAGTGTAGCCAGTCCAGGGGTGTATTATAATAGGGATTACACCCCAACAGGACTGAGTGCGTTTCCCAAACCTGTGGTGGAATGTTCTGGTATGAAGGGCAAAAGCAGCAGCTGCTGGGTAGAAGCAGGGTATGAGTGGAGAGGAACCAGACAACCATGTGTTAACAGTAAGTTTTGTTGAGATCATTTTGAGTGATGTGATGTTACAGTTTATAGGTGGATGAAGTAAGTTCAAAACGAACATCAGAGAGGGGTAAAATGTAAAATTAGATTGTTAATGAACATACATGTAGCTTTCTTGCTACACGTTTGCAGAATGCACATCGACGCAAGCATCTTCATCCCATGCTTTGCCTTTAAATAATTTCTTTGTATAGCATCTATGATCCAAACCAGGATCATACTAGATTTTGAACTTCCTCTATTATTATTATTTTATGCAGGGTGTCTTTCATGACGCATAGCTTCCTGTACTAATGCATTTCAGATAAGATTGTTTTCTGTACCTTGACTTAACTGTTAGCAATTGCCATTTAATTCAATGCGAAATTGCTTAAATTATTTTCTGCTTTTCAATGGAAAAACTCCTCTATAAAATCAACAGCTATCATTTTTGCTTGTTTGAGGAGAAAACTGAACTTTTATCAAGAACTACAGCACTAAAAGAATTTGGCACTTGGCACATTCACTTTCATATTTTTATCAAACATGTTAAATACAACCATCTGCACAATGCACAAGTACAAATATAAAAGATACGTTTAGAAGAGAGTAGGGATAAAAACACAATATTTATTAGCACCCCGTTGAAATACCAGGGATCTGTCTGCTTATTAGGTTTTTGAAGTTGCAGTGAGTTTGTGATCGCCTACATTTTGCACTGTACTTTTTGACTATGTATGATATAGGGGTTAAGTTTAACAAACCAGTGCAGTAATCAGCAAAATGAAACATAATTGCAGCAATTGAGAAAAATAGACAGACTGCTTAGAGACGAAACACAGGCTATTTTTAAAATTTTAAGCACTTTTTTTCAATTGTAAGCAGTCTGCCAATTTTCTGCAACATTAAAGAAATGTATTTATACATAAAACATGAATAATTTTCTTTGATATCACCTGAATGTGTCCAGCTGCCTCCAAAAGCATGTGTTTTCTCTTCAGATGTGGGACTCCATCCTGAAAGTGCAGGGAAGAAAAAGCACACAAGACCCACGTTCAGCGGCCACCAGATATTTGCTCTGGAGAAAACTTTCGAACAGACCAAATATCTGGCAGGACCAGAGAGAGCAAGACTGGCATACTCACTGGGTATGACCGAGTCACAAGTGAAGGCAAGACAATACTGCTTTAAAACAATGTTTTAATATCACAATAATAAAAGAAAATGTTACCAACTGCTAAAGTGCATCACTTTATCTTCCACAAAATTAAGGGTTGTCTAATATTTGTAAAGTGGCTGAGAGCTTAATGCCAAATTGTCCAACCTATCTGTAAACATTTGTAACTGAAACAAGCCAAAAAGAGCTAACTGTAGCAGGGTTCGAATTAAAACCGGCAAGGACTCTGGCCCACAAGGGATTACTTATAGCCTGCCATTGCATTAGTGGTTGCCCTTGTCTTGTGGGACAGTTTTAAGTTTTAACTGTACTGTTCACAAAAAATCTGTCATGATTCTACCTTTGGGGACTGTGTTTTCGCTTTTAAAACTTGTTTAAATCTGTAAATATATAATCAATGTATAAATAACAGAATGTACATTTTGATTTTGTTATCAACTCTTATTTAAAAAATTAAAAGACCGTATCAACAAATTATTTCGCCAACAAAATTCATTTATATTTTAAGATTTAACATAAAACAGTAACTTAATGTCTCCCGCACACTAAATCGTCAATTGTCTACAGGCTTCATCCAACCAAATGGAGGTCAGGTCAATTATTAAACTGAAAAAAAAAAACATAAAAAAAATCTTTAAATGCATAAAACAATCAGCATATGACCACTGATGTAAGTACTAGTTTAAAATGTGGGTAATGCAGAGACCTTTTTAAATTAAGTACACAAAAATTGATAATTCAACCGGAGAACAATTACTAGTCATCTGTTATTGTGTTGATAAAAGAGTCGACATGTCTTTGAAAATGTTGTGTTCAGTGTAAATAGTTAAACCCTGTACGAGATTTACAGTTTTATGGAACAAATACCATCGGTTTTAATTCCTTCCGAAATGTACCCAAAATTAAGCCACAAATATTTCACAAAGCACTGCTTATTGGTTAATACAGAAAAGACTTAAAGTTTTTCTAGATACATTTGTTGAGTTCTCCTTCTTGGCAACCCCCAAAATTATATTGGCACTGCCCATTTTAAAATGTCTAGAATCTCCATTGAAGGAATATATATATATGATTTTTTACATATATGAATGCAAGACTGTTCATCTTAATAGGGCAATTCTAATTAATAAATCTTTAAAAAATCTGTGAAGCATTCTGAAGTTATTGTATTTTCTATTTTAAAAGGTTATTGTATTATCAGTTAAGTGTGTGACGTGTGTGATTGGTCTCAGGTGTGGTTCCAGAACCGCCGAACAAAATGGCGGAAGAAGAGTGCCATGGAGCCCAGCTCAACGCAAGTTTCTCGAGGGGAGAGCACAGGAGACACGTCGGAGAACGAAGTGGAGGATGAGGAGTACAACAAACCTCTGGATCCCGATACAGACGACGAGAAAATCCGTCTGCTGCTGCGCAAACACCGCCGAGCGTTCTCTGTACTGCGCCTTGGTCCGAACCACCACTGAATGGGGAAAAGGCGCGAGTAACGTTAATAAACACGTCACGCCCCAAATACAAAACTGACGTTAAATCAACGGCTTTTCGCTTTTTGAAATAACTTTTATTCAACGCAATGAAGCTGGGTCAAGCGTGCACAATTGGTTTATTTATATAAAGTTCACACAATCTATATCCACACGTTTGACTAGGCTCCTTGACGTTGAAATAACATTTCGAGAAGCAGAGAGGAGTTGAATCAACTTAAGTGATCATCTTACTAGAACGTCCGTTTGCCACGTTTTTTTTTATCGTACATAAATACTTCCAGTCTGTAATAAATAAATCTGATATTTGCCAAAAGAATATGAATATATTTATAAATGCGGTAACTCACTGACCAACTTAACATTTTTAGAAAGTACAAATTAAACACAACAAGTGCAAAGGTGGCAATCATATCACCTGATCTGATTACTAAAACAGATAAGGTTTTTGTCATTACTGTGAAACCAAGGGAAAATCTGTACCACCACAAGATTTATGGAACGTAATACGATCTTTTTTGTAAACCTAATTTGACTACTATTAATGCTGAATAATGATTTTAAATTAAGTCTGCATAAAAATTGTATTCAACTGTTAAGGTCTTTGCACAGTGAAGTCCGAAACTTTCATTGCCTATTTACGCAAAAATATTTAGGAAAATTTGAAGGTCCAAAAGCCTTGCACACTGGGTATTTTAATTCATTGCGGAAAATTCGCAAAACACACAAACAAATCACAAAAGAAAAAGACGTCTTCAAGCAGTGATGATGAAATTCTGATAATCTGAATAATCTGAAATTCTGATAAAAAAAAAAATAAATAAATAGACAAAATGAAACACACTCATCCAGAGAATGTGCTACGGAGAGCCACAGAAGAGCTTTACTACTAGCAAAATAGTAGTAAAATGTTTATTTCAGGATGTCTTTCCTTCAGGTCTGAATCCAATGACAATTACCAACTTACGGAACCACAGAGGGACCAAACCCATTTGAAATCATTCATTCATTTCCCAATCCACTTATTCCCTTTTGGCTTCACGGGGGTCTCTCCAGCGCACATTGGGCGAGAGGTGTGGGTAGACCCTGGACAGGTCGCCAGCCCATCACAAAAAATGCAAAAAATTTGAATCCAAACCAAGGCAGTGTATTTGTGTAACAGACACAACGTGAGCTCCATTTTTATTTTTGATTGTACAATTGTTTTGGAAGAAAATTCAGTGTGCAAAGAGTTGAGTTATTATGTTGAATATTTAGTAAATATATTTTTACATTTCAGCTTCATCCTTTTCAATCAGCGGTAGTTTTTTTTTTAAAGTAGTTTGAAGAAGCTAAGTGCATTGAGAAACATTAATAACTTTCTAACAAATGGACAGACAGGGTAAACTGCAAGCAGGAATAATTATTAAAGTGTTTTGCTTGTAAACAAAGCTGCAATTCTTTGGCTGAGAATGGCTCTGATGAAGAATTAATCTCCTTGTGTGATAAATGACAAGAGTAAATATCAACATGATAAGATCCCTGAACTATTTAATTTAATGTATTATGTACATAATGTAATGTATGATGTCAGTCATCATTGTAATGCTCAATAAAATGGTCTTTTGAACATGAAGTTTGTGCTTTTTCGAATACAAATTTTCTTTGTCGCACGGAAGAAAATGTTCGAATGAATATTGGCCACACAATTTAAGATCTCTCTAAAAAAACACGTTACTGTTCCTTACCATAATATAACTTTAATATTTCCTTAATTAATACAAATGTTAATCTTGTTTAGTATTTAGGGTTTTTTTTGCGTTTAAGAAAAAAGAATCTTAATTTCACTGTACCTGGCAGGAAAAACAAATCTTCCTAACAAAATTTAGAAACTTCTAAAAACATTTAAAATTTGTGAGCAATTACATTCACAAAAATGAAAACGAAACAAACAGACAGCACCTGTTTGTTTTAGCTGCATATGGATAGGCCTCTGCACATGCTCAGAAGGGCAGAAGAGCCTTGATATCGGGCTCTTCCCCAAAAGTGCTTCCTTCACTCCACTTCAAAACTTAACAAAAAAAAAGATTAATAAACTGCATCGCTGTATAAACTAGTTCCTTACGATTTGATAAATAGATTAGAATTTTTGCTCACTAGTTAATCGCTGTTTTGGCAGATAAAATGTGGTGAAAATACTTATTTAAGTATTCACTGAGACATTTGCTGATTTAAATTGGTGTTCCTGTTCTAGAAATATATTATGATACTGTTTCTGTGATTAAACTTCGTAGAGAGAGATGCAAACTATTATTGTCTTTTAATGCTGTCTCTCATTCTGCTTGTTTAAGTGAATTTGTTTAACAAATTTCGGGAGGTGTTTCAGGGCATGTCACCTGTGCAGTCTCAGTAAAGAGTTCTGGGCTGGATTGTGTCACAAGCAGAAACCTGAGAATGCCACAAGCGTGGAAAGAACAATTTCTGCAGAAATTCCGCTAAGAGTAAAAATACATTGTATTTTTACCCAATTTCAGTGAAACTAATTGTATAACTTAGCTCTTGCTCTCATTGTCTGTTTGATAAATCTCATTTAACTAATGGCTCCTTTGAGATCTGCTATCCACAGGGAGACATTAATCACATCCTCCAACCCTAAGTCCGCGCAGAGAGCAGATGGTGTGTGTGCATTTCACGCATCTGTTTAGGTGCACATCTTAACCACACTCTTCATTTAAATGGCTTCATAATGATAATGAATAAGATCAATTAATGTGAGTCAATTCAAAACAATTGAGCAAACGGCTCAATCCATCTTCTGAGTGATGCTAATTGCAAACACTTGTTGCTAACTGTTAAATATTAACAGAGACCAGTTGATGACCAGCAAGTCTGTCTTTGGTGAGGGAAAGGTGACTATTGCTGACCCTAGCAGTTCAAATTTAACATTTTTATTTAGTTACACATCCTAAAGATGACCATGCTTTATAGGAGACTGGTTCATTGCTATTCGTTGGTTTATTTGTTAAAGAATTAATTAGATATACAGGTATTTAGTGTACATTTCCAATCAGTACCTTTTAAAACAATCTTAAAACACAAAGCATCTAAAAATATATATATTTAAACAAAAATATTTTTTTTCTCTTCAGATATCTACCTCATAACAGCATAATGAAAAAAATCTAAAATACTCTCACCCTTTTTGAGTTTTCACTTAATTTTTCATGTTTAGTCATGATTCAAACCATTATTAATTTATGACAAAACATTTCCTCTCTGTACATTTTATGGTAAAAAAACAGGCCTGTTTTTGCGAGAACTTTAAATACTTTTTTACATTTTACAGCTGTCTGAGATATTTTTGTTGGTATGAAAGTTTATACTCTTCAAATTCAAAGGTTTAATTTAATTTTATTTTGTCACTAATTGGAGTTCTGCGCTGTAAATTCATGAAATGCTCATCACAAGTACACAAAGTTAGCGTTAGTAAGATACTAAATAAACTGCATAAACAAAACATCACATGAACACCTAAAGAGTAAAAGTTCAGCAAATTGATTAAATTCTCAGAATCAAATCCATGACTGAATTTTTTTTTTACAATAGACAAATACCCAAAAATTCACGCAAACATTTTTACACTTACAAGGTGTTTTGTGAATAAATGTACAATTTTACAAAATAATCGACATTTTATGAAAACTACAAGTACCAAAAAGACCCTGGTATGTGATCCCATGACTCTTATAAAAACAAGTAAAAGCAGTGGTTCCTATTAGGGATAATTGAGTAAATTGCTTGTTTTACTGTTATAAAGTATAATTTCATGTTTTGACCCTTAAAGGTCTTAGTCGGTAAAATGGTAAATCTTTACAGTTATTCTGTTAAATACATTATTTTTTTATGTAGTATTATACAGTATTTTACTGTTACAGGCATTTTTAAATTAAATAATCTCAGCTAATCTCTAAAGGTGGTTAGATGTAAGGCAGGTTTACTTCATCTAAGGTTTATTTTAAATATGTGGAGATATATGGAATAATTCATTTGCAGTATTAGCTCCTACAATACTTTTTTCAGTCCAAATACAGCAGCAGATCATTTTACACACGTTCACATTTTAATAGGAAATAATGCATTTGAGAAAAAAACACATTCAGTAATGCAGCAGAAGCTGACAGTAAAAGAGCATTCAGATCATTTCAGGCTGTACTGGATCTACTGCATTTCACATTCGTCACAGCAGATCTAACAAACCCACGAAACCCAAACTTTAGAAGAGTGAACAAAAGAACATTTTGGCACAGAGTCAAGCATTTAGTCATTGAATAATGTTCAGCATTTTCTAATTTTACTTCTGAATATAAGAGTTTAAGAAAGATTAATGCACATATTAATCTGAACAACTTCCAATCGACAAGCGTCCCAGAGTTTATCTGAACCGCTTCAACGTGTCACCAATCACCTTGTGAACATTGTAATAAAACATTTCTAAGTGCTGGTGGATGTCGTAACAACTTGCAGTCTAACCAATGAATTTTTGAACATTTAGCTATAGTATTTTAATTTGAGGCAAAATTGGACGTCATAAATTAATAAAATAAATAAGATAATTCCTTCTATAAATGTTGTTTTCCTATTTACGGTATAGTGTTTGCTCCTTTTGGACAAAGCTAACCCACATGGATGACTACAAGTACAACCCCACAACTTTCAAAATTATTGTGATTTTGATTAACAAAGCTGTTCAAATCTTTTTTTTTGGGGGGGGGGGGGGGTATCAAGTGAAATATTTTTAAAATACATACATTATTTAAATGTAATAAGGTCCACTTTTTGATATGGATATACATTGGTCACCGTGAAAGTTTAAAATCCGCGAATGAAGAGATCCCCAAAGAACAAACCCTTTCCTCCATCAGAGAAAACGTCTCCAAGACGTGAATGGCTTCAAACAAGTTGATTTTAGAACGCTAATAACAGTGCGCATAAATCTCTGTAGTGCTTATTTTTGTCAGTACAATCTCAAATGCTTAATGACAGGGATGCTGTTGCTCCTATTGAACTCGGGTTTGAAGCGATGCCCTCGAGAACAGTAAATTATGTCGAGCATACCATGAATCAACTACAACAAGTCCATTATTGACAGATGGGCTGCACCAGTTGACCTGCACATGGAAATTATGCATGGAAGTGCTCAGATCGCATCAATAAATTCAACCTGGGTTGGATTTCAAGGCCCTGTCACTGGTGTGAATATTGAGAAATGACAATTAAGAGATTTTCATTAAAAATTACAGTAAGTTTTCTTTGAATATTGTACATATGATGAATAATGATATCTTTCAACTTCTCAATAGCTTGATCAAACAAGTTCATACACTTCAAGCTGTGCAGCACTTTAATATTTACACATTTAAAATATCATAAAGCCATTGACACAGTAAAACACTGGGTGTGAAATCTATAGTGATCTACTGTAAAAGTGCACTGGGTTTTATCTTTTGAAGGCTTACAGTAAACGACTGCGTGTGTTACAAATACATCAGAAAAGAAAAACTTTTCTGTTTGAGCAGAGATACTGTTAGTTTTTGTCATAATGTGTATTTTTTTATTCTAACTTTGTGGCGTCTCATGATGCGTTTCTGAGAATAGCGTCATTATTAAAACATAAAAATACAGAATATCTAATTTAAATTAAGTCGTACTGTTCTTTTAGCAGTAAAATTTGTTTTTTTTTCCCTGTCAGTTGTATAATTTATTGGCGTACAACAAGCAATTATTACATGTCAAAAATACAGGAAAGTCATTTTCACAAAGCTGTGTTGTGTTGTATATAAATAAAGTTTTTTTTGTAACTGTTAAGTTATTTACTGTGATGCTGTATTTTTTTACAGGAATACTGTGGTAAACACAGCTTCCAGTGTTTTCATGTAAAAACATTTTTTTACAGTGTACTGAACAAAACATAAGTACTGCAGAAAAACCAGGTATACTGTTAATTTTTTTGATGCTGTGAAATGTAGCTGTTAAATGCTAATTTTTCTTTGAAATAATCTCAAATTAAATAATCTAATTTGTAACTCCTTCACTTTCTATGGTAAATTTCACCAGTAAATTACTGCAATTATTTGTTCAGCAAGTGAATTAGAGCTTGTAAAGTTTGTTTGCTGAAAATTGTACGTTTTTGAAAAGCCATATGAAAACTGTAAACTACTGTGATTTGTCGACTGCGAGTTTGTTGCTGTAATTCTTTCTACTCCCAAGTTATTTTAGGACACTCACTCATGTTATACATCCTAAAGTAATTTACGTACAACTTACCTCCAGTATTATTGTTATTCTTTCAAAACTAAGCTAGTAATTTCTTGTAGGTGGCAAACTCCTGTAATTTTATATGTACAGTACTTTACTTGTTAATTGTAGCCAACCAACTACTGAATTTCAACTTATAATAAAGTTCTTTATCAGTTGCTGCCAGTTATTTAATAAAAAAAAACTTTTAATTATTACTGAGTTAATCGTAGCTTGAGATTACTTGTAGCGTGTAAAATACTGTTCAATAAGTTACTCAGAGCCAGTAGTTCAATGTATCTCTTTTTACAGTATATGTGTCTTTTTACTTGTAGTTACTTGTTGCCAGTAAGCTACTGCAAATAATTTGACGGTAAATTTATTCCCTGCAGTTAGTGACTTGTTGGTTGTAGCCAGTAAATTATTATAGTTATCATCTACAGTAAATTACCTGCATCTATTGCCAGTTCTTTGCTGCAATAAATTACCTCTTAACACTTTAAGAGTTTTTTTGTTAATTGTTTAAGTTACTTCCTGTAATACACTCTACAGTTAGTTATTAGTTACTTTCAGCATGTAAATTCCAGTAGTAAATTTTAGGCAGTAAAATGATAAAATTTTATCAACAATAAGTTACTTATTAATTGTATCCGACAAACTACAGTAAATTACAGTCAGTTTTTTGCTGTAGTAACATTCTGAAATACTTTTTTACTCTTTACCTCGACAGTATGTTTGTCGCCAGCATATTACCGTTATTCACTAGTAAGTTACAAGTTACTTGCTACAAGTTAAGGGCCATTAAGTTCACATACAATTTTACTGTGTCCCATAAAATTTGGTTAAAAAAAAACAGGAGTTTTTACGACACGTCTACAATACATTATATGCATGACTAGATTAAAACATATATAAAAATAGAACCAACACCAATTAAATCTATACAAAGTTGTTTAACTTTAATAAACTCTACCCAATATACCCAAGATTAATGGTAAATAACACACAAAAACTCATTTGAGGGAAATCGGGAACATCAGCATTCGGGAACGCACTAGTGCTCTAATTAAAAGTCTGGGCGGCTTCCAGGCCAGGCCACTCTGGGTAAGATTTCCATAATTCTCAAGTGCTAATGGCTTTATAACTGCTACCTTGCTGTCCTGTACATATTCTATCGATCCAAGACTGACTAACAACCCCACAGAGACAAAAAAATCTGAAGCAGAAGACAGGCGGACGGCCACGAGTGCTAATGCCTGTAGAAACGCAATAAAACAAGCATATGACTTGCTCACAGATGCAGGAATGAAAAGTTTTGAACAGTTTTTAAAAGAGTGATGCTCCCGCTATTAAAGGCTACGATATCAAACATCAAATGCAGCAAATGCAGACGAGGAATGCTATTGCAAAGCGATTCAGGATTCAAACCGAAGCTTGTGCGTCACAGCAGCTTGTGTTTGGAATTGGTTTGCTACAATCAGCGTTTTCTTATTTACATCCTTTTTTACAACTATCTGAGCTGCTATTTTCAAAGAAGATTAAATACTCTCGTCAACAGTCTGATGCTTAAAGTAAAAAAAACAACATATATATAAGAAGGAGATTTTTTTAAAGGGGGGGTATTATGCAAAATGTACTTTATTGAGCTTTATGTTGTGTTATAATGTTAGTCCCTCATTAAAAACGCACCTGAAACGTGTTTTTGAATCATTCACGAATATTTGCGTAATCCTTGAATCTCCTGCGGTAGACACTGGGGGGTGCTAAAACGCTCTGTTCTACGAAGCCCCGGCCCTTTTGTGTAGCTCCACCTCTGCTGCTCCGGCAAAGACTCGCGTCTACGGCTGAGGGAGCTACTGTTAGCAACAGCTGGTCTCACTACGTGTCAACGAAGCTCCTCGTTCAGAGTGCTTTTCTCTATAGTTCTCCGGATTACAAAATGACTTCCACAAGGAGATGTATGTTCGGATGCCGAGGAGAGAGCCCTCTCTTTACGCTTCCCAAGGACGACACACTTCGTCAAAAATGGTTAAAAAGCTTATGTATTATTTCACATCAAAACATAGTTTCATTATGATGCAAATTTTTAATTTCCTAATAAAATGCTGCTACAAAATGGTGTAAATTTCCAAGAGGATATTTACCAAGAAGACACGTCTTGAAAAAGTCTCTGTACTTGATCCGGTTCCGTCGAAAACTCACTTTCAGAATCCCACGTAGGATCGTGTTCATAGGCTTGTACCATATCCTCCGTTGACATTTTTCAAAAACACGATTTTAATGTTTTTACTATGAAAGTGTAGCGGCGGGCGCTCTGAAAATGAAAACAAACAGTGGCAGCGCACATGAAGTATGACGCACTGAAGGGGGCGTGTCGGAAAGGAGGAGGGGGCTCTTAAAGAGACAGGTGAATATCAGGACGTTACACACAGCCAAGATGCCAAGTCAGATTTCTATGAGGTTGTTTATGACAAATACAGCGATTACAATCCAACTGTAGGTAAAATTGTTACTTGAGTGTGATATAAAACGACACGATATGCCTGAAAAACATACAATACCCCCCCTTTAAGTTAAGCTTGATTCCGCTCCATTTTCTTTGTTTGAATAATTCATGCTGAACATCAAGTTTTCTTTATACATGTGCATTATGAAAATGAACAGAATTGATAACTAAAGTAGTCACTTGGTCTTTGAGTAATATTTCCCCTCAGGTCCTGTGCAGGGGTCTGCTCATCATCTCCATGTGTCTGAAGGTGAGTGTGTACATGTGACGGATCCACAGAAGAACCTCTTGATTCCCCTCAACGCAGCGATACTACAGACGAGAGAGAGAAAAAAATTTATCGGCCATTCCGCATATTCAGTTTATTGAAATAAAACCTAATGTTAATTAAAAAAAACCAAAAACACAGCATAAATTTGTGCCAGTATTAATCCCTCATTCAAAACTAATTTTAGCATTAACCAGTTAATAATATTCACATATCAGAGTGACCGTACATAAGAGTCTGAACACGTATAAACAACGTTTATTAATCCTGTGCAAGATAAATACTGCCGTGACGGTATAGCGCCGTGATATTTGGTTCCCGCTTAGAGCGTTGTCTTCTTTTGGTTCCCATCTACTCTTTCCCTTTATATGCCTTCACTTCCTTCCTCTCTGTCAGCTCTACGGTTCACACGCCTGACTCTCCATGATCGCGTCCTAGCTTCTTGGATCTCCCGAAACATTTACTGTACCTATCCAGGGTCCCTACATCGCTCCATCTCCTCCGTTGAACTTTCCCTGTAATTAACTTAACTGCTACACACCTCTGCTTCTGACAATGTCTCTGAAGACTTCTTAGGTTCTCCTGATTGAGCGATGTTCCCTTTAAGGGACATTCTCCTCCTGTCCAGCTGCGTATTATGCGTGTAAATAAATGAGTCACTGTGACAATTTCATCCATCTCTAAATAAACTTTGCAGCAGCCTTTGGCACTGCTTAACCCAATTCCTGGGATATATACACAAATGTATTCATTAATGCAGTTACAGGCAGAATGACAGAATCAACACTTCTAAAATATAAAGCAGTTTAATACTGAACTCCTGCAAGTTCTGCCCAAATAAGGCAATAAAAATACAAACTAGGCCAAACTCAAAATTAATTTATTCAGAAAAGCGCACTTGACTTCAAGCAGCAGCTTCAGGCCCTGCCCACCACCCCACCTCCTGAATAGGCCCAGCCAGTGCACAAAAAAACCTTACCATTGAATCTGCCAGTATTGAGAGTCACTGTAAGGCTGCTTTCAGTGGGAAGAACAGGAAAACAGGCTGCAGAGCACAAGAAAGTCATATCACTCATTGAGTCATTATTTAGTGCGATAATAATCAGCACACCTTCATAAACGGTTCATATTTGATTCACCTTGTGGTCTCCCATGCAGATGTTCGACCCTAGCGTGTTATAAACAACAGCCGCTTCAACCTCTTCCTCCTACAGAAAACAAATAGCTGTCGATCACATTGGTTCATTCATTCATCACATAAAAAAGCATTTGATTAATAAAAATCTGTTGTTATAAACCCACTCGACAGATGATGTCTTTCGCCCTGTGGGACATTAGGATGCGGTCGCACCAAGCAGGACATCGTGTGTTCATGTACTGCGTAGGTTTAGTGTAGTCTTCACTGTATGGGTAACTGAAACACAAACGGTGTAAGGATTGCTCGTTAAAGCTTTCTGAGAATGCATTATGTGAACCATTACATTAACTTTACAAGACTAAAGTTATAACTCCTAAAGACAAGCATAACTCCTCCCGAAACTTGTTAATGGAACAAAATGTTTTGGAATAATTTGGAAGGTATTTGCTAGGAGTATTATTGTTTCACGGCCTTCTGTGCATTTTTGAGAGCCGAAATGTGCTTGAAAAAGTCACAGAATTTTGCTCACGTCAGAATTGTCTGATTGGGTTTAAGAAGTGGGTGTAGAAAAATGACTCTATGGTGGTGCACATACAGTTTGTCGTAGGCGATAAATTAAATGTTACAAATGTACGGTACCAAGACTTAAATATTATTTCCAAAATCAATAGGAAGTCAGCTATTTCCCCAAAATCTCTCGCACGGTGCGAGAATCGACGCCATGAATCGAAACCTAATGTTAAAATTTAAATTTTTACTTAAAAGTTGTTAATAGCAGTCATTTTTCTGAAATTTACCAACCATGTTAACATGTCATTTCCAAACACATTATGACAATATGTGACAAAACAATATTAGAAAAATATTCACAGCGCTACCAGGGGGTCATGACAATTTATGATGCGGTCTTCATTATTTGATTTGTTTAGCAGTTTTAACAATTCTTACTTGAATACATATCCTAAATAGGGATTGGTCATAGTGCACATTGCAACCCGCTGATGGCACCAGAAGTGCTTGTGCCCTTTGATCGCTGCTTGCAGCTTAAAAAAATCTGATTTTGAAATTCATTATTTAGATACAATCATGGCCCAAAATGTAGACACCCATACAGCTTTCCAGAAAATGCATGCATTTTAATTTTGCTATTTTTTTTAATTAAACATGTTTATTTCTAATGTTTGCTTTCTAAAACACACAGACAACAAAGTCGTTCTCCAAAGCTCGACCAGATAAAAAAGTTGGGACGAACAGTCTTGATTTAATAAACGTGATTATTTGGTTTATTTTGCAAAACAACAAATAATTAAGAGATCGATTATTTTCATCATAGGTGCACCTCAACTAAGAGACTGAGTAAACAGTTCCAACTTTTATGATCTTTAAATAAATATTAGCATTAAAGATACTCTCACGGGTTTGCTTCCAGTAGTTCCTAACCAGGTTTGCACACACAGGGACTTTGGCCCACTCCACCTCTTTGGATCTTTCTATATTAACCCTTTACATTTGACTTTGCACTTCACTCCATCCTATAATCTGTCTGAGTCGGGCATTATTTAATTCTATATGTATTAATAGCAAGCATTGTAGACTGCATGCAACTAAAGATGCAGTAGAGTGTAGTTGCTCACCTTGGAGGAAACCGTATGTCCTCCTCTGTGAGGATATCGTTGAATGCAGAGATTTCCTTGTCATACTTCAGCAGCTTCAGGATATTTAATAACAAGAAAAGAAATTACTTCTGATTTTACTGTAATGAATGGCACTCAAGAGTTTCACGTCTCAAACACTTATCAACTACATTCAGACCTCTTCCCCATTGTTTTCTCTGAAGACCGCCTGGTTCAAGTACTCAAATAACTTGGTCTCTATGTGGAGAAGGACCTGGGGAGGCACAGAAAATTAAATTTAAAATTAAGCCACAAATAAAATTAAAAGCAATCAGATTAAAACGTTACTAGCAAGAGGAAAATAAACGCTAGCTTGCATTTTCGACTGGCAAGAAGTCAATATAAATCCTCTAATAACCATAAATCTGTGTAGACAGTGTGCAGGATGTGTCTGAGTGCGCAAAAAAGAAACACTTAATCATCTCCAGGATGCGAGATGCACACCTAAAATATTAATATCTTCATTATTAGAGCAATCAATGTTTTTTTATATTTTAACACCTGCACATGTACGGCATTCTTAGAAAAATAAGGCTATAATTAAAAAGTGATGCAGACTGAGCAGCTGTTAATGCTTCGCCAGGTGCAGGAGATTTGACAAAATATTTATTTACCTCATGAATGAATATTCTAGCAATTCCAAGCTTAGCTGAAAAAACTTTTTTCCATAGCAACTAAACTTTACCCTAGCAACCAAATTTTGTAACTCTATTTCAGCTTTGGTAAATGATAAAGACATTGGGGTTGGTTTATGTAACATACAGGAACATTATAATGTCACTGACCCCTCCATAGCAACCAGACTGTTTACCTTAGCAACCAATTTGGAATATCAGCTAAGGAAAATCATAGATGTATGTGGATTGGTTTAAATCACTCATATTGGCATGGGCACCTTAGTATGTTGTCTCTGACTCCCCCATAGTAACCAAAAATTCCACCTTGGCAACCATTATTCTTATAAAATACTTTAAATGTCACATTTACAAGCCCATATGAAAGTTTGTGTTTTGTTTCTGACAAAAAATTCTAAACACATCTCCTCCTAGTCCAAGCAAGCTACAGCCACCAATCTTTGGCAAGATACCCAAACTCCAGACTTCAATCGCTCTATCATTTCAGACTGATACCAAGGAATTCTGGGAAGTCAGAATTTTAGAAAATATTCTATTGACTGACTTGCAAACTCAAACTTACAATCTCATAGAAACATCAAATTCACCACATGTGTGGAGGTTATCAGTCTGCGTAAGAACATACCAAGAGCTATGCAAAAGTATTTGAACCCCAGGCTCTAGGAGGGGTTAAACATTTGGAACGGGAAATGCAACAAAACTATTTCAAGATGAAACATAATAGAGAAATGTGGATTTGGTTAGATTATTCTATGTTACCTTAGAGTGACAAAGGCGAAATTACATTTCCACTGACCCCTCCATAGCAACCAGGCTACTATAGCAACCAATTTGGCATATCACTATCTCAGCTTAGGAAAATCATAGAGACGTGGCAGTTGGTTAATTTCACTGATGGGGACATACACATTATATTAAGTCACATAAACTCCATAGCAACCAACTATCTCAGCTTAAGAAAATCATAAAAATATGGTTTATTTTACTCCAATTGACAATGGCTTAAAACGCCACTAGTATAAGCTAACATCAAAGTTTGTAATCTAGGCAAACGTTAGTAATCTAGTTGTAAAATAGTGTTTCTCAAATGTATACTCATAGCACTTGTTAATATTCCTTCTTTCGAAACTACCCCACCTAGGATTTGAACTCTGAACAAATTGATTGTAATTACCTTGTGATCATTGTCTTTTTCTTCGCAGATGATTTTTTCTACCTCATTGCTACTGTCTTTTTTCACCATCTGAACATCGGCCGACATCGAGAGGTTCTGTACACAAACACACACATAACTTATTAAATACAAGGTCATTATTACTAAACAAATACCAATATACAGCACTGTGCAAAGGCTTTAGAATGTAAATACAGCATGCTTTCAAAATTGTAAGTGTTAATCTTTTATTTTCATCAATGAAAAAAATGTAGAGAATTAACAAGAGTATCTAAATCGAATCAATATTTGTTGTGACCACCCTTTGCCTTCAAAACAGTGTCCATTTTGGCTGCAATTCTTTCCTGATGATGATTTCTGGCCAGACTTCCCCAGAGAGTAGATGGGTGTGAATACGTCCCACTGTTTCTTTACAAAAGCTTGACCCAGTCTGCTTTGAAATCTACGTCTGGAAGAAACCTGGTTGATACAGTCTATAAAAATGTATATTGTAACATCATAGGTTTGATATTACAAATACAGCTATAACAGCTTCAACTCTTACAGCAATGCTTTCCAAAAGGAGCCACAAGAAACCGAGTCAACCCCAAAAAGCTGGTGACCTCTTCACCATTTTTGATGTTTTACCGCCTTCCAGTCATTCACAATGACAAAACCTGCTGTGGAATATCTAGTCGTGAGTACTCTGCTGGTATTCACTGAGCTCCTGAGAGTGGCCCATTCTTTGATGTTTGATAATGTTCACCTGAGGCCATAGAAATGATTGGAACATCTGAATGTACATGGGTATGTAAACACAGTTGTGTGGATATGTTTTCTGATTTCTTGGCCATATTTCAGAAAACATGGGCTGACAAAAACCTCCCAGATTTGGAAGGGACAATCTGAGGATTCCTCCGAGTGGCAGAGCTTGTCTGGACATAATTGCACCGCAATTGCCTGCTCCACCTGGGAAACACATGACTGTCACTAGGCTGCTCCGTCAACAAGGGTGGTGAAGGGGGAAGAGCTTGGAACCCTCTTCATCCACCTCAGGAAAAAAGGAATTAGATCAGAGGGCAGAAGCACCTCTAATCCGATCCACTCTGCAACATTCGAGAGTATCACAGCAATATCCAGTCCTATTGCAGACTGCACCTCCCAGAGGGTGGTGAGTCTGTCTCAACCGATCGAGCCCCTTGCGATGGACATCATCTAAAATGTCATACAGTGAGCCGAGCAATAGGACTGCTTACCCATATAGAATTCATGTTAGAAAAGCAGGAACTGCACAAGAAATGTCCTGGCAAAGAAATAACAAATACCTTCAGCTCAACTTCAGTTCCAAGGAGCACAATCCGGAGACACTTGAAGAAAAATGGGTTACATGGTCGAGTTTCCAGAAGAAAGCCATTACTACTCAAATGCCACAATGCAGCTGCTTACAGTACACCAAACAGCTCAGAGACAAGCCTCCGAACATCTGGAACAAAGTTATTTGGAGCGATGAGACCAAAATGCAACTGTTTGGCCACAACCATAAGCGCTACAATTGGGGAGGAGTCAATTGTCTTATAATGAATGAAACACCCTCCCCACTGTGAAACACGGAGGTGGGTCACAGAAGTTTTGGGGATGTGTGAGCTCCAAAGTGACAGGAAAGTTGGTAAAAATTGATGAGAACATGAATTCAGCGTGTTCTCAAAGGATACTGAAGGAAAATGTGCGTTATTAGCCCAGAAGCAGCGCATGATTCCAACACAACAACGATCCAAGACATTGGAGCTGATACAGAAAATACGTTCAGTGCTTCAGAGTTTTTTTTTCTTTTATTGTTAGTTTGTTAAGTTAGTAAGTGCTCTCGAAAGAGTAGAGTTTTAGTTGCTTTTTAAAGGTCGAAAGAGACTCAGCTTTGTGGATTGGAACAGCAAGAGAATTCCACCAGCCAGGAAGAGAAAGTCCCGGTGAGAGACTTTTTCCTGCTCTGAGACCACCAGATGCTGTTCGTTTCATGAACCGAGGCATCCATCAGAACAAAGTGGAGGTTCTGGAGTGGCCATCTCTGTCTCTCAACCTCAATATCATTGAAACACTCTGGGAAGAACTCAAATGTGGTGTTCATGAAAGAATTTACAAGAATTGGAAGAAGAATGGGCTGAGAAGATAAATAACCTCATACACTACTACCTCAAGAGACTTCAATGATGTTATTTGGAAAGTTTCTGTTGCTGATTTGAAAAGTGTAAACATGGTTGTTTGACAAATAAATGACTTCACCCAACCACTAACTTTGACTGGAAAATTGCTTTTGTGTCATCATTCATATTTTCAGAAAAATGGCAGAGAAAAGTAACATTTTGTAAACTTATGAGCACAACTGTATAATCCGTATGTGTTTCATTAGTGTTGAATAGGCGAGCCACACACTTCATTACTGCATATGAATCAGATACCTGCACTAGACTGAGTGTGTCAAGGCGGAAGTTGAAATCTCCAAACAGGAAAAAAGGGAGAGGGCTGTAGGTGTCGTCTGTTATCCTACAAGACAAGAGAGCTAGATTGAATATTAAAATCACTGTTGATTTCTGTAAAAAAAACAATTTGACACAGTCACCACATTTATGACCCCAACATGCCCCTCTGACAAAGTTTTCCTAGAGTAAAGTGTGTGAAAAAGTGTCATCATAGACATAAAAATTAATGATGTACATCCAATATGTTCCTTAGGGATTCAGATTATATGCTTCTTCTTATACAACGGACAATGAAGCGAAGGTAACGGTGCTAAAATCTATTCTATTGTGCCGGGTTTCACCCACCGTGACTGTTTATTGTGGCAGAGCTCGACTCTTTTTGTTAAGGGTTTGTCCATCATGTTTTATACCCTTTAGCAGTACTTTTTGTCATACCCATTTGGATTTTGTTCTAAAAGCAGGCTAAGCTGGGCCAAGGTGATACTTTTCTCTTGGTTTCATCACAGCGTGTTTCTTTTTACTCACTCTCATGTCACCAAAAGAATGTAGGAGAGGGATTAAGTTTGAAAAATGTGACATTTTTGTTTATAGTTGTAACAGAATAAAATCTAACGTGAATCGATAAGTTTTTACAAGTTCTTTCAGATTACCAAATTTCAGTTTCTTTATTTGGATGAACAACTTGTACTTTTTTCATTTTAATGGATATATAAACTTTATTGAGATCCCCAAACCTGTTAATGACGTATCTGAGAGCTTTCTTGCGATTCGCCGAATAGACCGATGGACTAGAGTTGCAGGCTATGAGGTTGGAGGCATCGTGAAACAAGTGAACGTTCACCAGGTCAAATCCCCTGCACAGACACAAAGAAAGACGGACAGATATTACATTTGGAGCTCGATTACTCCCAGCAGTCTCGGTGACTGACTCAAAACATTAGGCGCTGTTCATTTTTTACTCAGTTTTTAGGATCATGAAGTGCTCTGATGGTACAGCTGCCATGTGACTGCTATAAATGTGATTCTGATGGCACGCTATTACAACACAAAGCAAGTCCACTTTGACGGGGGGCTAAAAACATACCATACATGATAAAGACAGATAATAGAAAATCTGAGGAGAATTGTGCCAACATACTGGTTGTGAATGATCCACCGTGTCCTCATGTAGCCTTTTCTGGACCATTTGAACTGTAATTAAATCAGAAAACATTCAAATTTTAATTAAAAATAGACTTTTCAGTAAAAGAATCACATTTTTCATATAATTAGATCAATGTGAATGTTAAAACTTGCAAAACCATTTACAGTTCTCTCCATAATTATTGCCACCCCTGGTTAAGACATTTTACGTTTTTAATGAAGAAGCATATTGTTCCACTGAAAATTGTAGAAAAATATAAAATGAATTTTAAGGGGAAATTAGAATCATTTATTTTGATTCAGAAAATAACTTGTTCCACAATTATTGACACCCTTAACAATTACTAGAAAATAAATGTAATTGACGTATTTCTGTTATTTCTATAATAGTTTAAAAATTTGCTCAGAGTATCTAGGAACATTTATGTAGTAATTTATCACTTCCTGCCCCCCTGGGGAATAAATATGACGTGACAGAGTATCCACTCTTTAACATGGGAAAGACAAAGGAACACAGCATTCAAGTAAAAAGCAGATGTGTGTTGATCTTCACAAGTCTGGCAATGGGTACAAGAATATAGCCCCCGGCCTGCACCTCCCCATATCTACCGTGAGAGCAATCGGTTTGAAAAACTGGAACAGTAATAAACACGCCTGGACGAGGACGCTCCACGCACCGTGAGGAACACGGTAAGATAAATAAAAAATGATCCAAAACGCACTGATAAATAACTGCAACAAAAGAAGAATCTTGGGGTCCAAAACAACCATCAGACGCTGTCCACATGCCAACAAGCTTTTTTGGAGGCATAATAAGGAAAAACCTTTTCGTCGTCACAATCATAATCACAAACATTTGGAGATCGCTAAGCGCTACTGGGGCTTCATCTGAGACTGTGTTCTTTGGTCAGATGAGACAAAGATGGAGTGGGTATGGCGGAACATAAAAGATAGGTATGCAGAAAAGCACTTCATGTGAAGTATGGGGGAGGATCAGTGATGCTGTGGGGCTATTTCTCTTCCAGAGGCCCTGGGAACCTTGTTAGGGTGCATGGCATCACGAACGCTTTGAAATACCAGGTCAATTTAAAGCAAAATCTGGCGGCCTCTGCCCGCAAGCTGAAGATGGGTCGTCACTGGGTCTTTCAGCAAGATAATGACCCAAAACATGTGGCCAAATCTACACAGAAATGGTTCACCACACACAGAATCAAGCTTCTCCCATGGCCATCATAGCCCCCAGACCTCAAGCATATTGAAAACCTTTAGAGTGAGCTGAAGAGGAGAGTGCAGAGGAGAGGAGTCGGGTCAGTGATCGGTTTAGAGAGGACGATCCCTCTTTCTGTGTTCTCTAACCTTGTGAAACGCTATAGGAGAAGGTTTTTTGGGGTTGTAGTAAGTATAAGTAAAAGTATAAGTAAGTCAGTAAAAGTAATTCAAATGACAAAAAGCTAGGTACACAGGTAAAATGCACCAAAACTAATAACGTTAAAATTTCCTAACTAGCATATGGCTAGGGCTGGGTAGAAAATATTGATTCTTTGATTTTTATCGGTCTTAAGTTTAACGCAACAATATCGATTCAGGAAATTGATTCTTAATGCATGTGCTTCACATAAGAGGATATGAATATAATATTATACCAAAATATGGATCTCATGGCTGCAAAACTAACATTTTAAATGAAATATTCATAGCTAATTGATATTGAATTGAAACCATAAAATAAGAAACAAATCGAATTGCCGAATTGGTCAAACGAACCAGCGCTAGGCATTTGTTGATCCTTCAGAACCATTTGGCTGATGAATACGGCATCTTAGGGGCAACCCTACCCCATAAGTTCAAGGGCTAAGTGGTACGGGTAGGGGTAGGTGAGAGAATTGGAATTCATCTTTAAACTCCTCTCAGTTAAATAATTGCATCATCAAAACACAAAAAACACATGTCCGATTTTAAACTGTGAAGTTTTTTAAACAAGATGCCTGTGGCGCACTGGAATAAATTCAATATGTCGCTATTAACCAGGAATTTCTAATAACTGTCCTCAAACTTCAAATGTATGACAAAAGTCTGTCTAAAACATCTAAAATCCTCTAAAAATCTTTTACATGTAGCTTTTGTTAAGTTCAATGTTAGCAGACAACTTCGGTTCACAAGCCAATGAATATATCGTCCTGAGCAGGTTCTCAGTAAAGGTCTGTCTATGTTGGAGTACCAAGATGTTTTAAATGAAAAAAAAAATAGGCACTGCTTTTTTCTTTATAGAAATAATGCATATAAATATTTTATAGCCAGACTCAAATCTTCTTAACCTTCCCAATGTTTATAAAGAAAACCATACACTTGACAAATGTCTACAGTAGATCAACAGTAGCACAATGCACGGAAGAGGAAGTGAGTCACCAATTCAACAGGAAGTGCTTCACCTCCACTAGAGTCCAAACCATGGGTGAGCAACAGAGCTTTACTCATTTTCATAACCAGCTTAAAACTAAAACATGTGACATTTTATATGTCTGTTTATATTTATAAGGCTTGGGAAAATCCGTAATAAATAATAAAAAAAGTCTCCCACTTCAGTGTAGGGACTTACATCAGGCCAAAAGTTCTTGGGGAACTTCTCTTTCTCCATGGTGGTTACTCCTTCCAGCGATCCCACATACTTGTTATGGCCAGAGACAGCTTTAAACTCCTTCACTGCAAGGAGACCCAGACAAATAAGATGTATTGTGAGAAAAAAACATGCAAATGTAAAATCAATATACTAATGTAGGTGTTGTCGCGCTGTTCGAGCAGGATCTATGAGATTTGATAAGGTGCTGAATTCATTGCTTCGCCGATCTTAATGGCTCTTCTATGAGAGCCCTGCTTGAGCTCATGACGCACTGGAACTAGAACAAACCAAAGGTTACGTCCTCTTCCACCAGAAACACTCACTTACCTAAACGGCTAGCTTTATTTTGAGCTGTTTTCATGGAAAACCTCTCTCTGTTTCTGTAAATTGAAGTAAAATTTTTACTTGTTTGATGATTAATATAATCATCTCATGGAAGGTTTGACATGCTGTGCAAGATTGACCACTGTAGCCAAAAAGCTCTTTGATGCTTGATGATAAACACTTGATGATACAGCGCTATGGAGGACAATCCTGGCAGGTATGTACACTGAATGCTTTTTTTTTTAGAACTCTTTTTTTTGAGAAAACAAAACGCTATCACACGTGTCCGTTTAAAAAAAAAATTGTCCACATGGACAATCAATCACCCCTGAAATGCTGTAATGACTCTACAAAACCAACAGGTGGCAGTCGATTCAGGGTTTTTTTTAACAACGCTTGAGTTATAAAAATTAAGCCCGGTGTCGGGTTTGGCCAAAGATTTTTTTTTTAGTTCAACCACCTGTGTCATTAGATGTTCTATTTATGGGTATATAGCCACACCTACCTTTAGTCTTAAGGATTCAATGAATAAGTGGGGTATACGTAGCAGAAGAGGAAGTGATAACTTGAGGAAATGCAACCCACCCAAAGTAAAGCTCTTACCATTGAAGTCGTATTGCTGGACATTTTTCAATGACTTGTGGATGAAGTACATGCTTCCCAGAGCCTAAAAACAAACAAATAAACAATCAATGAGACAATCTTATTACATAGCGACAGCAAAAGGCGTTTGGCCACAGACACGATGATCTGTAGGTTAATCTACTACATGGAAAGCAAATAATTTTTCCCCTTTAGATATCGTGACTTTGTTCTTGGAGGTATAATCCTTGTTGGAAATCACAGTGATCACAAGCTTCTAGTAAATGCCTCCAAGTTGCGAGATTTATCAGGATGGGGTTTTCCCTTACTCCTCTTTGCAGATCCTCTCCATGCATTCCAGGTTTGTAGACCGATGTGTGGCAATTTTGAACCTTCAGTTTTCTGGTGATTGACTGGTGATCCAAAGGTTAAAGCGCCACTGGGTGTCAAAAGTGGAGTGTGGACAACCAGTTTCCCCCATTGTTCCTTGGGCGCCGCAGCCCACTACTTGGTCTAGTGACTAAGATCTTGTGGCCTAGTGACTTGACTAGATTGAGGGTGCGATCCCTAGCTCGACTGAGCGGGATAAATGTGGAATGCTCACTCTCTCCCACCTGTGACAACCATGAATTGACCAAGTCACCAGTTTCCCCCACTGTTCTTTAGGCACCGCAGCTATGGCCTAGTGACTAAAGCCCAGTGGTTCAGTGACTAAGGAGATTGACTAGTTCGATTGTACCACCCCAGCTCCACTTGGTGGAATAAGTGTCGAATGCGCACTCTCTCCCAGCTGTGACAACCATGACTTGAGAAAGTCACCAGTTTCCCCAATTGCTCCAAGGGTGACACAGCTATTGCTGCCCACTGCTCTGAGTGTGTTCATGGTGTTTTTGTTCATCGCTGTGTGTATGCATCTAGATCGGTGAATTGCAGAGCACAAATTCCTCATATGGGTCACTCCATAGTTGGAACTAATGTCACTTTCATAATGTTGTTGCCCTGCCTAATTGGTAAAAGAAATATGGCCCAATTATGAAGAGTTTAATGGTGGGTGTGGTGTTTTTGGGAACATAAAGAAAGAGGAGTTGGTGCTACATTTTGGTCACTTTCTGAATTGGTGTACACACTCTTGTTGGTGTACATGTTCTTTCTTAACCTCTTAAGCCCGAGAGTCCCCGGTACTGGGGACTTGCCCCCTTGTGCGTTACATTTTCGCTCATAGCTCACTAACCCTGAGAATAACCCACACATATTACATACAGTTGTGCTCAGCAGAAACTCCTCTAAAAACGAATCTAATTCAAATTCATATCCATTAACCACAGCTCTAACGCCATGCAAATAAACAACAACATAGCCGGAGTATAATTCATGACCACGTTTTTGTTTATGTGCGATATGTATCCACAATATAAACGGAAACACCAAAACCATGACATCAAATGAAAGCTAACAACCAGCAGAATCCAGCGATATGCAACTCATTTACATTGTATGAAGTATTTCAGAGCAGGGAGCGAAAGTTCCCCGAAAAAACGCCAGCAAAAACAAAGCAAGCATGTAAATCTTGTCTTACCTTTACCGTTTTTTCAACAAAAGTTATTTCCATAGCGATAAAAGTCCGTTTGTTGTTATATCCGGTCGATAACTTTGCGAAAACTCCATTTTGGCTCTTTTCTGTAGCTCTTTGCTCGCAATAACATGGCCAAATATGGTAACACTCCCCGTACGTAAAAGCAGTCCTCTGCTCCGTGTCCGGTGATTCGTCAGGGATCCTGTCTGTCTCAAAATGGTGAATATCATTGGATTCTACAGATTCAAAGCTTTCCAACGAGGTATAGAGCTCCCTGATTGGACAGATGGTCGAGGGGTGGGCACACGCGGAAGTTCCAAGGTTGGAAGCGCTGTGAATGTGAGGTTACGCAAAGCTCACGGAGACAGCGTAAAGGGGCTTCCACCCCCCTTTTACAGCGTTTCTTTAGGAGTTTTTCTGCTGAAATCATGTCCCGTAAGCAAGAAAAGAAGACCATGAACGTAGCGGAAGCTTTGGACAAGATTTTTACCATATTTCAATTATTGTGCCAAATTGTGCCAAACTATGCCGAAATTGATTACGCCTGAACTTTGTTCAATCAAAACCTGTACAGAATATTAGTTTCTTGTAGTATGAACACCAAACTTGCTACAGATGTCCTTGACATGTAGTGGTTACAATTGATTGTGTTCATTTGCTTGTTTACAAGTAAAAAAGAAGATATTAGAGGAAGCATGTAGTTTTTTTTGAGGGGCATTACCCAGTGTTCTTGACTGTCACAATTAACTCATCCACACCACCCCCCAAGAACCCATCTTCATTTTGATACCAAGATTTGCAGTTTAGACCTTGTAAAAGCTGAGAAATGCCTTATAAAGTGAAGGTATAGGATTTTCGGAAAATAGGCCTTAGGGCTTAAGAGGTTAAGCAAGAGGGCTTTGATTATAGGCCTACATGGCAGGGCGTTTTGCATAATGTTAGCATGTTGACTAGAGAACACTGGCAAGACCATGCAGTGTGCTTTTGGACTAGTCCCTAAACACTCTCATCATCACTGAAACTCTAACCTGGGATCTTTTGTGGAACCCACTAGAATAAGAAAGACTGACGGCCATCTTGAGTTTCATTGCAAAAGGTTACGAGGATTCTGGGTCAATAGAGCTCTCCAGGGGAGAAGCTTTGATTTCAGATGAAATGTTTTAAACACTAGACTTGTGTTGTCTGAACGTAAACATATTCATACGTCTGATAAAAATACCAACATGACGCTCCCAAACCTCTCCCCCACTCTCCATGTGTCGGCTGCCTGAATGGATTTAATGTACTAGCTCCTTGCTCCAGTGAGTGCACATCAATCCAGCCCCGCAGAGATCAATACAGACAGAAAATTAAAACAATCACACAGGGATTAAACACAGGGCCCTGCTGTGAGCCCAACGCTTGGCAGAGAAAAATGAGCCACCGTTGAGCAATGTTTTGGGACGAAGCACAAAACGCACTCAGGTTCTCTTAGAAATATCCATCCCAGGAGAAAGACATACGTCATCTCTGAGAAAAGATGCTGTTTTAATATGGCAGTACTTTCTAGATGACCACTCTACGGAGACTGGACATTACAGCAGGCACATGTACAACCGGGGTCCGGAGGGGCTGAGAAATCATTGGATGGGATGAAGAATGGAAAAAGGCGCGGATTGATTTTAACCTTTTCTAAACGTGATCTCACTATTAGCTTAAACATTATTAAACTATTGTCATTACGTACTAAAGAAATTGTCTTTAAAAGGCATCAGTACAGAGACTGAATAACAATATAAAAAGATTTCTTAAAAAAAACATCAAATTTTGCATGATAAATCATCTTTTCTAATCACCTACCAACAAGAGAGGATTCAGGCTTTTAGTGAGCAGTAAGTTTGTCATTAAGCCTTGTATCCCTCACTCATTACAGGGATCAATTCACCAGTTTAAACACCTGACCATCCATCAATCAAACATATCCACTAAGAGCATGATCAACGAACAAGAGACAAAATTGTAGACTTGCCCAAGGTTGAGATGGGTCATAGTCAAACAACTTGGTGAGAAGGTAAAAAAAAATAAACAAATTCAAGTGGTGATCTCCATTCGATTAGGGCTGTGTGCCAGATCTCATCTTTTAAAAGCAAACATATTGTTATTTTTCTTTTGCTTCAGATAAAAAAAAAACACTTGAGTTACTGCATCTTTTCAATTCATCCATTTTCCATTGACTTAACATAGGGTCAGACTTTATAAAAGTGTAAAACAAACTGAGAACCACATAGACACTTGAACAGACCACAAGTGAGGAGGTTATTGGACTGTGCAAAAGTATTTTAAGTATTTAAAAAAAATAGAGAAACAGGGGTTTATGGTAAGCAAATTACAAATTCCTATGACATCATTGACTGCTATGGTAAATGACAGACATGGGGTTGGTTTATAGAACTCGCAGTGATAAAAGGAATATTATATTATTTTAATGACCAGACATTCATTTGGCAGAAGCTTTTATCCAAAGTGACTTACATTTCGTCAGATCTTCCTTTCCCCAGAGTTTGTAACCACAACCTTTGTATTGCTATTGTGATGCTCTACAGGAAAGCCGTGTCTTACCAGACAGCTGTGGCAACCCGACTGTTTACCATAGCAATCAATTTGCATATCTCAGACAAGGAAAATCATAGACATCAGGATTAGTTTATATCACTCAAATTGGCTCAGGGAACATTGTAGGATTTCACTCAGTCCCCCATAGCAACCAAAAACTCTACCTGGCAATCAATTCATTTTGCTTCTAAAATACTTTAAAACCCTTTTGCAAGCCAACATCAAAGTTTGTGTATCATCTAGTTTATCTTTAGCCTCTCAGACTTGAAATGTGAAAGAAAGATGAAGATAGTTACAGAGGTATCTTTAGAAAAAAAATAGGGAAACTTTGTATCAAAATTCTTATCGCACCACTGAGTCTAGACGTCTGCACAAAAATGATCCAATAAAATTAACTTGAGAGCCATTCCACCAAATTGGTGCCAAATGCTTTTTTTTTTTTTTTTACTTGATAAAAAAAAAAACTGATTCCAAAAGCTGTGATGGACTGGCGACCTGTCCAGGGTGTACCCCGCCTCTCACCCAATGTGCCCTGGAGATAGGCACCAGCAGACCCCCGTAACCCCAAAAGGGAATAAACGGGTTAGAAAATAAATGAATGATTCCGATAGCAAACACACTTTAGTGTTCCAAATGGCTATTGATCCATCTTAAGTAACTTATTTAAATGTTTTATTAGATTTATAGTCAAAAGATGCTGTTTTTTCATCGCTAACCCTATTGTTATTCTTTATAAAAAGTAACAGGATCGATGTTTTAGCAAATACACGTTAAATAGTCACATGATGCACATGATATAGATTGTCGAATTATATTGGGAATTCTGCAGATTCAGTTATTTACAAATATGTGCATTTTTACCATAAACTAATTAAATCTCTAACGGGATACTTTTTAAATGACACTCCAAGATATCATCACAAAATCATCAAATATGTTAATTAGAAATACAGAGGACTTACCTTTGCTCTTCCCGTGGCCTACTAAAGATCCAAGTGATGCAACTTTCTGCTGAAAAATCAACTTTCCTAGTTTTTCACGAGGGGGATGGGTTAGAGTAACAGGAGTGAGTAAAAAGCTGGAGACATGACTAAAATGTTCTTTTTTTAAGAAAGTAGAGATATCTCTGTAAATAAATGTATTTGAAACAAATGTTATATGTTGATTGATCAACCAATCAATGCAAAAGGTTCTTTTTAAAAGATTCTAAATATCATATTTTAAAGTAAAGTGTAACATCCGAGACTGGGTGTTTTATGTCAATTTTATCAATATTTTAAATGTTACAGCTTATAGTTTCAATAAGAACAGTATGTAGTACACTTTACTTTGTAATAAAATGTATTTCTGAAGCAATATTAATGCTCAGAATGGCACTCATTCATTCAGTGGAACGGCTCTTGATAAATTTTCCAAATGCATCTTTTGACCCTATGAGGATAAAGAACAATAAGCCAATTTATATAATTGCATCAAAAAGAGCATTAAATACGACAGATGAGAATCCGCTAAATACCACTTGAGAAAAGACTTTTTTAATTTCATTCCTAAAACTAACAACTCTGCGATGGGATAAAATTATTCAAACACACGCAGACACGGACTCTAACAGAGCCATTCTCATTTGTCTCGCATCACACGTATTGATTTGCAATCAGTTTTCTGAAGCTTGTGAACCGTTGCTGGACTCAGAAGAAGGTGTGTAAGGGAGCGTCTGGCACACTCATCGTACAAATGGTGTTTCGATGAAAAAAAATCACTTTTAAGTCAATATTTTTTTATTAAACCCTGCACTGGCTTGATTGATGAAGATGTGAAGCCACAAGTGTGCTGGGCTCCCTCTAGGAGTGTTTTTGAGCGTGATCGTAATTTGAAACAGAATAATGCAATGAGTCAGATTTGAGTTAGATTTCGTCATAATCAAGAAACTAAAACAAAAGCTGCAGTGAGAAATGATTTGACTCTTTAACAAACCATTCTGAATCCAATAAACACCCACTCACTCACACAAACAGGCCTTTAGTTTATTTATCATGTTGAGACGAGGGGCCTAATCGATAGTTTTAATCTGGAGTTAAGCGTATTGACTCGGTCCACTGCCTGGCCACTCCTGCACATTAACCAAGTCCATCAAGCAACAGACCAAACACAGAGCGTACAAAAAACACACACGGCACCTCTCACCTCGCCGGGCACTGAGGTTATTACCTTGACAAACAACAGGAACTTTCAGATATGACCAAGTTATGCTTAGTGTTGAATGGAGTGCCCCAGGGCTCTGTTATTTCAGGAAAGAACCGCCGTAGTTAGTTAGACTTAAAGGGGGGGTATTGTATGCTTTTCAGGCATATCGTGTCGTTTTATATCACACTTAAGTAACAATTTTACCTACAGTTGGATTGTAATCGCTGTATTTGTCAAACAACCTCATAGAAATCTGACTTGGCATCTTGGCTGCGCATAACGTCCTGATATTCACCTGTCTCTTTAAGAGCCCCCTCCTCCTTTCCGACACGCCCCCTTCAGTGCGTCATACTCCATGCGCACTGCCACTGTTTGTTTTCATTTTCAGAGCGCCCGCCGTTACACTTTCATAGTAAAAACATTAAAATCGTGTTTTTGAAAAATGGCAACGGAGGATATTGTACAAGCCTATGAACACGATCCTACGTGGGATTCTGAAAGTGAGTTTTCGGCGGAACCGGAGCAAGTACAGAGACTTTTTCAAGACGTGTCTGCTTGGTAAATATCCTCTTGGAAATTTACACCATTTTGTGGCAGCATTTTATTAGGAAATTTAAAATATGCATCATAATGAAACTATGTTTTGCTTTGAAATAATACATAAGCTTTTTAACCATTTTTGACGAAGTGTGTCATCCTTGGGAAGCATAAAGAGAGGGCTCTCTCCTCGGCATCCGAACATACATCTCCTTGTAGAAATCATTTTGTAATCCAGAGAACTATAGAGAAAAGCACTCTGAACGAGGAGCTTCGTTGACATGTAGTGAGACCAGCTGTTGCTAACAGTAGCTCCCTCAGCCGTAGACGCGAGTCTTTGCCGGAGCTGGAGGGGGAGGAGCGGTGCAGCAGCAGAGGTGGAGCTACACAAAAGGGCCGGGGCTTCGTAGAACAGAGCGTTTTAGCACCCCCCAGTGTCTACCGCAGGAGATTCAAGGATTACTCAAATATTCGTGAATGATTCAAAAACACGATTCAGGTGCGTTTTTAATGAGGGACTAACATTATAACACAACATAAAGCTCAATAAAGTACATTTTGCATACACCCCCCCCCCCCCAACTGGTCAGTTGCATGAAGTGAACTAGAACCACAACTGTCATGGTCACCGTCAGTAATACACCGAGACGTCATGGTTTAAAATCAAATATTGCACAGAAGGTTCACCTGCGGAAGTCAGTCCATGTCCAGGTCCATCTGAAGTTTGCCAAGGACCCTCTGGATGATCCAAAGGAGTCAATGGAGAAAGTCCTGTGGTCAAATGAGGCTAACTCCATTCACCGTGTTTTGAGGAAGAAGAATAATGAGCATCATCTCAATTATACGAGTACCTAGAGTGAAGAATGGGGCTGGGACACTGTATTAAGGAGAGGACAAACGGGACTCGTATATTGTGAGATATTGGACAAAAACCTCCCTTCTCAGACGGAGGATTAAAGATGGGTCCTGGCTGGGTCTCATTACATGACAAAGACCCAAAGCACAGAAAAGAAACACATCAAGGTTCTGGCAGAAGTGGAATTCATCAGCTACTGAAATCAATCCATCAAACGAGGAGTTTAACATCTCCAATGTTTTGTGTTTCTATCTTTACGCATTACGTAGTTATTCACAGTTGGAAACAACAAAAAGCTGTAGTAGAGGCTGGTTAAAGTTGGTTTGAGCTTGTCCACCAGAACAAACCAGCTAAAGGCCAGCAGCTAAATGTTACAAAACACAGTTTGAGCTGGTCATGATAATTTCCAATTTAAAAAAAAAAAATCTACATTTGTCTGTGAATCTAAGCTGTTCAGCTTGAGTCTTGATGTCCTTTTTTAGCCATTTCCAACAATTCATTAATTCAATGTGCTTTAAAGAATGGATATCTACAATTTAAGTACAAAGGCTTTTAATAAAGTATTAAATAAAACTACAGCAAGTAAATGAATAATAAAACAGAATGAATGCTCAAACTGTACGGAAAATGGGCTTGTTACGGCACAAACTGTCACAAACTTTTATAGTATGTTCAGGTAGGTATTCTTCACACTCGTGGAAACCCCCCGCCCATTCACTCCCCCCTTTCTTTTTCACAACCTCCTGTCCTGACGTAATTAATGCCACCTGTTCCATGGGAAAAATAAATAAACAAATAACTATATAAAATCACTGCTTCCATCCAGAGGAGGAAACACCACACCAGGTGTTCACTCCTCTGGAGATAACAAAACTGTCCAGCTCACACGAAACACCTACTCCCCCATGTGGTAGCTCTTAAGCAGGACGTCATGACTTGAGCTTTTTACCAGCTTTTAAATTTATTTATAAGAGTTGATTGAATCACAAATTCAAACATGGACGTTCCAGAACAAAAAAAAATTGAATACTTTTGAAAATTTGATTTATTCACACAAGTCAGTGCCGTTCTCTTTATTTATAACTAATGTGGAGGTGAAATTAATGTAACACTGTGAAAATTCAGCAAGCATTAATCTTTGACTGGAACAGTTTTGGGTTTACTCTTTCAGAAAAGCATAAAGGAAAGATAATGGAAGCTGATGGTAATAGACTTCATTGGTGTTTAATATAAAAAAGAAACTCATTCAGGCTGAGAACCCGCCAATGCAGAATGGATGCTTTTCACCTTTAGTTCAATTGCCCTTGAGATAGCAATCATGATTCTTTAGCTCCATCTAGTGGATAAAATCCCACATTCTCCCAACAGCAGCACTGTATAATAGTGAAGACTGTGCTTGTGTAACAGTTCATAGTGTCCTTGGACATAAAAATCACTGGAAAACCATGTGGCCAGGTTTTAAAAAATTGACATCACTCACCGTAAAACTGTCCACTGCCTTGAAATGACTGTCCACGTAGACGCAGACTCTGTCGAAGTCGGCCATCTCTGAACTGGACTCTATGGTCCTGCATTCAAAAGAAAGAAAAGGAAGCAATTGATTAAAAAAAAAATCAAATCGATGAATAATTTCTAACTGTATAAACCACTGGTTTGCCCCAAATATTTCATCATTTTAATGAGTTTCATTGAGCTTCTGTTGAAAGGAACACCACTGACGTTGTGTTTTCCCCACACACTCAGTCTATTTTTTTTTTTTTTAAAGATGAAACTGTATACAGTGTAAACCTCAAGATTTCACTTTTAAACTCACTTAAGATAAGTCCAGATCATTTAGAAAACTGCAGTTTTCTCAACATTATAATGTATAAAACGCAATCATTCGAGACGGGAAACGGTGTTATAAAACACATGCTAATGTTTTTATGACCAAAATGAGTAAATGAGTACAAATGTAATTACAGTGTGTAAAGGGCCCATTTCCACCACTTGCTAAAATCATTTTAAATTAATACACGTTATTTCTTTCTCATCAAAGTACCCCATATTGACAGAAAAACAAGAGATTTTTCAAATTTATATAGATTTATTACAAAAGCAAAACATGAACGTTGGTGGACTGTCCAGAGATTCTCAACTGGGTTTAAGTCAGGGCTCTGGTTGGGCCATTCAAGACTAGTTGTTGTGAAGCCACTTTATTATTTTAGCTGTGTGCTTCGGGTCATTGTCTTGTTGGAAGGTAAACGTTCGGCCCACTCTGGAAAAGGTTTTGTCCAGTATAACCCTGTACTTGAGGGCATTCATTTTCCCTCAATCGAAACCAGTCGTTCTGTGCCCACAGCATGATGCTCCCACCACCATGCTTCAATGTTAGGACTATATAACACAGATGGAGAGCAGTGCCTGGTTTTATCCACACATACCACTCAGAATTAAGGCCACAAAGTTCTATGTTGGTGTCATCAGTCTAGAGAGTCTTTCTCAGCATCTTGTAGTCATTGAGGTGTTAACTCCAGGCAGGTTTATGTGTTTTGTACTGAGTGGACGCATCAGGCCAGTCAATTGTCATGCTTTCAAATCTCAACACATGGCCAATCCAGTTATTCAAATATGCCAGCATATATTAGGTACAGGTGCTGGTGAAAAAATATTTTCAGTATTTCATTCATTTCAATTAAAATAAAAAAATTTAGATTTTAAACTTGATTAATGTTATAAAGCTTTTCTTTTTGGACAGCAACGTATCTCACGTACAGAAACCAGCCTAATAGAGAGGATTTAATTATCTGTTGTATGGGGGAGAACAGAGGTGTTACTCTGGCAGGAATGCACTTATATATTTGATAGAAAGTGCTGAGTCACAATTGTAGTCATGATTGGCTAGTCCTCTAAGCTCCTCCCGAACTTCGTTTTATAAATGTCATTCATAACGTGTTCCTATTGTGTCTGTCTTTGGGTGGCTTTCGATCCCTTTCCACAAATGAAAGTAGTATGAAAAATGATTCAAACACTAAATACACGTTTACTAACCAGCACTGCCATGATAGTCATGTGATCAAAAAGAGAATTGGTCCAATGGATTTGTTGAATTTTGCTAAGAGTCGGTGCTTGCCGTGATTTGAGAAAAAAAGTGAAGACAGACCAGGAATACACGTGTTTTTCTAAGACTTTGAATTAAGACCAAATATTTTGCTTATTTTGGCGGAACCTTTTTTTCCAATTGGTTTGCAGCACATTTAAAAACCACTCTTCAGATTCTGTCGGACCACTACTGACAGACTGTTCTGAAGACAATCTTAAAAACTGTGAGCGTTCTGATGGACCAAATTAATAACAAAAAAAACCCTTTGAATGAATTCTTGATTCTATGAAACAACCCATGCCTTTTCTGTAGACCAGTGCATTTTATATTCTCTGAATTTAAACCAGCATAATGCAAATCAAGCAAATCATAGAAATTATTTCATATGCTGTTCTAAATATGTTTCTATAAACTTTTTTTCTCATATACTCACCAGAAAAAGTTCTCCACATGGCCCATGTTCACCATGTAGTCTTTTCCACCAACTTCCTGAAAGTGCAGAGCGACGAAGCGTGGCTTGTACATGTGGACCGTCTGAGAAGATATGGTTTTCATGAAACAAAACCAGTCATTCACATATCAAATATCTGTTATAGAAGCCTTTGGGTTCATTATATGGGTAATACTAGGGCTGGGTAAAAAAATATAGATTCTCAGATTAACACAACAATATCGATTCCGGAAATCCTGAATTGATTCTTAACCCTTTAACACCGAACCTGCCGCTGGTGATCACAGTTCTTTCAAATGATATTACATTTATTAAGGTAATGACGACATTGTGTGTGTGCCAGGGGTGGGAATTTGTGGAGCGTAGGAGAGCAGTGATGGATGAGTGCTTGTTTTCCTCGTGTGATTGCTTTAGCAATACTTTAGCAGCGTTTTAGCTGATATTTCATTGTAAATATTCTATTTACAATGTAATATCAACAATCTATTAATTTACAATAATCTATTTAGTATAAGCATGGTCTTAGTAGTAATTATAAGTAATAATAGGTTTATTAGTAATTTTTATATTAGTAATTTTTTAACCGTGGTCTATCCATGATTCTTCTTCCGCATTCGCGCTTTTCTTTCTTATTTCCTCTCATTCGTCTGCCATCTTACGGTTAGATTTCAGTAGCAAAACACTTGTAAATATTGAAGGAAGATGGTTCTAGGACCGTCAAAAGTGAGGAGAGCCCCTGTGAGTTTTGTGGAACACAAACAGCAGCAGCAGGCAGGGGGCCTGTCACGTTTCATTCACAGTCATAAGCAAGTACTTAAATGAAAGTTTTTATACACCGGGTATATTCCCTGCTTTATAACAATGATGTTTTTCAATATTTAGTGGAATTTTTCTAACTGACATTAAATAATATTGGTTTTTTATATAGATTCTCTGTAATCTCAAAAATGTTGGTGCTGTATATTTACAGTTTTTTTTAAGAAACTTGATTAAAATTCCAATCTTTTTTTACTTTTTTTGTTATTACACACTGTTCTGAGCATTTATGACACAAAAGTAACAAATATTGTATGCCAGATTTTGAAAGTTTTATTTCCTCTGAAAAAATCTTATAGAAAGACTATTTTCTGACACAATGATTGTAAACAAGACAAGAATACCAAGCGAACTGTTTTAATTACAGTATTATAATAAGAGTTAAAGGGTTAATGAAAGTGCTTCACATAAAAGGATATTATTGTTTATCTCTCGTGAAATAAAAGTGGCTTAAAATAAACAACTGTGTGCACCCTATTGTTAATGTAGGTGTGTATTTCAGTAATAAACATAAGTAGGAGAGTTTCAGTTACAAGCATTCATGTCAAAATATGGATCCCATGTCTGCAAAACTAACATTTCAAATGAAATATTTATAGCTAATCAATATCGAAATGGAATTGAAACCATTAAAATAAGAATCGAATTGCCAAATTGGTCACAATACCCAGCCCTAGGTAATACTACAGATTTCAGGCAAGCTGTAGATTATTTAAAAACAAACAGTATTCAAGGTTCTTAAAGGAAAGTCTTATTTCAATAAAGCAGACCAAAATCAACATTCATGCTGGTGATACACCATCAAGAGCTAGCAAGCACCACTAAAGCACAATATCAAGCATCTTTGCAGCTGTAACACCATATGAAAAGAGTTACGGAAAGATAACAAACGCAATATTACACTAACCCTAAATAGTTTACCAGTTTACTTTAAGATTCCAAAAGTAAAGCCATGGTTGACTCATTTTCACAATTAGGTTTCACATTTATAAACGTAAAACGAAAATTTAATCGCACAGCCCTACTGCACTTTATCAAGGAGCTATAATATCATGTATGAGCATGATTTTTAGGTCACATCAAACTTAACATTTTAGCTTGTATTTTACAGCTCACTATTACCCCGTGTTCCCTGTCCGTTATTATTAACGTTACATTTCTCCTGTGTTGCCTCGTATCTGTTTCAATAAAGTGCTAACCTCAGATCAGTGTTTTATGCTTGCTTCTCTCTGCTCTGCGAACGTGACAGTTTGATTATTTTTATATATTTAAACATTAAAAACTTTTGCGAATACATTTACTGATCCTTCAGATTTCTGTGGTTGGCGGCTAAAGGGAAGGGTAGGTTTAGGGAGAGAAAAGTATTATAGACTAAAATGTCATTTGCCACAATTTGCTCAACTGAATTCTTCGCTCCAAACCCAAAAGCTAGCATCAGTGGTTTTAAATAATCTATACTTGCACAAATACTGTACATAAATGGATGTGGACACAAAAACTATTTTACTTCATTTATGCATGGCTTAAAAATCATAAAAGTCCACTTTTACATTTTTCTGATCCTTAGAATATAATGCAGGTCTAAAGGGGTTAACTTAAATGAAATCTAGTAGAGATTGTGTACAAACGCGCAATAAAATCATCTGTTTTTCAACTTCCTTGTGCTTCGCTGTGACAACATGATTTTTATGACGTACTGAAGACAGGTCGTGTGAATAAGACAAACTCTTTCCCAGCTTTACAGCATAGAGTCCACGCTGCAAAGGTGTGAGCTTCTTATTGCAAGCCTGAACAGGAGAGGAGCTCCGGAAAAGAAAAGCGTGTTTGTGTAATAGAACAATACCCGAACATGTTCAGATTGAGTGTGAAAGCAGTGAAACTCACCGTGAAGAACTCCCGCAGCCAGTCTCCTTCGATCTCTCCCACCTGAGGAAAATCACACAAAATACTGCATTAGGGAGCTCTTATGATACTGATAATAACAGGATCATATTTAGCCATGCAGCGTAATCATAATTTAAAACTAGCATACACTGATTTGAGTTTAAAAAATACCTTGGACATCTAAAAGCTCATATTTTCTAGTTTATAAATTAGCTATAAGTATTTGTATATCAGCATGGAACACATAGTGCTAAAAATTCTCAATTAGCACCAAAAAGAAAGAGAGTGTTCTGGTTGGCTGACAGACATCGAATCAGAGCATGTGGAGGGCTTGAATTTCAAGTGAGGAAACAGTCATATGTGCCGCTCGCACAATTCTCTTTCGGAACCAACCAAAGCTATTGAAGACGATCTGATCAGTTTGATTCACAAGACGTTAGAAAGCGCTACACAAACTTATAAGCCGACTTGAGCAGCAAGTCGTTGTTTTTTTCGTTTTGGATTGAGGAAGGTTGTAGGACAGTTTAGGGTGTAACACATTACATGGTGCCATCAATAAAATAAACAGACGGACACAATCCGCTGTTCTGGAAAAACTCTGTGTCAATATTAATTTGTGCCATTTCAGTTTAATTAAATGTAAATAAAACAAATTTGTTTTTCATTACTTTTTATTTATTTATATGAAAATGAGAAACGAGTGAAACAAATAAAAGCACAAGTCTCTGCCCAAGAACATCCATCACATTAAACGCCGATGATCAGTTCACTTATAAAAGAGAACACGTTGCTTGACAAAATTTTTGTTAATGAAGAATAATCAACTGTTCAGAATTTATTTCTCATTTTATGTAATCTATTTCTAGTCACTTATTAAGAGTCATTGGTAGCAGACTTGAGGCTGAGGTGTCTAAAGGTACTGTGTGTATTGAACTTTCTGTGAGTTTTTCATGCATTGTTAATAAAATGATCACTTGACGAGTTTTCTCATAAACTTCTTATTTTCAAAACGTAAAAAAATTGTCTACAGGAAATTCTGATTGGCTGGTAACTTTCAGAACTTTGGCTGGTGATCAAAAAAGTTCATTTCGAGCCCTGCTTGTAACAGCATCACAAACTGCGTTATTTGTAATGTCCAGGTCCACCATTCGCCATTTCTCACAGCTTTCTTGAGGAAAATGCTTGAATTAAATCAAAAGTTTCAAAATGTTGGTTGTTGGTGGCTAACCCACTGATCGAAGCTAAAGTTTAACTCTGTCAATCAAGGGGAATGCCATGTATCACCTTAACACCACGAAAACAACACTTGCGACCCATTCTAAACTACAAACTACTGCACGGTCTTGAAACTTGTTGGGCGTCGTTAATAATTAATATGCTACATCTTCTGATAGAATGTATAGGTCAGGCTTGTTTAAACAGGAAGTCAGAAATCGAAAACAAAACACATAAATTAACCAGTTTTGCACACAATTAAATGTAAAAAACAATTCATTTTGAAGAGCCGCTATAGAGCAGTCAAACAGCTGCATGTGGATCGCAAGCCGTTGGGTTCGCAACCCACAATCTACTGTTTCCACAATAGAACTCTCTCCTTGGGAAATTAGTGAAAGATCTCTATGAACAGCACAAAGTAAAAAAAAAAGTTCACTTCATGACCCTCAGCATTTGATTTGATTCACCCCTGCATTCTTTTGAAACTGCATGTGCACTCTGTGAATCTTTACATCAGTTTCCATCATAACACTGCAGCTTTCACAAGTCTTCGCCAGCTGATTATAGAATCTTAGGTTACTTAGCTTCACATTATTAGAAGCCACTTTGGTTAAAGTAAAGGGGTGAGGTAAAATGTCAACGTTGGGCGTGTTCAAAGGTTAAAGTAAGATCTGTAGGTTGTTTTAGGAACACCGTCTTTATCCCATTTAATCTGACCTGGAATTACCCAATCAATGCCGCCAAAAGAAGCTAATATGTAAATAATGCTGTTTTTTAAAGTAATTGAACTCAGATCTTAAGCAAAATACCATGATATATTAAGGTATAAAAGCTAGCTAGAGAGAACGACACACAGATCAGTCAATGCTCTTTGAATCCTCGGTTTACAGACAGTATAATAGCAGTCATAAAGCAGAGATTGTGTGTTGGAGGTGTGGTGTGAACTTTGCACAATGAGTTTCACAGCTGAAATGTAATTTATAAAGCAATAAAAAGTATGATTGAGAGATATATAGTGATTATGTCACAAAGTCAACAGAATTGAAGAAACATGTTATACAAAGGGAAGCACAACGGTGCAGTGGGTTGCTTTGCTGTCTCAGAAATTGGTAGTTCATGGCCGAGTTTATGACGAGTAGTTATGGGGGTTTCCCTGGTAATCCAGTTTCTTTCAAGCGCTTTGTGTTGAATTGCCCTCTGGGGTGACTTCAACAGAACCATGTAATACTAGACAAGAATAATCTGTCTCTATTTTACCTTTTCATCTATACGCTTCACTGTGACACCAACTGACTTCATTTTTATTAACCCTCCACTACTCCTTCCTTCCACAGATCCAACTTTTGGCACTCCTGATATCAAGATATAACATGAGTGGAATTTTGTCTAACCTTGTGACTACAGTAAAGAACCTTCAAATCATCTCCCCCAGCGTCACTAGCGCTAAACCATAAACCACAGCTGGCCTCACCACTTCATTGTTAAACCCAATATTCTCTCAACCCTTGCTGTTAACTATCCATCACACGTCACATCTAGACAAAAGTCTTTGTTGCCAATTTCTTTCTATTGAAACTTTCAGCCACTCACAGACCTTTGCGAACTCCAAGTTCTACCAGCTGTGCACCCGTCGCCCAGTTACGATTAACCGGTAATTACCCATGGCTGGCAACACCCAATTTGAGACTCCATTGCCTTTATCCGAAAGTAACAGGGAATGTCATGGGCAGGACAATCTGATATGATGTATGGTGGCATCCAGTGACTCTTAATTAAAGCTAACTGACCAGACATTGGAATCTGCCAACTTTTAGCATTAATGTCCTGAACTGGGACATTTCAGGTAAAGCATACATAAGTTTACATACCCCACAAATTTTCTACTTTCTTGGCTATTATTCAGAAAATAGAATTGATGGGTAACAGAAACTTTCAAAATGACCCTGGTCAAAAGTTTACCTACTGGTGACTTTGGCCTGATATCAAGCAAAAAAACTGACACAAAAGAGTTTGAGCGGCTGGTAAAGGTAAACACCCTCACCTGCGATCTGTTTACCTGCGATGAATGTTTGTGCAGAAAATTTCTACATTTCTAGCGCCCCTGTCTCCCAGTGTAAAAAGGGTCTGATGCGCTTCAAAACACTTTAAATCAATATTTAATCAAGCGAAACATTATGTACTATAACAAATGTTAGAGTCAAGGTGTTGTAAAAAAAAGAACATTTATAACGTGGAAAGTGCTGCCTGTAGCGCAACTTAGAGAAACCCAGTAACGCGTTCTCAGAAGCGTCTCTCCATCTGTCTGCGCTTGTGCTTGAAACCGTGTTGGTGTTTGTAATTCGTGAAATATCTTGAGAAAGTTAATTTTCATACGTAGTGCCGTAATGTTTTCTGCATCTGTTCCACCTCCTCCGACACATCGCTTCACTCTCAAGGTTAGGTTTCACATTTCTGTACATATTACGTATTTTGCTTATGTTTTATACTGTTTTTCTTATATCATTTATTACTTTAACAATATGTAGATTTAAGGATTACAGAAACGTTACTTGACTTTTCTCTTGTTTTCCATTTTTTTTTATCTACTTAATGGCGTTGCATGGCGTTTTACATGTAAAACTTGCTTCGAGATACAAATGTTTGAGATACGAGCGTCACCCTGAAACAGATTAATTTCGTATTTTGGGGTACCACTGTAATTTCATATACCCCAACATTGGTGAGTGTGCTCACAAAAAGGCGGGGACACAGAGGACGGAACGACACACTGCGGATCTACAGGAAAAGGTCTAACTGTATAAAACAGGAGAGAGAGATATAAAGATCTCCAAGGAACTGGTAATGCCCTCTATTAAACTCTCTATTAAGAAGTGGAATCTGAGGGATTCTGATGAAATCAACAAAAACTGCCAGAAAAGGGATGTTAAGAAAAAACAACAAATATCTTCATCTAAAAAAAACGTCTGCTTACAAAACTCCAAACAACTAGGAGACAAAAAACACCATCTCCACTGTGAAACGCAGCGGTGGGTCATTGATGTTTTGGGGATGTGTGAGCTCCAAAGGAACGGAAAACTTGGTCAAAGTTGATTGGAAGATGAATGCACCATGTTATAATATTTGCACATCAGACCAAGTCCAAACGTCATTGTTTATACCAGAACAACATGAAGGTTCTGGAGTGGCTATCTCAGTCTCCTCTCTGGGAAGAACATAAACGTTCAGATTATGGAAGACAGCCTAATAGTTTACAAGAGTGAGGGCTTTTTGCCAAGGAGCATGGGCTACTTTAGTTTTTGTCATCAAGAAAAAAAACTGTGCCAGGGTAAGGAAACTTATAAGCACAAACACATTTTTGAATGAAACGCTAGACCAACGGTCATTCCAGCATTTCCTGCTTTGTCATGCAAGACATTTAATTGTTCTTTTTCAAAGGCATTGCTAAACCAGACAGACTGGCTACTCGAACTACTCTTGTTGAGGTTTTGACCAATTGGTAAAACAAGGGCTGAAAAAAGGAATGCTGAAGTGCTTTGGGGAAAGACAGTGATCTGTTTACAATCACAATGAACTGTACCATGTGCTTTCCCTCAGCCCAACACAGCTAGAGAAACTGGGTCCGGGGCCAAATTTCCACTCGTAGTATCAGCGCCTCTGTATACACACAGTGAACCCAATGCTCTATCACCATAACAAATCAGGATTGAACAAACACAGGAGATTTATGTTGCCAAAAGACAGATCGTTTCTCATCTGCCCTATTTACAAAATAATACATTTTATTAGCAATTTTCTAAGTGAACGTGAAAGGGGTTTCGGATGGGTTTAGATTTTGGCTGAATGGGGCCCAGCAAGAGACTGGAGACTTGCTAAGGGTACCTTCACTATTCAATTTAAAAATGAAAGTGGATCAAGAGGACCATCAATTATTGAATGGTTCTCAGCTATGATGGAAAACGCCTTTTTAGAAGCATGATTGCAACAGATTGTCGCTGATCTGTATGTATAGTTTCCCACGGATTGGTTTGTAGGTGATCTTGCTGATTAAACTGGGATTTCTACACAACGAGCGATGGAAAACATTATTCTTTAAATAGAGACCGAATTCAAATTGGTTCAAATAAGAAAACATTATTTACCTGTTGTTATGAGTATTGCCGGATTACACTGATCTAGTGGTTCTAGATCAATGGTTCCCAAACTTTTTCCAACAAAAGACCCCTTGTAACATGATCGCTTTGGCCACGTACCCCCTGCTACCAATGACACTTTGTTACAAACAGATTACGATGCAAGATGCATTAAAATACACAAACAATAAAATTCTGAAAAGTTGATAATAGCATAATTGTACACTAGCAAGTACAATGAGGAACATCAGCCAATCACATGCCAGAAACTCAATATATTTAGTCAAGAGAACTGCTGCAGTTCAATCCGAGAAAAAGAATGGGGAAGGGGTGACTTAAGTGACTTTGAAGAACATAGCATTTTTGTGGGTGTCAGACGGTCTGGTCTGTGTGTTTCAGAAACTGCCGATCTACTTGTTACAATTGAGGATCTGCAACTCTGAATGCACAACACGGTGAGGCGGATGAGCTACACCAGCGGATGACCACGGTGGAAGAAACAGCCTCCCGGGCATTATTGCTGATCAAGTCCTTCCCTTCATGACCAGTGTCCCCATCTTCTGATGCTATTTCCAGCTTGATGTCAGAGTGTGTATCATCTCAGACTGGTTTCTTGAGCAAGACGATGAGTTCACTGTACTTAACTGTCCGCCTTCTAGCCTGCCGTCCCCCTCATGCTGATCGGTGTGACTCCTCTCATTGGCTGAATAGCGTTCAAATGCACGCTGCCTGATGACGTGCAGCTGGAATCGCTAATGAGCCCTGCTACCTCGTCACACTGTATAGAAAACGTTTAAAATTCATTGAAACCGTTGCGTAAATTTAAATATGTAATTTCTGAGGATATCATTTTTAAAGTTCAGCTTTTCTCAATATACTTATATTGGGAAGATATATTTGCGATCTGTTTCTTGAGCCTGACGATAAGATGATGATCGATCTGCATCGTCTTCAGTCTGTCGTCTAGCTCGAAGCCGCGGCCATATTTGTACACCCAGCGCTGCGCGCTGACGTCATCGCCCATCTCTGCCATAGCGCGGTCGTAACGAAAACGGGGGGAAAATACTACATTTCCCATAATGCCTTGGCTATGGTAGCCGCAGCGGTGCTTCCGCATCCATACTCACGAGCGAAACTGCTTTTGACTCTCGCATTTGAGTGATCTCTCACGCTACAAACCCGATTTTTCACGCTAAAATACATTTTAAGATGTGAAATGGGCACAGCTAATAGTTTATTTGCGATCTGTTTCTTGAGCCTGACGATAAGATGATGATCGATCTGCATCGTCTTCAGTCTGTCGTCTAGCTCCGGAGCTAGGCCGAAGCCGCGGCCATATTTGTACACCCAGCGCTGCGCGCTGACGTCATCGCCCATCTCTGCCATAGCGCGGTCGTAACGAAAACGGGGGGAAAATACTACATTTCCCATAATGCCTTGGCTACGGTAGCCGCAGCGGTGCTTCCGCATCCATACTCACGAGCGAAACTGCTTTTGACTCATAAGATGATGTTGCACTGGAACAGTGATGGTGATAACGAATGGTGGACTTTAGAATGATAAATGGGGGCAAAGAAAAACATTACAGCCTTTTTGTTTTGTTACTTTTACTGTTTACTGTCTGTTCATGTTACATGTTTGGCTGTTAACTTTAACACAGTTGATATAAAATATTTTACAAAAATGTTTGGTTCAGAATCTTTTTTTTCTAGATCTTCCTCTTTTAAAATTGGGTGCGTCTTATGTGCCGGTGCGTCTTATGAGCCGAAAAATACGGTAATCGCACAACATCCATTACTATTTATTACAATACAAATTATTCCAGCTTTTTACACTTTTAAAATGTTCTAGAAAGCTAAAGCAAAAATGATCTGAATGAGCATCTAGTTTCAAATCACAGAACTAAATTTAAAGGTACCTTTCATGTAGGACTGGGCGATAAATTGATTTTATCGATTAACTCAACTCTGTGGTGCACATCAATGTTCTTGAATGGAAATAAATTTTATGACTTAATATGCAAATGCTGCCCTGTATCCGTAGAACTCCCTCTGAGCTTCCGTAAAATACACCTTCGGTCCCTCACGTTTGCTATATATTCTAGAACACAAACAATGGCGATGAGCGTCAATAACAGTCTTAACAGAGTGACTCGACATCTTGCTCTCTGACACTTACGGATCGATGTCGGTGGCACAGGTGTCGCATCTCTGTTATGTGTAAGTTTCGCTACCTCGTTGGATTTATCTGCCCAACACTAACATTGAGCGTATGCTTACAACAAAATCACAAATAAAAAAATACAGAACACCAAATCAAACGTTCCGCGTGTATTTAACAGTTAATACAAGCCCTAAACCTACAGGAAACGAATTAACCAGTCCATACATTATTATTAATAAAATATTTGTACTAGGGATGTCCCGATCAGGTTTTTTGAGCCCCCGATCCGATCCGAGTCATTTAATTTTAAGTATCGACCCATACCGAGTCCCGATCCGATACTTGTCTTTTCCTTGTGCTAATTGCACACTTTAAGTGCATGCAGGTTATTAAATCAATCCAGTGTGTACTCTTGACAACCAAATAGCTCAGCAGTGCATCAATAAAATGGTTTAGCCTTTTCCTGCGTTCGCTCAGTGAAGTCGCAATATTCTGTCGTGTTTCGTTTTAAGATGCCTTATCAAGTTGGTAGTATTAAAGGCTGCTTTGCTAGTACCACCGCGTGAAATGCTCGCATTGCAAACGTTGCATGTAGCTACCAGACTAGAATCACTTTCCAACTTAAAATACTTCCACACTGCAGACATCTTAGCACCGTATTGCAAGTAGTAAACAACATGCGAGTTTAACATGCGAGTTTGCGACACGTGCGTGACGTAGCTGACGTAAACATTCGATCGGTCCGATACATAGAGCCGATTCCGATCAGTTAAAAAATGCCTCGATCGGCCCCGATACCGATCTTTACGATCGGCTCGGGACATCCCTAATTTGTACACATTGCATTTTGGGTTGGTTTCAATTTAAAACAAAATAACAATTATTCCATAATGTATAAATGTTATTATTAGTTATAATATTATCAAAGTAATAGTGTGTGTTGAACATTTTCTTTGTTATCTGCAGATTGATTTTAAATGTGGGATTTCTCTAAGGTCTATCGCCTAGCCCTACTTTCAAGTTATTTACTTCATCCCATTACCATTGTGTTTTTAACGAGATATGTACGCTTTTTTAATAAAGTTAAAATAAAATTAACATTTCTTATTTCCCACACGTCACGTGTGTTTTATGCAAAAGAGGCGACTTTTGGGCCAGCCAATAGCGACGTTTCTTACTGAGCAGTCCGCAAACTGGACTCAACCTGTTGGATACTTGCACAAACCGATAATGAACCTTTCAAAAACAAAATAATGTCTTTTAAAACCTCAATAATTTGTGGATGCCACGTTTAATTTGTTCGTGCCTCGCTTCTCTAAACTTCTGAAGCACGTGTGCAGTTTTTATGCTGTGACTGAGCGGCGAGTGACGCTCGCTGGTTTCGCGGGAGCGCTTTGAAACGTCTCGCAGCACCAGTTTCCTGTTTGGTTTGAATCTATTTTCCGAACTGGTCTGTAGACCTGCAGGGTGGTGCTGTGGGACGGCACGCGGAGAATGGGATATGGGGCACTTTAGACTGGGGACTGGTGTGCTGAAAAGGCCCAGTGGATCGAAGAAAACCTGAAGTGTTTACACCGCGGCGCTTTCCATCAGGAGGCGCGTCCACCTGCGTGAGTGAGAGGAGAAGCGTCGCCCACTCGCTAGCTGCGCACCTTATAAACAACGCAAACATCTCAAGACGCGATTTAAAAGACAAAACTAATAGAAAAGCTCACTTTTTCTATAACATTAGTTTTAAAAAAATAAACCATGAGAGGCGCGATATCAAACAAGCCCCCCCCCCTTCCTCACGCGACCGTTGGCTGAAGGTGTAAACGTTACCGAAACCGTGCATTTCAACCTGCGGAGACGTTTAGAGACACAGGTAGGTGATGCTAAACAGAACAGCTTTGAAATCCTCAGTAGTGCAGCAGGTAAATATCTTTCTGAGTCGACTCACATTGTCAAAGAGTGATCCCACGTTTGCAGTGACCAGTAAGACACCAGTGTTAAGAAGCTCCATGTTACGACGCGAGGACAGGAGACCAGTATGTCGAAGGAAATCCACTCGCAGCTCTTTGGAGGAGGACTAACAGACGGCTTATAGATAAGATTAGAAAAGTCTAGCTATCTCGCCCTGAAGACGGAGCCCACTGGAGCAGCGCCCTCATCTCTGAGCCTGGCGTCAGGAGGAAACCTTCACATTCTTCCTTCAGATGCGTCGCTTGTCTTGTCTTCACGGTAATCATTGCGTTTCCAAACGGAGTTAATCCCGCGTCGAGGCATGTGTGGACACGGAGGACTGCTGCTGCTCGGTGTTGTTACACGAAGCTCCGCCCCGCACATGCAGCGAGCGACTGCACCGCAGCGTCAGAGTTTCCGAGCGTCGCTCGCTCACACACCGCGCTTTCTACCAAGAGATAGAAACTTCTTTTACACCATCCACTCTGCTGCTGCTCTCTTTAAACTGACAGAACGCGTGCAGCACCGACAGAATTTTCTTGGATGACTAAACATGTGATTTTATTTATAGAAAGCGTTCAACTGTTCAACTGACCTCTAACTAGTACAGACTAGTACTAACTAACCACATGGCTAAAGATTGTACCAAAACCTTGATGTCAAAAGTGCCTTTTGAAAATGTGCCCCTTGTGACTGGGAGGGATATAAACTTAACACCATTGTTATGGAAGCCTGTGTCCGCCACTGAAGATAACATTTAACAATTATTGTGACTTTTTGTCCCAGAATTCCATAATAAAACCCTCACAAATCGAGTAATTCTGAGATTAAAAAGTCAGAATTCTGAGATAAGAAGTAATTCAGCAAATTAGTCAAAATTCAGAGATATAAAGTCACATTTCCAATAAATAAAGTCAACTAATAACTCAGATTTCTGAGATAAGTCATAATTCTGAGATATAAAGTTGTAATTCTGCTAAATAGTCAGAAATCTGAGATATAAGGTCACATTCCAGATAAATAAAGTGATATTGTGACTATATCGCAAAATTTAGACTTATTTCAGAAGTCTGACTTTATACCTCAGAACTTTGCCGAATTACTTCTTATCTTAGACTTTTTAATCCCAGAATTACTTGATAAAGTCTGAATTATGAGTTTATTATATAATTCTGAGACAAAAATTTGAATGATTTTGTTTTTATCTTCAGTGGCGGATTAGGAATTCTGACTATATCTCAAAATTCGAACTTTCTAGGAATTACAACTTCATATCTCAGAAATCTGAATTTACAAAAAGTCAAAATGATTTCGATTTATTTTATTTTCAGTAGCGGAAAAAGGCTTCCATAGAGTTTCCTAAGATGAGCTATAGATTTTTAAGATAAAATGTAATCTGGCTGTTTGTTTTACACAAAAGATTTGTTAACCATTTATAATTTAAGTAATTGTTATATTGACTTGCAATTACAGTATTACTACCCCGATTTAAAACTGACCAGAATAAATTTTACTCGTATCACAAGTTCGTTATGTCACATCATAACACTAATGTAAATGTTATAATGGCATCTCATGACTAACATTTATTTATTCTTTAAACATGTGAACCCCCAGCCTCTGCTCCTCCTCCAGCCTCTCCTTTTTGATCTCCACCTCCTTATCTCTTCCCTTCCTGCAGCTGCTCCTGCTCTACCTCCTTCAGTCTCTCCAGTACCTGCTTCTCCTCCTCCATCTGTCAGAAATATATTGATGCATGACATTGTTCTTGGCGGTGGAACATTGTTGGATTTCCGACGCACAACCTGGTTATAATTTAAGGATTCAGTTTCTGAATTATTCTGTATAATTTATTGTTTATATTGTTTCCACCCACAAACTTATTGGTGGTGTTTTAGCTGCTGTCTTGAAATCACTAAAAATCTCCATGAAGCTCTGTAAAAGCACACCAATCCAATAAAAGGCATTCGTTATGACCAATCAGTGGCTTCAAAATTAGTTTCTGGTAAATAGTAATTAAAGTATGTGATGTAAATACATGTTTTTGGGCATCTACACAACAGTTTAGAGCCCAAGATTAATAAAACTAATATTATCATTTATACCCAACTACTACTATTTTTATGTGATGACAAACGGTAAAAACTTAAATAAGTTAGAAGTAAAATGGACCTTAATACAGTTTATTAAACGTCTTTCGGGAGGAGACTATCTGGAGCCACACCTACTTCAATAATTCCATCAACCCTCTTCCATATAATCTGTTCCTTCCTCTTGTTCCCTGACTCAGTCAGAATCACCTTCATCGCTCCCACCTACCTCCCCTTCACCTCTCATGGGGGTCTACTCGTACACATCCGAGCAAAACAGCAAGCCTTCACGTTCGTACCCGCCACACACGCTTACGAACTTAAAGCAGGTCCAGATATCCGAACTCCTGAATGTATGTTTGCTACAACAAGAAGAAATTGGCATCCATTTGGTGGAACGGCTCTTGAATTCTATGAAGCATAGTGGTGGCAGACTAATGCTGTGGGGATGTTGTTGTTTTTTTAGTAGAGGATTAAATTAAAGATTAATGCTGGAATATATGAAGAAATAGCACTGTTTCTAGCACTGGTATTTATAAATCAGATTTTGTTTTACTAATCATTTGATTATTTAGAAATAATGTAGCTGAGATCAGGTAATGCTAGTGAATTTGATTAGAAACAAAAACATTCAAATCTGGTGTGCATCAGGGGAAGAAAAGAGGCAAATCCACTCATGATGCATTGTGCTGCTTTACCGTGACCTGAGGTTCCTGCAGCTGCTCAGCTTTAGGTTCAGTGCTGAGGTCGTCATCTGAGTTAATTCTATCCACAAATCAGAAAGTCTGAGAGCTCAGTGAAAATCTGTTTTGGAGAGTGAACACTTTGGCTCTCTAATCCAATAAGCAAATGCACGGCGCGTGAACTCCTCTACAGGGTCACAGACTCGTCCAGTGAATCACAAGAGAGCATTGTCAACTTCAGCTGAATTTACTTTGAATTCCTGAGATGTCTATTGTTAAAGCAGTAAAAAAAAATGTCATACATTTTGAGTTAATTATTCGAGCGTAAAATGAAAATGAAGTGATGTACCTCAATGTGAACCAAAACACTTTAACAGAGCTTCATGAAAAGATTTAATTGTTGGGTTATTTTTGTTTTTACATTCAGCTTCTTGGTTATTGGTGCACCTGAACTGTTTGACAATACTTCTGTTTATTTTAGCAGCCAGTGAGCCTGGGGTATTAGGCTATTCCCGATTAAGCAACAAGTGGATTCACCAGACAACACATGCTTATTATTATTAATATTAATATTATTAGGGGCCAAGCCACCGAAGGTGCGATGGCACCTATTGTATCTGTTGGCGTTCTTATTATTATTATTCCGCCATTGAAGTCAATGGCAGCCCTATGAACCGATTGCAGGAAAGTTATGAAATTTGGCCCAAGGATTCAAATGGTCATCATAAGAAATCTGACCAAATCTGGACCCTCTAACTCAAACTCTATAGCGCCACCACTAAAATTTTACAAACATTAATGCGAATAACTCATGAAATGTGTGGTCTAAGGACAAAATTCTTTTTGCAACTGATTCCATGGTCAATAGCAATTTTAACGAACACCATGACGTCTTGTTCCAATTATCCAATTAGCCGCCATTTTGAATAATCAAAACTGCAACTTTTTCTAACTCCTTCTAGACCGTTCTACCAATTCTCATGAAACTCATGCAGTATCATCTACAGACCCTATAGAGCAAAAGTTATCAAAAGAGATTTATTTGGTCTTATGGTTGCAGAGAAAGTAATGAATAAACATTGTAAAACTAGTAACAAGGACATTTGGATGTATCTCTCAAACCGTTTAGTTAAATAAGACTAAATTTGGTGGGTGTTGTAAGAGCCATGTGTTAAGGTTCCTTGTGGAGTTTGAATGTGGTGCCCGCTAGTGGCCAGGAGATACGAAAAATGATTTTTTTTTTCAAAATCCTAAAATTTATTTGTATATTTTTGAAGTATCGTGCTGAGTCAGTGTCTTTGAATGTTTACTAAGTTAGTCAATTAGATGTCCGCCATATAGTTTTTTTTGCTCACATGTACAGCAGATCTCTCGATGAAACTTAAAATACCTTTTTTGTTTATTTTCAGCCTTTGTTCATCTTTTTCCCCTTCTTCATTCTGATGGCCGCTTGGCCCCGTATCACTGCTTGCAGTTATATTTATTATTATTATTATTATTATTATTATTATTATTATTATTATTATTATTATTACTATTGCTTCTTTCTGTCCCCAGTGAGTTTGGAGTGAACGTATAAGATCCAAAGATGCTTTAAAACCATTCACTGCTGGATTCCCTCACAGATCTGCATCACAGTTTCTTGTCTACTTCCTTTAAAGTATGCGACCAATCCTAGACCTGTTGTAGAGGAGATCAAATAGGGCGGACGGGGTCAGAATCAATGATCCAAATTAATTACAAACTGGGAGTAGTTTGTAACCCAAGCACCAATCATAAGCGATTAACACGAATGATTTTCTAAAAGATTACAAGGGAAGGGGCAAAATCATGCATGTCCCAGTCTTCAGGCAAACGCCAACAGTGTTGGGCAAGTTACTTCAGAAATGTCTGGTTACTCCATTTAAAAGTAATCAAGTTGCTCTTTTGATTATTTGTCAAGTAATTAGTTATGTTCAGAAATAGCCTGTGGCATTATAGGCAAATTCCTTCTTAAAGGTGACTGTTGGCGTTACTTGATGACAAAAGGACGTGTATTTCGTGACCGTAATGATATCTTGGCCTGAATTGGGTCCAGCACTTCGAAGGCAACCCTTTCCAGCAAGAATTTTGATTTATAGAAAAATTTCAACCTCCACTGTAATTCACAACTTCCAATCACAAGCAGGGGATGCTTGTCTAACTACACATGAATATTCATGAGCTGCTCTGCATTGACTATCTATGGTGTGGATGAGGTGGAAACTCTTACTCACTGTACTGCGCACAGTTAACCTCCGTCTGTGATTTATAAAAAGAAGACTGCTCACAGATGTGAGTACGAAAGCTTTTATAAATCTGATTTTGTCATACATTTTGTTGCGCATGCAAATTTGACCTTTCTGACACATAGTTGGTTTTTGTCAGGATTCTTTTATATCTAAAACACCTGGGCTTTAAAAAAAAGCCTTTTTTCAATTCTTTTATTTGCCTCTCCATATGACGCTGAGACACATTGATGGTTTCTGCAACACCGGCAGTGGATCTGGTCTTCATTCATTCATCTTCTAACCCGATCTCCAGCTCACTACGGGTGAGAGGAGTGGGTACACCCTGAACAGGTCGCCAGTCCATCGTATGGAACTCTGGTTTTCAGCCTCTTGATAATCAACACTTTAGTCTCAGGGTGAATCTTAGGAATGTTTGCAGAGGTCTAATTGCAGTTGATGTGAAGGTCTAGATCACTGGGGTTCTTTTGATACACACCAGATGCTTAATCGATCCATTATTAATCACAGGGGTGATTACGACAAAATTTGACATTATTACAAAAGCTGTTGGAATTAAAAATAGCCATTTCTTGTAAAAACAAGAGACAAGGCTTTTGTCAGCAACTGTATACTTTTTTTACTTACATGACACAAGCATATTTTAAGAGCAGAAAAAAAAACACAACAGATCAGTATTAGTTGACTGCCTTGATCAACAAAGTCTAGCCATCACAGACAGACAAGTTGAATCCGGTGGGAGTTTTTTGTTTTTTTAAAGGGTGGGGGGGGTTAAACTTCTCAACCAAGCATCTGGTACAGACATCGAGCCTTTCAATTTTAATCAAAGTAAGAAAAAACACTTTAGATACATCAGCAACGATTTGCACCCCATTTCTGTCCCAGCGGAACCCGGTAACTTCTATTGGTCTGCTTTGAAAAGTCATCATGAAGGAAATTGACCGTGTCTCAGGTCAGATTCTTGGCTGAATAAATGTTTATATTTCATGTTTGCTCAAAGGACTTTGGCCGAACAGCTTGTCCGTATGCCTCAGTGCTTGAAGCAGCCATAATTCAGATGGCTCACCAGTAGAGTCCAAAGCAATCTTCAGTTTCCTCTGCTTTTAATGTACTTCCGCCATTTTAAATGTGGTGGACGGCCCTGTAATTGATGTCGCCGTGGAAACACTTCTTCCACAATCATTGCACCAATATGCAGCTGTGCATAATAAAAGAAAGCTAAAGACATAATGAGGTGATTGTACTCCACGGTACAACAAGATTACCTACATTGCCCCCTGAAAATAGCTCTTAAATCTGGACGGGACGCTGGGAGGCTGTTCAGCCTACTCTTGATGGGTGGAGTATTCAAATTTGGTACAAGTAATTGTGAAAACAGCAAAAAAGATTCATTTCAAACTATTTACAATCTCCAAAAGTATCTTAGTTGCATTATAGTCAGAAAAATACACTATGCTGAATGTGCACGTCATCACAGTAGCTATAAGTTGAAGATTGAGTGGCCAAAATTGTATTCATGTGTCGAATGAAAGGAGCAAATGGTTTGCAACAATTTGAAAGAAATGACTGAAAAGGCAATGCCTGAAACCTGGATTACATTTTTAAGGGCTTTTATTTCCTAAAAATACAAATATGTTACAAAATGTTACACATTTCTTGAGGAAAATGGCAGTTTCTGGACAGATCTCTCTGTCCCCTGAAATCTGGTCTTCTGATAATTCATGGGGATCACAGTTGAGTCCAATTCTTTTGAACTCTCATCAGAATAACTCGCGATTCTGCTCTTTTCAGGATTAACTCTAGCCACTTTTTGCCACTGTGGGCTGTGGGGAAAGTGACGTTAATGCACATCCTGTTAAATATCTGTCTTGTCATTGAACTGGCATTTACAATTTGTATTATGCGCTCACTGGCCACTTTAATCGGTACACCAAAATTAATACTGGATTGGACTACTTTTGCCTTCGGAACTGCTTTAATCCTTTATGGCATAGATTTGTCGGCTGCACGTCAAATCCCCCATTCCACCCCATGCCAAAGGTACTGTACTGGATCTGGTGACTGTGGAGCCTTTGAGTACATCGTCTGTACACCCTAACTTCCGAATGTTGCAGCATAAATTGAGACTCATCAGAAGAGGAAACAGTTTTCCAATCTTATTTTGTAGTTTCCTTCAGTTTCCTCTTCTTACCTGACACGAGTGGCACCCGGTGTGGTCTTCTGCTGCTGGAGCCCATGCGCCTCAAGATTGAATGAGTTCAGAAATGCTCTTCTGCAGGCCTTGACTGTAACGAGTATTCTAGTTACTGTGACTTTTCTATGAGCTCAAACCAGTCCGACCATTCTCCTCTGACCTCTCGCATCAACAAGGCTCTCCCAAAGAACTGCAGCTCCCTGGATATTTTCACGCCCACCTGCGAAGTGTGAAACAGATCTACCCCCGTTCCCCCAACATCCATACAAAAATTAAGTATTTAATTCATTTTTTTAAAATACATATCAATCAATAAAGTTGCTTTTAAATACCTCTTAAAATGAATTATTTAAAGAGTTTACAGCAGGGGTGTCAATCTCAGTTCCCAGAGGGCCAACCCTGCTCAGAGAGATCCACACCCGAATCTTACAAACAGCCCGAAGGGCTGCATGAGGTGTGTTTAGTTGAGGTTGGAGCTCAGTTCCTGGAGGCTGTGGCACACTGGTTCACAGTGAAGGATATAGATGTCAGTCAGAAAATGTATTTTGTGATAAAGTACAAGTGACATTACTTTCAGAGGAACGCATTTGTCTCAATGCTGACCCCAAATGTATTCTACCAAAAGACAATGGCCCCAAACACACTGCCATTCAAGTCATTAGGAACTATCATCAGGGTAAAAATAAAAGTACTGGAAGTACTCCCACAGTGCCTTTATCTCAACATCATCAAGTGTGTCTGGGGTTCTGTGGATGAGAGAAAGCTCCTTCCAAAGAAAATCTCTGGTTAATGCTTAGCACAGTGAAAAAAATGGAATAAGTTTTACAGAGTATTTTTTTTCCAAGAGTAAAGACATGATTTTACATGTTCTAAATGTGCTTTGGAGATTTTCTTTAAAGAAACCCACAGGATCACATGCATTTGAACAGCTATAAACCGTAAAACATCATTACGATATGGAAAATGTACAGAACAATCCCGTAAACTAATAACTTCTGTATATTTGACGGTAAAGTTTTGGCAACCACAGCCAGTTATTATAAATGACAGTAATTATTAGAACACAAACCATTCAGAGATTTAAAAGATTGTAATTAACAGTAATTATTCCAATACAAACCTTAAAATTAGACAGTTCCAAACTGTATAAAAATGGTCATGAACCTAAAATATTAAGATTTAAATCCTTGAAATGTACAAGTATACACTGTTTTTATAACAACAAAAATATATTAATTAGGCAATTTTAAACATAAAAAAATCAGTACAATTCTGTAAAACCAATAACGGTGCTACTGTATATTTGAATGTAAAGTTCTGGCAACCACAGCTGCCGGATTTTTATCTTTTTTTACAGCGCATATTTCATTTTTTCATGAGATCTCTTCAATTAAAGGGTAAAAATCTTGATGTAAAACTGTTGAAGTTTCGATTAGAGCTGAGGTAGATTAAGAGATTTGTGAAAATCTGATTTCACAGCAGTTTAATTTAGTGGCTGTTAACAGGAAAGATGGCAGTACAACATGAAAGGGTAGTATATTTTCTCAGAGTGCATTTTCTTAAAATATGTGTAAAAATGTAATTTATCACAAAAAATCATTTAATATGATGAAACAGAGAAGAAGTTTGCACTCAAAATCACCCTGAAGTGGCTAAAAACATCCCCAACACACGAAAGGGGCTAAAATGGGCGAAATTTCATTTGTACGTCATTCAAGTTAGCAATTCACATTTAGTGATTTACATTTTTATAAAAGTTTATTATGTGTATGACAACCTTACAGTCTCTTTACTTTTTGTATTCCATATAAATCAAATGTTGATATAATTAGAAAGCATTGGAAGGAAGTAGAAAGAAAAAATAAATGGGGAAACCTAAGATGTGCTTTCAGCCTGATGAAGCATTCCCTTGAAGCATGATCATCACAGTTAATGGTTTCCAGTGTCTCTTAATGATAAGCTACGAGAAAATGAGTTTCACTAAATTACTCTGAAACAAATTAAATGAAATAAACACATATTTAAATCACACTCATGTGCAAACAGGCCGCTATTAACTTAAACAAGCCTCATTGACTTTGGCCAGTGAATATTACGCCACGGCTCATGGTGACATCTTCATGATCATGAGCACCAGACATGCTTTGGTCCTTTTTATTATAAAGTGCAGCTGTCATTTGACATCTTTAAAAGCTTACATCACTGCCCTGGGTTCTGAACTATCATCTTTTCAGAGTCTACTCCTCAAGATCAGCTTCGTCTCTGTTGAGATCCCACCAGAACTCTGCTGTACAGCTTCTGTTGCTCCTCCTTGAAAGTGTCTTTCACCTTCGCTCGCTTTAACCCACCGTCCCTGAACAAACACAAAACCAGCGCAATGAATCCAAAGAAAAAACCTCTGAACTGATATTTTTCAGACTATATGGTGCACAGAGGCAGGCGTTTCTCTTCCCTTTATAATAGGGGTGTAACGGTTCACGGGGATGTATTGAACCGTTTCGGTGCGGCCTGTTCGGTTCTGTACACTTGCGTACCGTTTCGGTATATTTCTTTTATTAAATAATATAAATTTATTATTAGCGCGATATTAAGCGCAGCGGAACATTGTTCCTAGGCGAGTTTCCGCACGGACGCTATTGAGTGACGTACAGTAGCGCTGGACGGGTAGCTGTGAGAAATGGCAACAGCGAATGAGAAGCCAGAGCTTGAAGACCCTCCCACCTCATACTGTCTCCTGTTTGGGAACACTTTGGCTTCTCTGTTAAAATACATAACGGGGATAGACGAGTGGATAAATTTAAAGTAAATTTAAAATTTAATGCCGTTCCACGGAGACCGGGCAGGCAACACATGTAACATTTTCTACTGCTGGAGATATTGTCACTGCAACCAGATCTGTGCTCTCTTCAGAAAATGTGGATAGGTTCATCTTTTTAGCCAAAAACTTGAAACTTGAATAGTTGGTTTTGTTGATATACAAGCTGAAGCTGTTGCTAGTGTTAAAAGTTTTCAGGTCCTAACTAGTTGCAGTATTTATTTATTTTTTTTAAAAATGTGTTTTTCTTAATAAAGAGTGCAATTTATTTAAAATATCACCCAAATGTGTCACTTTTATTTATTTTATGCAAGAATTCTAATGTGTATTGGCAGCTTTTCAAAATAAAGATTATGTAAGTTCTTATTGTTTTGTACCGAACCGAATGAACCGAACCGAACTCTCCAAGACACTGTACCGAACCGAATACGATTTTAGCGTACCGTTACACCCCTACTTTATAACCGTAGTTATTTCAGTGGCTTGTATTCTGTTCTCTATACTGTATTTTACTTGATAAATATTTCAATGTTTACAGCCTCTATAGAGTTAGTCCCCAACCTCATTTTTCATCACATCTTTGTTTATTGTAGGAATATTAAAATAACTTCATATTTTTTATTAAGCTAGCTAGTCGTTTGCATAATATGGTGTTTCTATAATGAAGTTTGAGAGGAGCTTTGAAGTTTTAATCGGCTCTGTATAAACTGTGAAATCATTTTCATAATATTCCTTTATAAATCATTAGTTGTCTGGATAAGAAAGTATAGGAGACACACACTGATATTTGAGGGATGAAATAAAGTGAATGATACAGAAAGCTGTGAGGAATTGGAAGACCAGAAGTAGTTTTTTAGTTTTTGTCAGACCAAATCTTAGATGAATAGGGGTGCAGGATGGTGAAAATAGTCACGGACAACCCACAGACCAGCTCCAAAGACCTACAACATCATCTTACAGCAGATGGAGTCACTGTGCGTCGTTCAACTATTCCGCGCACTTTACAAGCCACAAATGGTGTTGCTTGAGGTCCAGTGATGCACATATCGACATGCCAGCTTCCTTTGCAACAACGTGCAGTGAAATGATGAAACTAAAATAGAGTTATTTGACCAAAACAATAGGTGGAAAAACAGCATTCCAAGAAAAACGCTTGCCACCTACAGTAATATATGGTGGTGGTTCCATCATGCTGTGGGGCAGTAGCCAGTGCAGGGACTGGGAATTTTGTTAAAATTGAGAGTCGCATGGATTCCACTCAATACCAGCAGACTCTGGAGAACAATGTCAAGGAGTCAAGTAGAAGTTGCATGGTCAACAAGACCATGACCCTAAACACGGCACCAAATCTACAGACAGGTTCTGGAATGACCATCTCAGTCCCCTGACTGGAATAATATTGAAAATCATATTCCAATGATATCATAAATGGGGTCTCATTTATTAAAGTGTACGTAGAATCCTGACTAAAAGAAAAAAAATGCCAAAAAGGTCCAAGTTTGCGCACGCAACACAAAAAATCAGAGTTATAAAACTGTTCGTACTAAAGCAATCTTACTTTTATAAATCACAGATGGGATGCAAATGTGCAATCCTGAGTGTCCACCCCAAACCATATATAGTCAATGCAAAGTACCTCATGAATATTCATGTACATTGAAGGATAATCTAGGTATCTCCCCCAGTTCCATTTTGTTTAACCATGTGGTGTATTATGTTATATGTTATAATATTAAACTGAGAGAATAAATTTGTGTATTTCTTTTGTTACTTGAAATTAATCAATAGGATGCTTTTATAGACCTGTGTTATCACCCCGAGTGGGTCACCCAAAAGGCCAGAGGCAAATGGAACAACACCCCAGCTAATTTGCATTTTTAAGAACATATATAAGACCATGTCACAAAGGAGGGCACGTGTGAGCTAACGCATGAGTCCAAATATTTGGACTTCAAGCCCTCTCCTGTCTTCTCTGGAATATATAATCATATGTTCCCATCAACAATTAGACGCACATTCCTATAGAAGGTATAGAAAGGCTGCAAAAGGAGTATGCACAAAATATTGGGGAGCCTAAATTTATGCACACGCCTAATTTTGTTTAAATACTTTCATTCATTCATTTTCCAACCTGTTTATTCCCTTTCGGGGTCACAGGGATCTGCCGGTGCCTATCTACAGCGCACATTAGGAGAGGTGGAGGTGTTTAAATACTTCTTGCGCATTTTTCATAAATCTTTATTTCACTTTTCAAATATCACTGTCTCAAAAATGATATTTATTAACAGAAACTCTTAAATTCTCACTAAGCCATCACTAGGTGCAGCTTCATAGCTCACCAAAGTCATACTAAAACATTTTTAGCGAAGTGAATCAAATCAAATTGGTTCAAGAATGCACTGTACTATAATACACACACATTTTGAGACTTTAAGTTCACTTTATTGTTAAATTGTAAACATTTAATGCTTGTTAGCTATGAAAAATCCACCTGCATGTCTTAGAGGAGAGATCAGGTAATCAGGAGCATTCTCAAGCTTTGGCTCCAGTTCAAATCTTCTGATTTCACACCCATTTTATGGTTTTGTTAGAGGAAAAAAATGGTGCAAACCAGCTGGGACCAGTGTTGTGTTTAAAAGACGGTATCTCCAACTATAGCCTTATTAGTGTTTTATGACTCAACAGACGAGTTTAATGGAACAGAAACGGAGCGGCTTACCACAGCAGATCCACCAGACCCCCCTGTCTGGCGATAGCTGCTTTTACTCTGTTTGCAAACTGCACTGCGTCCTCACCCTCCTGCAAGGAGACAGTACAAACAACTAGTCTACGTTATTCTTACACAATATACAACAGAAAAACTGTATTGAGTTTATTAAATACCTCCAATACTCTCAAAGACTACATTGATGAATAAAGAAAGTAACTTATTTGGAGACAGGCTCTTTCTCCAGATCGAGTTATGGCACTTGTAGCACAGCTCAGCTTCGATAATTGAATCTGATTAAACCAAAAGCACACATTGGTTCAAAATGTGGTTGACTCTTTTAAAGTTAGCAAGACTAATTCCATAGCGGAGAGAAAAATCCAGCTTGACGACCTTGTGACAGTGCCACATTTCTTACTTTGGATATTAAACTTAATTCTTGTTCATTGTATAAATATTGCTGATGGCTTTAGTTAAATTTTTTTCTGATGTATTTTAATTCATTAAGTGTTCTCGTTTGTTATGGGACTTTTACTTTGGGGGGACTTTTATGATATTACTTCCTGTGGGAGAGCCAGTCAGAATTAAATGTTTGGGTACTGAAAAAGGAGGAAGCACATGTACTGGGTTTCCACTTAGTATCTGTCCTGGAGGATTACCTATGAAAGACCATTTACGTCAGGTAAAAAAATAAAAAATATATAATCAGAAATACAAAAAATTCAGAGATAAAAAGTCACTTTTTCACTTGCTGTCCCTGTGGATGCCTAATCTAAACAAATAGCATAAATGTACACGACAAGAATACAGTTTAAGGATGGAGTTAAAAAGGCAGGCCAGCACTACTGTGTCCATGTGTTTTTTATCTAAAAAAATTTGAAATTTTTTTTTTAGAATTTTTACATTTTATGTACAGTTTTTGACTTTAGACACAACATGTTTTTACTTTTTATCTCAAAGTTTTTTTTTGCATTTTTTTATACTAAATTTTGACTTTTACTCTCAAAATGTTTATTTTTATTTACAAATGTTTGCACTTTTCTATCAAATCTTTCACTTTTTTTCTTCAAAATTTTAACTTTATAAACAACATAATTTTTATAGAGCCATCATCTTTTTTTTTTACTTGGTGGAAATTGGCTTCCTTCAATAAATACTTTTTAAAAAAATTCCAGAGTACTTTTATTTTTTTCCCTTTTTGGGGATGCATGAATTAAATTTTTTTTTAAAGGAGGATTGTGGTTGGGTCTCATTTATTTAGACAATCATTTTGCATTTCTTTTTAAACTTAAAATTCTAAAACATTTCATTGGGACTGCACACTATAGTCTTGAAAAGAAAATGCAAATCTCGTAGTTAAACACTTAAAAGAGAACATGATAGTAACTATCATTCATTCATTTTTCCAACCGGCTTATTCCCTTTTTGGGGTCACAGGGGTCTGCCGGTGCCTATCTCCAGCACACATTGGGTGAGAGGGGTACACAATGGACAGGTTGCCAGTCCATCGCAGGACAACGTTCTCTCACACATTCATGTTTAAGGGGAATTTAGATTATTCAATTAACTTAACGCAAGTTTTTGGGATTGTGGGGGAAACCAGAGTACCCAGAGGAAAGCACGGGAAAGGAGCCTCGAACCGACAACCTTCTAACTGGAAGGCCACAGTGCTACCCACTGGACCACTGTGCCGCCCAAGACTAAATTACTCTAAAACAAATTAAATGAAATAAAACACATTTAAAACAGAATTAAAGAATTTAAATCACACACATGCGCCAAAGGGCCAATATACTTCAGTTTTATAAAACCTTTTTGTGAAGAAAAAAAAACAGAGCCAACAGGGGAGCTATGGGCAGACTTAAAAAATAAAATAATGTCTTTTACTGAAAACTATTTGTTAAATTGTGACTCTTTTCTTGCTGCTTTGCATCACGTGATTTTCCAGTAGTGAGAGAGAGAGAGAGAGAGCCGGAGAGAGAGAGGAAGGCAGTGCATGCATCAAAAAAACAAAGGTTTATTTGTCCGATATGCAAAGAGAGATTGGAACACGCTTCTTTTCCAATCTATGGCTTGTGCAAAGCTCTTCCGACAGGTGTCCCAACCCACACAAACTCGTTTTGCATCATTTGTGTATTACATGCAGAAATGCAAACACAGGCAGTCGTTCCCAGCACAGAATGCATTCAAAGAACAGAGTGAGACTGCTGAGAGTGAGCCTCACCTGGCGGCTCATTGGGGGCAGGTACCACACGCTGCAGACGATGGCCCAGCTACTCATCATCCGGAGCAGGTAATTCACCATCCCAAACTTACTGCTGTTCCAGAAGGCCTCTCCAAACCGAGGGTCATACTGTCCAAAACAAACCACCAATAAAACAATCACTTCCACTGATTCTGAATCGTAATGTTATTAAATAACTAAATAGCCTAAAGGATTGCTAATTATTAAGTTTTCTTTGTCATTACAGATGAGTTCAACACATTTTTAAGGAGATTTACTAACTGAAAAACTAATGTTTTTATTTTTGAAACAAGTTATTTGTGTCACTTTTGATCATGTTCCAGCCATTTTACCACTTGTTTTGCCCTCAGTATCGCTAAATCGTATAGTATACTTTTAAAATGAGTAGCAAAACAAAAATATATATTAAATCAAAGGCAACAACAAAATCATTAGATGGCTAAAGTTTGTAGACAAAGCTTAAAAGAATGTTTTAAATGTTCTTAATCTAATTAAAACAAGTCCTAGGCCTCTATGACTTTCCTAAGCTGAGAAAAAGATATATAAATTGGGTTGCTAAGGTGAACAGTTTGGTTGCTAGGCAGTTGTCAGCGATGTCAGAAAAAAACGTATTACTATGATTAACATATCTACCCATTTCTTTATGATGTTTTATCTTGAAGATATTTTTCTTGTCTTTTCTGAATTATTTTCGAAGGACTTTTATAAATGAATGGTAAACATTTAGCCCCTTCTAGAGAAGGCTTTTGCACAGTGGTTGGTATGTTCTTGGGCAGACTGGTAACCTCCACAAGTGTGGTCTGTTTGGAGTTTCCATGAAGTTCTCAGTTCAATTTCTCAAAGTTTGACCCCATGTTAAGTCAATGGAAAAGTTCCCAGAATTTTGGCAGCTTGAACATTTGCAGTAGCTTGAACAGTTTTTTGTCTGAAGCAAAAGTTCAGAAGATTTTTTTACCTCATTTACCTCATGAGTCATCATTGTTCTAAATGCAACAAATCTATTCTGCACCACCCGGAAAGGAAACATGTCGTTGGTGTTTTAGTATTTTAGCAAACCTGTGCTCATTTCATCTTTGAGGAGGAATCAAAAGCCAACCAAAGGCTGCTACAATAGGAACACGGTAAAAGACATGAAAGTCTGCCTCTGGAAGCAAGCGGCCGCTCTCCAACAAGAAAAGCTTTTCCTGAGAGGATTTCTGAACTGTCTGTAAAGCAGCCTTCTGTGCAGTTCTAGGTGAAGTCATTAATGAGACAATAATTGATTTATAGCACTTTGGAACAAACTCTTAACTAGTAGTTAAACTTATTCATTTTCCAATATGTTTATTCTCTTTTTGGGGGAATCGCAGTAGATAAACTTTAAACATGAAAATCACATTTATGAGCAAAGCTGATGAGTTATGAGTTCATACAACCCTTTACATAGTTGATACAAAATATTACATACTTCAAATTGAACCAGAATTTTAATCAGAGCTATCAAATGTCTGACCTTTATTGCTACCGGATAGACCGTAGAGGCGATCTCAAAGCTTCCTTTCTTGAACATCATCACTGAAGTGTTATTGATGCATGTTCCTGTAGACAAACGCATCAAAAGAAAAATTTAGAATTAGCATTTTTATTTTATAAACGCAATCCAGCAGCTTTGTTTAGGAACCTGTTCACTTGTTTGGTAGCGCTGCTAACTATCCAACCACAAAGAAAAAAAACACAAGACAACTAGTTGATGCTCAACCCAAGCGTCAGAATGAAGAAGAAAGGGGACTTTGAACCTGTAAAGTTTTTGAAGTAAAGAACAAAAGATGTACTGGGAATTTAACACACAACCATCTCTAGAGTTTACAGGGATTAATAAATATCACTTGTAACATCTTAACCTCTTTTTTTGTGCAAAACTTTATAACTTCTACTACGTTTGGAAATGGACACTTTCCTATAACCAAAGGAAAGTTTCCTTCCAGATCAAGCAAGTTCCATCCGCCAATGGAGGTGTAGAGACAATAATTTGTGTTAAACACTAGTTTACTTCATTCATTCATCTTCTAACCTGCTTACTCCCGTTCAGGGTTTTTATGATCTAATTGAGCGAGCTCATCTACATAACACAGAGCATTGAAAAAAATAAATAAATAAACACAGTATAGACAACGGTGGATAGTAAGGGGAGAAGGACAATGGAATTGGAAATAGTCAGTGTGAATACAGAGCAGGAGAATGAAATTAATCTTGTAAAAGCTCACAATCAATTTTCCAAAAAACACAATACGCATAATGCAGTCCTGGTTTGTCTGCTTTTTTCCAAACCATGATAAACGGCACTCAAGTTTTTTTTAAAACACCATAACTTTCGATTTTCCTCAAACCACTTTTATGCTAAAGAAAATTAATTTGTAGACATAATGGAGGTATGTCTTTTTGAAAAAAAAAAATTTTTTAACTTAAAAACAGAAAGGAAGGTACTGGGAGAAATTGGGAATATTAAGATCCCTGGTCAGAGGTGAATCCGCAAACCCCTGGTCTATTAGTATGATGCTTAGTTGGGGTGCCAACTCCCAGAAAAAAGCGATTAATGTCACCTCAAGACAAAGAAACTATTTAAAATTCGAAATCTGATAAAAAAAAAAAAAAACATACCTGCAATAAACCATCAATATCCTCCAAATAAACTGTTGGCTTGAAAGCCATATTTATTATAGTTTATCGATCACAAAAACAAGTGATACAAACACAAAAAGAAACATAAAAGACCCTCTTAGGGAAAACCTGAATAACATAAGACTTCACCAAAGGAGGAGGAATAAACTAAACTAAATGAAAGAAAGACCAGGCTTTGTTCACTATTGTCACATGAAAGGCTTGCCTTGCCTGACTCGACTGCGATCTGTAGCCATCAACAATAGTCCTGTGCCAAGCTCAAACAAATACACAGGATAACACAAAACACAGGGGGGTAATGAAGCCCGATCGGAAGGGACACACAGCGGGGAAACAGAATGAGTGATCATGTGACAGAACTCAGATCACTTGACCAAAGCGGAATCAAATACACGGCGAAAAGGCAGACAAAAAACATTTTACATTTTTAATGCGTTAAATATTTCTAATTAATCGCATGCATTTGATTAGAAGTCAAAATAAAACACCAACATCAGAATATCAGATATCAGAATATCTTCAGCTCACCTTCAGGGAATATGAGGATAGGGAGTCTGCCTTTATCTTTAACATGGTCACTTAGTCTGAAATAAATCACATCCGATTGATGAAATAATAACATTTTGAACCATCAGTGACAACGTACTGTTGAACAACCTCCTACAACAATGTTTCAAAGGCCAACATTTTTTTTAATAGGCTTTTTTTATATGTGGGTCTTACGGGGTTAAAAATGTAATCCAGGTTTCAGACATTGACTTTGTCAGCCATTTCTTTCAAATTGTTGCAAACCATTTGCTCCTTTCATTCGACACATGAATACAATTTTGGCCACTCAATCTTCAACTTATAGCTACTGTGATGACATGCACATTCAGCATAGTGTATTTTTCTGACTATAAGACAAATCTAAAATTAATAATACTACATTGTATGTGAGTTCTGAGCTCACCTCAAACTGATTTTATGTTGTTTTTGGTGCTCAAAAATCTGTTCAATATTTTAAAACAACTTTGTTAAGCTATGAAGCTGCACCGCGTGAGGGATTGACGGAACAATAATTTACACATTTGTATGTAGTTATTTGTGTAAACTGGTTTAGTCTTGAGCTCTGGTCGTGAATGACAGCATTGGGAAATCTGTTGATTGTCGATTACAAGGTAAACACGGCGATGGAGAGAAAAAGAACAATGCAGGACTATGTCTAGCCCACGGCATAATTTGATTTATGTTTTAGAGCTGAATAATGTTTAAAGTTATTGTAAATGAGTCGAAGAGTTTCGTTTTCAATTTTCTCTGACAGTCCTGTGTGCCTTATAATCTGACAAATACGGTAGTGTTTCATTAGAATGTGCTTGTAATTTCCCTACCAAAAAAAAGTTGATGTTACCTTTTAGCCACAAGATGGCGGTCCTTGACCTCTGAACGCTCAAACCAAATGTGTGGACAAGCTTTCACCATACACCTTTGAATGAGTCCCATCAGTCCCCCATGGATTTGACCCACCTGAGAGAAAGGTTTTATTTTAATATAGTTCACTAGGCTTTTAAATTCAGTTTCTCCCAATGTTTTGAATACTGTGAGCTCCTTCTTGTTTACTCAGGACAATCAGAGGGAACTCACCATAGCATAGCATCCATCACTGGCCAGAATGATGACGTCAATGGGCGACGTGTGGTTAGCTACACAGATGCCCCCGTTCTTGGGTTTATTTTCACTGCCAGGGAAAAACAGAGACGAGATTGTAGAAAAGTGTAAAATCGTCTGAAAGCGCTGCATAGAGAGTGTTGAATAGAAAGCTGAAGCAACGAGGCAATGGTTGTTCTGGGACCACGTTTACAGCATGTTCTCACCTGTGGTAGTATGTGATGATTGCAGTTAGCGCTCGCGCACAGATGCGGTAACACATGAGGTGCACTTTCTCACTGAGGACATTTTTCATCCTGCAAACAGCCAAAAAGGCCCATCAACACTCCAGAGTGTAAAACTCTCTGAGCTCCACCTACTTTGTGCCGCAAACCCCAAACATTATATTGGAAATTCTTGAAAAGTTGACAAACTCAATAATTTGTTGCTTAGGACAGTTTTCTCAATGGAAGGTTCCTGCAAACCACTAGGAGTATTTGGCTACGCCTCTCAATTTGCCAAACCATTTTCCCAGTGTATCCATTGACAACATTCGCATTTTTAATCTAATCCATAGTAAAAACTGATTATGTACTTTTTCCAGCAAAGACATTTTGGGTCTAAAATCTGTCCAAAAAGAATCCTGGGGTTTGCACACTTCTACCACAGCTTTATTCACAACTTCGTTATCAGACGTTCCTCTTTTAGGGGCAGCCTGAGACATGCTATCATGTCAATATGGACCAAACTCTCTGAGGAATGTTTCCAGTTCCTTGTTGAATCTATGCCTTGATTAAGGCAGTTCTGAAAGCAAAAGTGGGTCCAACCTGGTATAGCAAGGTGTACTTTAACATAAAGTGATCGGTGATAGTAGATGAACCACCTGAACCAGATTCCATCACACTAGATCACCAATGACATCTATTCAATGGTATAACTGAGTTGCCAAGTCTCCAATTTCACGAGATCGATGATGATTTATCAGCTCTCAATCTCAGCACTAGTCCAAAGACAAATCCATACCTTCCATTGGGTAAAAGTCCAAGGATGGAGGTGAAGATTACAAGTATGGTCGCTCCAGTGATTGCTAAAGTTAACCTGCAAGAAAAGGCACAGATTAAAAGAGTGGAAAAATTATTTAACAGTTTGTCTATTGAGTTTCAAGGTTGTTGAGGAAGGTGAGATGCATTGACAGCAACCGGCTGTCTGCGCTGCGTCAATTGAGGCGAGAAAAGGAGCATCTGAGATCCTCCCTCTTATATTAAAAAAAAGTCTATTGAAAATCGTTTTGGATTTGGATTATGTATCTCAGAATCGGAATTCGATCCCAAAATATCACTCTTATTCACACCTAATGGGAATTTTGAGAATTACCTGTGCTCTCCCCTCTCGAGAGACAAAGTTGTGAGATCTCAGGGTGACAAGGAAAGAGACACGAAACAGGGATCATGCTTCAAACCAGTCACAGTTAATTGGCCGTTTCTTCAGGGTTTACAAAAATGCTGACTCAAGAATCAGAAGTGGTGGGGGTGAGCGTATCTTTTGCACTCAGGTCAGCCTAACCTCGGGCCTGTACACTCTTGAATGTTGTTCAAAAGACTGAAATGAAGGGACTATGGGTCTTCTGTATCGGAATGTCTGTCGTAATTCTGGGATTTCTATCACAGCAGTTACTCAAACACTTGTGATATTATTATTCTTATTATTACATTTATTATTTCTTCATATTATTAGTATCATTCACGCGTTTGTGCCATTTCCATTGAATAAAGCACTATATAAAACCCTCCTTTTCTCTAGTATGTGAACACGTGAGGGAGAGGAGCTTCTATTAAGGAATGTGGGTTAAGGCCATCGCCCTGACTGACATTAATCCAACAGAAGCTCCATATGGCCCACAGGGGCAATAGAATTAGCCTGTGATTTAAGATGCTAAATTCAGAAGTGTGTAAGAGATGTGCAAATGCCACATGGTTGAGATAGTAAGAATCATGTCTAAATATAATTAAATATTTTACATGTTTTGTAAATTTATTTTGCCCATCGTGAGCTCTGTTAAGATCTAATCTAGGCTGTTATTCTAACAAAATCATAAGAAGTAATTTACCTATTTACTTAATTAATCAATAGATGATTGCCTTTCTTTTCATTTGATGTTTAGTTCAGTAGTATAGTATTCTACAATAATCTAAGTGTCGTCTCTTTCCCCTGTGATTAATAATGGATCGATTAAGCATCAGGCGTGTATCAAAAGAACCCCAGTGATCTAGACCTTCACATCAACTGCAATTAGACCTCTGCAAACATTCATAAGATTCACCCTGAGACTAAAGTGTTGATTATTATGAGGCTGAAGACAAGATCCAAACATTCAATGTGTCTCAGCGTCAAGTACAGAGAATAAAAAGGATTTGAAGACTCTGGAGAAGTTTTTTAAAGACCAGGTCAGGCAGAACCCCACAAAGCGACTGCTCGGGTGCAATGTTTGCTAGCTCAAAGATCCAAGGCATTTTCTACTCAGCAGAGCTCCCCGAGACCTGGTCACCTCAAGTCCCTGTGTCAAGAGGAACAGTTTGTCGTATTCTGTCTTGAAATGGCCTCCACCATTGAATCACTGCCCAGAAGCAAACACTAAACAAAAGATGACTGAAAATCTGTGGAGCATTTACCAAAGCCCACAGCCTGGTGAAAGGATAGGCGCTGGAAAAGTGTCAGAGGGTGAATTTTTTAGATAAACTACACCACAGTCACAGCAAATATCCACTGGAGTCCACATGGATCTGAGATCCAACCCCTGCCCCCTGCTGATGTGGCAAAAAATCATGGTCTGGAGTTACATCCAGTCTGCAGGTGGAACACAGCATCAAAAGTCTAAAATACCAAGAAATCTTAGCTACCTCTAATATTCCAAACCAACCTTCCATCTCCACATCAAAGTTTCTCAAGGAGAAAAAGATCAAGATGCTCCAGGATTGGCCAGCTCAGTCACCAAACGTAAACATCATTGAGTATGTCTGAGGCGGGATGAAAGAGGAACCATGGAAGGCAAAACTAAAAAACATTGATGAACTCTGGGGGGCATGCAAGGCTGCTTTCTTTGCTATTCCTGATGACGTCGTCAATAAATTGTATGAATCTCTGCCAAACTGCATGCAGTCCTTCAAGTTCATGGAAGTCATACAAGATATTAAAGGTGGATCTCACTGCGCCACTGTTTCATTTGTTCAGATATTTTGTCTTTGCAGTAACATTTCTGTACAGGTGACAAAACTTTTGTCTTGGGAAATTGGACATTTCAGTCTTGATTACGTGAGCAATCTTATTTTCGGCTAAATGTATTTTTTTTTGGTGCATTAAACATCGTTTGGGAGGGTTTAGCTTTTTATACGAGCTATTTGTATCACCATTTTATTAATTAAAGTCAGGTGTTTCTACAACACAGAAAAGCGACAAGACTTTTGTCAGGAACCGAATTATCATTATCAGTTTGCTTAACGTGAGTTGTGTTTTAAAAAAAACAGTGCATCTCTCACCTCAGGGGTAGCAGGAACCCATAGCGGATAAAAACGCCCAAACCCCAGAGCACTGTTAGTCTGGTGCTGATGTGCTGGAAGTTATAGTTGCTCCTCGTCAGCAGATTCCACGACTCCAGCTCTTCTGCTGAGAAGCGTTTGGTAACCTCATCGTCCACAATGCTTTCAATGCCACGGCGGCAGAAGTAGAAGGTGTCAGACATGTCAAACTCAGAAGAGGAAGAGCCTGTGGTTGTGATGGTGGAGGGATGACCGTTCATCTCTCGATTACTTGCATTTCGCCGAATCTCTTTCAGCTCTTCCTCTAGTGATCTGCGCTCTTTAGCAATTATGCCTGTGAACAAACAGTGTCTTAGTGTAAAACAAAACCAAAATCATGAAACTTTTAAAAAATGTATCCTCTGTTTTACATTGGACCACTTTGAAGGGCATCCTGGATATAAACATGAGATGAGTTGAACGTTGTTAAGATACTGTTATTGTCTGTTACTTTTAATCGCAAAGGGAAACTTTTGTTATTTCTACCTTTTATTTTAGTATAAAAGAGAAAAATGAGGAATATTCTTTGATTTGCATAGAAAATTTTATTTTAGACCTTTCGATAAACACTGCTCAAATGAGAGTGAAAGAAAAATTCTGGCATCGGTATCGGCGAGTATTTGAGTCCACGTACCGATCCGATATCCTTTTCATAAACATAACGTAGTTATGCCCGCTAGCTTTGCTTAACGCTGCCAATCGGAAATCAATTCTTCTTCGCTGCTCAGAATACAAACACAGGAAGTTGTGTCGTGTTGCCACAAGCAACCAAGGAGAAGGACAAGCCGCGCCAGACGCAACGAACATTGGAAGCTTCATTCAAACAAAGAAAAAAGTTTACACAAGACATCCAAGAGCAATAAAGATAACCGACAGGATTATCGAGTTTATTGTACTGGATGACCAGCCACCGTCAGTGGTCGAAAATGTGGGCTTGCGCAGCTTAATTAACATTTGAAACCCCGGTACAGTTTGGCTGGTCACAAATATATCTCCGAAACAGCGCTCCCTATTCTATATGAGACAGTGGCTGAACACATTTCATGTGAACTAAAAGACGTGAGAACCATCAGCTTCACTACTGACATCTGGAGCTGCGACTCAAATCCTGCGGCCTTTACTAAGCACACCTGGTAAACACAGTGACGCCTTTTTACACTTTTACTCTTCGAAGTGCAGTGCTGCAGGCAAACGAGTTTCGCGGCTCGCACGCGTCCATAGCTGAATCAATCGAGCCAGGAGGACACTTGTATAAAAACAATGAAAACCACTCTTCTTGAGGCTGTCAAGAAACGATTCGCAACCATTGAGGAAGAGCCCTTGTATGCAGTTGCAACTCTTTTGTATCCACGTTTCAAAGATAGGGTATGTCTATTAAATTTTTATTTTTATTAAATGTCAATTAATACAGGGCTAGTAGTATCGGATCGGTACTCTGTATTGGCCGATACCATGACCCCAAGTATCAGAATCGGTATTGGGAGGGGGAAAATGGTATCGGAACATCTCTAGTTGCAACATGTTTTGCTACATGTTTATTCATAAATGTTGAACAACGTATGACATCGCATTTAAACTATTTTTAGGAAATCCCCCCAGCTAAATAGCATTAACTACTGCTAAAAACAAACACTCTGTGGGTTGATTTTCAACGCTCAAGCCAGAGTTGATAAAACTCCTTAAGGTGTTAACTACAGGAGAGTTAAAAATAACTCTATGTCAGTGTCAACACATCAATACTCACAAAATAGTTGGATTGAGTATTCTGGATTGGACCCAATGTACAAACAATGCTGTGTGTGCACATGACCAGTGAGATCAAATCAGCGCTAGGGACACACCAATACAAGCAATGCCACTCAGAACACAAACAGCACAGAAAGAGAAAGAGACACGGATCGATATAGAGTTCACACAGCCGCAGGAAACATACTGTACTGTACCGTTCTGACTGTACGGCTTATACAGAAGGTGTTTCTTCTCTTTGGCACCTGTTTCCATCTTCACTGTGGCCCACTGGAAAACATAACATCAACATTGGTTTAGAGTATCAAGTTCAATTTAAATATCCAATAATTTCTGAAAGAATAACAAGAATGAGGATCTTTTTTATACACCATTGATGATTAATGCAAGGAAAGCTTATAGTAATATAAAATGTTAATTCTAAAATGTAAAGTAAAGTAAAGAATTTCTTCCTGAATCTTGAAAAGATGTAATATTACTAGAATGCGCAAAAATCTTCACATTTATTGTTTTACTTGTTATATATCAATTTTACCCTTTGTTCTTTGAGAGCACACAACTTTTTGACCTTTTTAAGATCTAAGACCATCCTGGTGTTATAAACGGAGTCAAAGAAAACAGAACAAAGCATTGGCTTCATCACATGAATCACAGAATCACAGAATACTTGGGTACCCAAGTATTCTTTTTATACCAAGAGTTTGAAGATGACCCTAGTCTCTTTTAAATGCCTCTACACACCGATCCGAATTGCATTTCTTCCGATGGCTTCTCAGTGGGGTCCTTTTCTTTGGGTTGAGGAAATATTGATGTTATGGGGCTCCCTGCCTGGAGATGGCTCCCTGTGATCAGACACATACAGTACAGTATTTTTGATTCCATCTCTTTCTTCTTCTTCTTCCTGCGCTCATTCTTTTTTTATTTATTATTTATTTAGTTTTTATTGGTTTTCTTGTCCAATAACACCAAAAAGAAAACAAAGATGGTACAGAAAGACCCGGGTGAGAAACTGTGTCTCAATCTGTTAATTGTCCAGTGTCCAGTCACCATTTTCACCATTGGCAGTTGTTGCGCTGTTTCTTTAAGAGTTGAACTAATGAATCGGTTCCTTCGAATCGGTTCTTTTGAATCAAAATCTTTGGTCTGAGACTTCATTAGTCGCATGGCATGTTATCTTAAGAAAAGTTTAATCATTGTTTTACATATACGATTGACTTTGTTCTTTCTTGTTTTCCCAGCGTGGTAAGTTTGTTTTCATTTGTTTGTTTGCGACTTAAGTTAAAAAGAGCGTTGATTGTGTTAAGTACCACATGGTTATATTAACCACGTGAGGTTTGATTTATTTCCTCATTTAATTTCGTTTGTCATTTAAGTTAAAATATATATTCATTGCGTGTACTAATTGTAATTTAGCCATTTTGCTTTGTGTAAGTATTCGGTGTATGTAAAAATATGTTAAGTATGTATTTTTATGTTGTTTCAGTTGACCTCAAATAAATTACTCAATGTTGGAGTAAAGAGCGTTCAACATCAAAGAATAAAACAAGAAATTACACCTTAGTGTTATCTTTATTGGTAACATTAAAGTCAACACGACGAACAAGTAAAGGCAAATACAAGGTACAAACAACAACAACAACAACATGGAGGAAGATTCCAAACCTAATATTAAACGACAGCGAGGAACGGCAAAGGCCGCAGTGACACGCATCATGGCGCAGATAACATCAGCCATGAACAACAATCAACTTAAAGAAGTTGAAGCTAAAATGGCAAGCTTAGATGAAGCTGTGGTTACTTTCCGAGAAATGCATGATGCTTACAAGGAAACACTGGAGGACGAAGATGATCTGGATGCTTCAAAGGGATATTTGATATCAGTTTTGCGTGACGTTCAAGATCTGCAGCACACTGTCTTGAGCTGGATGGAAGATGTTAATTCACCACAGGACAATGTGGGTGGTTTCCAAAGGAAACCCGCTATTGCTGAGTCAGAGAAACCCTCAACAGTAACAGTTGAGCAATTAAATTCACAACTACAGGAGTTGAGCAAACTAAGGCAACAAGATATGGAAGATTGTTTTGCACTCCTGGCTCAGCAAGAAGAGCGCCTGAGAGCAGATTTCGTGAAGCAATATCAGGCTGATATGTGTGATCAAGGAAGCACGCTACACCGACAGAGCTCAAGTGTAAACGAAAGTCAACAATTAAAAGATAGCTCCACTCCAATTGTTGGAAGTACACCTCTAAATTTTCGCTCACAAATGTCCACTCTAAATGAAAGTTCGCTGTATCAGCTGTTAGAGCTTTCTAAACAACAACATCAAGCACAAATTGACTCCATGCATCTACCTCCAGTCGATATAATCAAATTTGATGGAGAGCCGTTAAAATATTGGCAGTTCATGAGGCTATTCTCCTCAGTAACTGATAAAGAAACCATACCAGATCAAGAAAAACTCACCAGACTTTACCAATATACAATTGGCCAAGCCAGAGATGCCATTTCGCACTGTCTGTATGATCCCGATGCTAGTGAGGGTTATGCAAGGGCTAAGGCCATTTTGAAGCAGCGCTTCGGTAGTGCGTACGCAATATCACAGGCTTGGGTTAATAAAGTGCTCACATTTAAAGAAATAAAAGACAACATACAGCTTCAAAGTTTTGCTGACACTTTACGCAGCTGTCGTGACACTCTAAAGGCCATGAAGTGTGAAGACGAACTCAATAGTGGGCGTACTTTACTGCAGATAGTGGAGAAGCTCCCGGAAGACATGAAACGGAGATGGCTTACCATCAACTTTGAGATAGTTCAGTCTGGAAAGTTGCCGAAGCTAAATGACGTAGTTGATCTCGTAGAAAGCGAAGCCGCGAAAAGGTCCGACCCAATTTTTGGATGTCTCATTAATTCAGCAAAACGTTCCTCATTTTCTAATATCAAGTCGGCTACAAATCAAAACCGTGATAAACCCAAGCAAACCTTTGCGGTCGAGGCAACAACTAAAGAGGCTAATACAGTCAGCCTGAACAATCCAACAACTAAATTTAGGTGTCCAAAGTGCAATGAGGGACATTTTCTGAATCAATGCCAGGCCTTTAGGTCTCTATCCGTGCCTGAGCGTCTTAGCTTCGTTAAAACCAAGCAACTCTGTCTAAATTGTTTCATGAAGGGTCATCGCAGCAATATGTGTTCTCGCAGTTGGGTGTGCAAGGCACCTGGATGTGGAAAAAAGCACAACAGTTGGCTACATTCAGCACTCGTTCCATCCATCAAGGACAGCAATGAACAGTCTAGCAGAGTCATAGTAGAAAGCCCAGTTCCAGACTCACCACAAGCTGTTCAATCTCACGCTACAAGAAAGTCCGCTGAACAAAATAATAAAAAAATTGCATTACCCATCGTTCCAGTCGTAGTCTCCGATAAATACAACAATTTCTCGATCAATGCGTTTGCCCTCCTGGACAATGGCTCAAATGGAACATTTGTTTCAACAAAATTAATACATGCATTGAAATTGGAGACACGTAAAGTGAACATTAGGCTGAACACCATGGAGACAAAAAATCTAAACGTGAACACATTAGCAGTTGATCTGAGAGTGGAAGATGCTCAAAGAACGAACTCATATCTAATGAATGGAGTGCTCAGTAGAGATCAGCTAAATATAAGTTTAGACAACTTGGTTACACGACACGAGGTGTTCCAATGGCCACATCTGCAAGATGTTGCAGAAAACATTTTCCTACCTGACGCGGTGCTAGCGGATGAAGTGCATTTGCTGATTGGTTTGGATCATCCTGACATACTTTCTCCAAGGGAGACACGTTGTGGACAATCTGGTGAGCCATATGCAATTCTTACTGGTTTGGGTTGGACAATCCATGGTCCAGTTAGTAATGGCTCCACAGCTATTTCAGCTAACTTTGTTCAATCTGATTGCTCACTTCAACAAACTGTTGAGAAGTTCTGGAAACTGGAAGATCCAGAATACTGCAACAAGGATTCATTTTCAAAGATTGACAAAGAAGTTGTGGATCTGTGGAGTAAACAAGCGAGCAAGAGAGATGGTAAATACACTTTGCCAATTCCATTCAAAGAACAACCACCACAACTACCAAGAAACTACACAATGGCAAAACATCGGTTAGAACTTCTGGGAAAAAGACTGAAAAGGGATCCAGAGCTGCTCCAGAAGTACTCAGAGGGCATTATAGATTCCCTACAGAAAGGTTATGTGGAAGAAGTTACAAAGTCAATCGTGATGATGGACGCGTCTGGTATTTGCCGCATCATCCAGTGTTACATCCACGTAAGCCAGACAAGATCCGCATTGTCTTTGATTGTGCAGCTCGGTTCCAAGGAACTTCATTGAATGACCATGTTCACCAAGGCCCAGATCTCACAAACAAACTTCTTGCAGTGCTTCTCAAGTTTAGACAAAACCCCATCGCATTAAACGCGGACATTGAGGGCATGTTCTATCAGGTTCGAGTACCTGAGCATGAAAGAGATGTGCTTCGCTTCTTGTGGTGGGAGGATAACGACCCTGACAAACCGCTGAAACATTACCGCATGACAGCTCATCTGTTTGGAGGAGTCTGGAGTCCAAGCGCAGCCAGCTTCGCCTTGCAACGAGTCGCTGTGGACAACCAATTAGATTTCTCAGAAGAAGCTGTGAAAACTGTAAGACAGAACTTTTATGTCGACGATTGCTTAAAATCCGTATCATCCGAAGAAGAAGCTATCAAACTTGCATCTGAGCTTAGAGAAATGCTCGGCTAAGGAGGATTCCGACTAACCAAATGGCTGTGTAATTCCAAAGAGGTGATGAGAACAATCCCAGTCACTGAATGGGCCAAATCACTGCACAAGCTCAACTTTGATCATGAAAGTTTGCCATCAGAATCAACACTAGGGGTGCTGTGGGACGTCGAAAGAGATTCCTTCACCTTTGAAGCCAAGTCATTAAGCAAACCAATGACCAAAAGAGGTGTATTGAGCACCACAAGTTCCATTTATGATCCATTAGGATTCGCAAGTCCTTTCGTGCTAAAAGCTAATTTAATATTTCAAGAGTTGTGTCGCTTGAAAGTTGATTGGGACGACGAGGTTCCTGCAGAAGTAGAAGCGCAGTGGCGCAGATGGTTAGATGACTTGCCTCTGCTATCGTCATTAAAAATCCCCAGATGCCTCTTGCAATCAGCTGATAGTCCAGTAGCTGAAACCCAAATTCATCACTTTTCTGATGCTTCTGAGGCGGCTTATGGCGCTGTGTCATACATCAGAATAGGGAATGCATGTAAAATAGTGATGTCAAAGGCTAGACTAGCACCGATCAAACAAGTTAGCATTCCACGGCTTGAGTTGCTCGCTGCTGTGGTAGCTACAGAGTTAGACCAGCTAATCAAACGTAACCTGGAAGTTAAAATTGACAGAACGTTCTTTTGGACAGATAGCACCATTGTGCTGCAGTACATAAACAACAAGAGTTGTAGATTTCAAACGTTCGTCGCCAACCGTGTCGCCAAGATTCACGAACGCTCAGAGCTTGGTCAATGGAGACATGTCGACTCTGCTTCCAACCCAGCAGATGACGTATCGCGCGGTATGACCATGAATGAAATCCTGTCAAGTGAACGGTGGATTTCTGGTCCCAAATTTCTTGAGCTTGAAGAAGAAAATTGGCCTACTCAACCTGTGATTAGTGGTCTGTCAGACAACGCAGAGATTAAGAGATCAAAGGAAGTTTATGCCAGCATCGTCATTAAGACAGAGAAGAATGCAATAGACAGATTGTTAGAAAGGTACTCAAATTGGCATCGCTTAAAGAGAGCAACAGTTATCCTGCTACGCTTAAAAGGATTGTTGTCGAAAAGATCAACTGTGCATCTTAATGATCCTATAACAGTACAGGAGCTCCAGTTCGCAGAATTGGAGATTTTAAAGCATGTTCAGGCTTGTTCTGTTGAGAGCACAATCGCCAAGCGCAACGTCGTGCGTAAGCTCAAACCTTTCAAAGATGAGTCTACTGGACTCTTTCGCGTAGGTGGCAGATTGATCAAGGCTCCTATCCCATATGATGCAAAGCACCCAATTATCTGGCCCAGCGAACATTATGTTACTAAGATGATGATTAATCATTTTCATCTTGTTTCTGGTCATGCTGGCCCTGAAAGAGTGCTATCAGAAATTCGTCAAAGGTTCTGGATCATAAAGGGACGTGTGGTCATCAACAAAGTGCTCAATTCATGTTTGCAGTGTCGCAAGTCGAGAGCAAAGCCACTACATCAACAAATGGCTGATTTACCAGATTCTAGAGTAACTCCAGGAGATCCACCATTTACCAAAGTGGGTGTGGATTATTTCGGTCCCTTCCCAGTGAAAACTGGACGAACTGAGAAAAAAAGATATGGATGTTTGTTCACCTGTCTTACAACTAGGGCCATCCACCTGGAAGTAGCTCACAGCCTTGACACAGATTCCTTTGTGAATGCCTTACAAAGATTCATTGCAAGAAGAGGCCCACCGTCGGAGATTAGGTCTGATAACGGGACTAACTTTGTGGGAGGTTTACGAGAGTTGAGAAATGCTTTGAACGATTGGAATCAACAGAAAATAGCAGATTACTTGCTTCAGAACCATGTAAATTGGATTTTCAACCCTCCAGCAGCTTAACACATGGGAGGTGTGTGGGAGCGACAGATCCGCACAGTTCGTTCGGTGCTAAATACGGTTCTGTCACAGCAATCACCAGATGACGAGGGACTGTCAACCTTGTTTTGTTGTGTGGAATCAATCGTCAATGGAAGACCAATCACGAAACTCTCAGATGATCCATCGGATCCCCTTCCGCTCACGCCAAACCATTTATTGTTGCTCCGTGCTGGACCATCACTTCCACCTGGATCGTTTGTCAAACAGGACATATATCGTCGCAGATGGCGCCAGGTTCAGTATCTAGCAGATGACTTTTGGTCAAGGTGGCTAAAGGAATATCTACCTCTTCTACAACAACGCAAAAAATGGTCAGAGTTGAAAGACAATCTCAAAGTCGGAGATCTCGTTCTTGTGTTAAATGAAAACTCTCCTAGAAATCATTGGCCATTAGGACTTATTACGCAAGTTTATCCAGGAACAGATGGACTTGTGCGTGTTGTTGAGGTTAAAACACAATCTGGACTGTTTAAGCGCCCAGTTACTAAAATTTGTCTTTTAGAGGGAGATGTTTTTAGAAATGGTTAAGGTTTGGACTTTGAATGACCTTATCAGGTCATTGGGGCCCGGGATGTTGCGCTGTTTCTTTAAGAGTTGAACTAATGAATCGGTTCCTTCGAATCGGTTCTTTTGAATCAAAATCTTTGGTCTGAGACTTCATTAGTCGCATGGCATGTTATCTTAAGAAAAGTTTAATCATTGTTTTACATATACGATTGACTTTGTTCTTTCTTGTTTTCCCAGCGTGGTAAGTTTGTTTTCATTTGTTTGTTTGCGACTTAAGTTAAAAAGAGCGTTGATTGTGTTAAGTACCACATGGTTATATTAACCACGTGAGGTTTGATTTATTTCCTCATTTAATTTCGTTTGTCATTTAAGTTAAAATATATATTCATTGCGTGTACTAATTGTAATTTAGCCATTTTGCTTTGTGTAAGTATTCGGTGTATGTAAAAATATGTTAAGTATGTACTTTTATGTTGTTTCAGTTGACCTCAAATAAATTACTCAATGTTGGAGTAAAGAGCGTTCAACATCAAAGAATAAAACAAGAAATTACACCTTACTGTTATCTTTATTGGTAACAGCAGTATAGGCAAATGCTAAGGGCACCGTACATAGAGGGAGCACCATAAGTAGAAGAAGCAAAAAGTGCATAATGTACTTTTCCTGTTACACAGAGAAAAACACACAAAAAGTTCCTCCAGGGGACCAAAAAAAAGGAAAGAAGTGGAGGAAAAACGCCACAACAGAGGTAATGATGATGTCAGAGATTTTGCTGTTGCAGAACGACAATCGATAACGACTTTAACAATTAGCATAACAGTTTGATAATCAATAAAAAGCTAACGCTCTCTGTTTGTTTTAACATCACTTAATGTTATGGAGGGGCCTAGTTATTATGGAAACTCCCCCGTCGTTCTTTTATTTATTTATTTAAATCCTTGTATTTTTTGTGCCTACTCATTTCTTTAATATCTTATTTTGCACAGTGCTTTATTTATATTGTATTCACAAGGTAAAGTTCATTGGCTGCTTTCTCACCTGCCTAAACCAACTGTGCTAAAAGTGGAAGGTGAAATTATGTTTGATTTATTCCTATTCACCCTTAATAATGAATTCAGGTATCCAATTGTTTTGAAACTCCAAGAGTTTTGAGACTCTAAATTCTATACTAAAGACAAAGGATTGATGGGATTAAAGTCAGAATTAAGAGTTTAAATCCTGAATACAATACAGTTTCCGAATTACAGTACAGAAATCTATGATATTTGATCTAAAAATCCCATTTAATTTTTTGAGTGAGGCTGCAGCAGTTAGACATTCACACAAACTCGTCCGTCACATACTGAATGTTCCCAGGGGAACAACGACCACTTTATTGAAAGGCTGTGGGAGGAGGAATAATGTCAGTATGTTAATGGAGAGCACAATGCACACAATTGACTAACAACGTTCCGATTCAGAAAACACTGAGAGTGGGTTTTGACCTGATGACCTCTGTTTTTTGTTTTTATTTCAGCAATTTTTTCATTGTCACATTCTACGAAATGAACCTTGGCTAATGAAAGGATTTTTAAGTAGCCATGAGTTTCCAAAACCAACAGGAAGTTAAGTATTTTGTATCACCTCAAAACACCATCAATCTCAACCTACGGTATGGCGGATGTTAAATTGTGAAGCTTTTTTGACTTTGTTAAACTATAAACGCACAGCAGATGTTGAAAGTCAATATTTCGCCACAAAGAGGGCGTTTTTAATAGAATATCTGATCAGTCCCAAGTTTACCAACTATGTTAACAATCCATGTCCGAACAAATCTCGGTACTCTCGAGGTTATAGCACTACCAGCTGGCCACAGGAAATATAACATTTAACAATGATACAGTACTTATTTTTACCAATCTTGATATTTGTAACAAAAATATTGTCCAAGACAATTGAAGCTGTCTGTATCATTCAGTAAATGTAACAATTTCAGCTTGGATACGTCTTCTAAATAGGGATCGGTCATAGCCGTATCCGTAATTGGCCACAGAGAAGCGATGGTGCTGGAGGTGCTTTGATCACAGCTTGCCGCTAGCACCCCCATACAATAACCAATAACACAATGGGTGCTTTCCCTCTTTTTTAGAATTGATGATAAGTTTTGTGGTAAATGTGTCACAGGACCCAATGGTCCACCTTTTTGCATCATGTACTAGAAGTCCATGAAAACAAGATGTCATCATCACTAACTTGTTTTTCTGGCGCACCAACTATGTTTTGGCAACTAACTTTGGCACGTACCTCAAAGACTTTGAGTAGCATCTTCATGTAGAATCCACGGATGCCAAAGGACAGGCCAAAGATGGCTGGAACGATGATGAAGACCAAGAGCAGAGTGAACCAGACAGTAAACGAGATGCCCAGCAGCATGCAGAGCAGGTTATCGAAGGGAGACGTAAAAGGTTCCATTTTTGCAAGTTTTCTTCTAGGTTTTGGTAAAAGGAATAGAAAAAGCAGTTTCTCTAAGTGCATTAAATGTCAAAGTCTTCGGTGACATCATTAGTTCTTTCATATCCATTGACTCCTGGGTGAAGCAAACACATCATTCGATGGTCCATGTGCAGTTTGCTTCGCTATGATGATACACTTCCTCCAAGTGTCCAACTTCAGTGCGTGCTGCTGAATAAAGCTGTATGTGGAGGAAACACAAAAAGAAAAGGTCTGACATTCAAAGCCATATTCAAATCAAGCCTACAGTACAGTGACTGCACCCAGGAAAGTAAACATAACCGGCTGAAGAAGAAAGTGCCCTTCATCAGATAGCTACTCCAAACCTACTGGAGCTACTGGAGTAGGCTACAGTAACACAAGTCATAGAAATACACAGAGAAGAGAAATATTATGCCATATAACACTGTAATTACTTTCTCTATTAAATAATCTCTATTAAGCTAAACCAGGAGTATCCTCTTGTTTTAGATGTGCAAGCTTTTAGCCGTGAACTATTACAAACACTTATTAGTCAAGTCAAATGTATTTATGCTTCACAGAAACAGGGGCCTGATGTAGATTAGTTTAAAATGAATATGTATTTAGACAGACTAGCTTAAGTAACTTAAAGTTAATTATTTGGTAGAGGACATATTGAAACTATATAAAAAAATATTTTTGAGTCTAACTGTGATTCAAAGCTTCACCACCAGGTGACAAAGTAGACGGATGTACTATACATCTGTTTGGACAAAGGTAGGGCTTAAATAATGGTTGGGGATTACTCCTTCTGAAACTTGTTCAACAAACATCATTTTTTCGCAGCATTATATTTACTATGGTTCACTCTGAATGGAATAGTTATTATTGAATAATAATATCTGTGTTCCTCAGAGCAAACATTGTACCAAAAGTAGGTGATAAGGTGATAAATTAGCATTGCTCAAATTATTTTAATCAAGTAGTTTTTCTTAGAATTGTATTTTAGTGAGTAGTTTGATGTTTCCATCCAAAGATGCAAATTAAATGTATGCGCAAAACTGGAATAGCTCATAAAACGAGTCCAAGAGAACAAAATCGTCACTTCCTGATAAACTGGCGCCAAATATCAACAGAAAAATGAAAGTTGCTATATTAGTAGAATTTTCAAGTAGAATAACGCAACCATGGTATCTTGCATTTGGAGGCGGGAGACTGTTCTTTGGGAATGCAGCAGGTCAGGGCAGTTATGGGAGGTGATGATCCTGAACTACTTTGATGAGAGACTTTAGGAATTTTAGAATAACCAAAACATTTCAGATGCTGTGCAATGAAATTGATCTATTGGTTAGTCCATTAATGCCACACCATTGCGCCCCATTTTTAATAATTTTTTTCTTGTAAAAATGTTATTCTACTCAGTTGTGCACAAATGGGCACTTCAATATGCCATCACAGTGTTTCCCCTACTATTCATTAAGGAGGGCGGCCCAATACTTTTTGACTGATGCCCAAGAAAAGTTAAATAGAAATATTTTAAGAATGCTTACAGTACAGAATGCTTCCTGAGGTGGAAAAAAAATAAAGATTTAAGACTTTTTCAAATAAAACAACAAGCTATAGACCCAAGATTACCTTTGATCTGGCTCCACATTAACTCAGCTTTTCACTCTAGTAAATGACACAAAGAAGCCATCACTAATGTTTCCAAGTAGTAAAGTTAGCCACTATTGTGTTTAAAGGTGTTTCAATACTACCAGTGTTGTGGTAGTATCACTGTGAAACACCATATTTATCTATAAGAAGATACTCAGAGAAGTGTTGGCCGATGCATTGGAGATCTTTGGATGGGGTAAGCGACATCTACCTACTGTAATATGTGTGTTCATTGTCAAAAAATAAATAAATAAATATGTGTTACATTAAACTGTCATTTGACCTTCCATGTGTGTTACCTTGTTGGAGACAAAAACAAAAATGTAAATCACAAAAGGTGCTCTTTGACGAAAATACATTTGTTTAAATGTTTCTACAGACATGACTTGAAAACCTGAACAACAAAAGAAACCAAAATGAAGGTAACTTTAAGGTGAAACTAAAATGACATTTACAGAACAGTAAAAATATACAGTACAATTAAAAACAATACAAATGTATATATTTGGAAATATATATCTAAACTCTGAAGGATAGTAAACACAGCCGAATGTAAAGCGTTGTAGAGACAGCTTATAAGTTATTTATGAACGTGGCATGTTTTGAAACTATCAGATGGTTAATATCAACTGTGTAGAATTTCAGCTAAGCACTACTTCTTAACACTATGAAAGAAATACTTTTACTCTTACAAAATAAAGGAAAAGAAACAGAATGTAAATACTGAAACGTCCGTTTCCTATTTAAGCTGGCTGAATAAAGCGGATGAATATTTAGACACAAGCTTACTGTAGGCAACACGTAACAGAGCTCGTTATCTAATGTATTTTTACCAACCTACTCTTCGTTGAGTATTCCAATCAGGGACAGCATCCTCGTGCTCTCCAGACACCGGCATAAGAGACTGCTACCGAGGGGTTGGCAGAAAGAACGAAGAAAGGCGTGTCGTGACTTTTGAGTGACGTACTACTGCCAACAGCGCCTAGACTCTTTTCACCCAGGCGGAAGGATCTCTTCCACCAGATGGCGCGCTCAGGCTTTTGACCAAAACGCCACAATGTTGGTTTTATTGATTTTATTTTTGTAAACCATATTTGAGAGGGAAACCCTCCCTTTGTAAAAAAATATATGTGTCAGGTTAAAGTCTAACTATTCATTCATTTAATTGAATAGCGTTTAATTCAGAAAATGTGTTTTTATAAAAGGAACAATATTACTAAGTCACCCGCAGGCGGTGCTGCAGGACAACGACAGAGTATGCCCACCTTATACAGTCTATGCCTGTCGTCTGGAGCGACTTCAACAAGTCGTGGTTAGGGCTTCTTCAAATCCGTCCACTCAACCAACTATAAACTAGTAAATAAATAGTCTGAGTTAACAATGAGGGTTTAATGGTTCATTCATTGGCATTGTAGGACATTTTGATAAGCACTACCATTGCTAAGCACTGGTAAACGTCTGCTTTTCCATTCCTTTCAGATCCTATCTAGTTCTGTCAGTTTGAAATGTTTTTAGGTCTCTCCAGAGATGCTCAGTTTAAGTCAAGGCTATGGCTGGGTCATGAAAGAACAGTCAAAGTTGTTGTGAATTTACTTTCTTCTTATTTTCACTGTGCGCCTATGGTAATAAGGTAAACCTTCTGCCCAGTCTGAGTTCTTGAGCACTGTGCAGAAGATCTTCGTCCATGATATCCCTGTACATGCATTCATCTTTCTCTCTACTGCAACCAGTCGCCCTGTCTCTGCAGCTGAAAAACACCCTCCCCACTTTCTCCCATCCCTGACAGCATCACTGGAGCTCGGTTCTCCTTTACCTCTCTCACCAAGGCACTTCTTGCCTCATAGCTCAGTTTGGCAGGAAGGCGAGCTCTAGGAAGGGTTTTAATCAAACCAAAATTCCTCCATTTAAGGATGTCCGAATTCTGCTGAACCTTTAGTGTAGCAGAATATTTTTGTGACCTTGGCCAGATCTGTGCCTCATCCAATTTCTGTCTCTGAGATCTTCTACTCACGATTTTCATTTGCTTTGGATATACATTGTGAGCTTTAAGGTCTTATATAGACCGGTGTGTGGCTTTTCTAATCAAGTTCAGTCAGTTTATTAAACACAGCTGGACTCAAATGAAGACGTTGAACCATCTTAAGGAAGCACCCGAGTTAAATATATGAGTGTCACAGCAAAGGGTCTAAATATTTATTACAAAATGTGCTATAGTTTTTTTTTTCAGTCAGTATGGGGTGCAGTGGGTACATTTATGAAGAAACTGTACATAAATGTCTAGTTAACCATTCAATCACGATATGAGGAATTAGTAGATATTTCTTTTGATAACCCAGGCCAGTGTTGGTTGGCAGAACATTTAGCTGAAATAATGTTTCAATAGAAGTCAAGGATAACTTTATGCTCCTTATGTGTGTCCCTTACAAACACATAATGCAAATGTTCTGAGAGGATGCTGAACATACTAAATGCACAATGTCTCACCGGCCTAGACTCAAGATGAGAGTCAGGACCTCTAAGCAACCGAACAGAGGGTAGTTAGATCTGAGGAAAGGCTTCGCTTTGAAGATTCTCAAATGATGTCAGTGCTGACCTTTAATTCGAAATAGAAAAACATTTATATTATACTCACCCAGCTGATCGGAGAAAAGCCTACGTCTCTGCGATGTCATTGGTTTTGGAAAGGTTACTGTTTGAGAGCAGGTCTGAGACCAGTTGTGGGTTTTCAGATCAAAAGAAAATAGTTCACATACACAAATAGAGGACTGGGGTGGGGGGTGGGGGGCATTCTGTCCCAGTGAATGTTAAAATATCCAACAGATTACTCACAGAGCAACTACTCCACAGCACAGCCAAACAGGTAAGAAGTGATATTGTCCATCCATCCATCCATCCATCCATCCGGCCTCCAGCGTAGCTTCTATCTGTTCAGCCATCTATTCATATATCACCTCCACAACTATCATTCTTCCATCCGTCTTTTCAACAGTTTGCCCATCTGTTCATCAATCCATGGATGTGCTATACATCTATCTAAACACCCATCTTTCTATCCCTCCGACTGAACATCAATCACTTCATGAATTCATGGATCCACTTGTCAGTTCATCCATCCATCTTTCATCCGTCCCAGCAACCATCAGTTCATAATGTTCCATCTTTTCAACCATCCATTTAAGCATTAAGATATCCATCTTTTAATTTTTCTCTCCAACTATCCGTCCATTCCTTTTGCCATCCAACCATGAACTTATCATGGCATCTTTCACCAATCCTCCATTTATCGATATTATGCATTACTTCAACCAACCGTCCATCCATTCATCTGTGTATCCATCCAGCCATCAATCTTCAGTCTAACTGTTCATCCACCCATCCACCCACCCATACACCAGTCTAACTGTTCATCCATCTCAATGTCCATAACCAGTTTAACTGTGCATCCATCTGTTCACCCGTCAATCTTCGATTATCAGTCTGTCCATCCATCCACAGCTACTGTTGATCCATCCCTCTCATCAGTCCAACTCTGCATACATTGTCTGTAAGTCCATCCATCTATCTATCCATCCATCCACTCATGTCCACCTTGCTACAATTGTTTGTTTTAATTCAAAGTGTTTTTTGTGTCTATGTTTTATTTTAAGCAAAATAAATCTATTCATCATCAGTCCAACTGTACATCCATCGTCCATCAGTCCATCATACCATCCCAAAGTCCACCTGTACATTACCCATCATCAGTCTAACTGTCCATCCATCCATGTATCTGTCCGTCAATCTATCTATCAATCCATCCACCCATCCATCCATCAGTCTGTAAATTCCATCCATCAGGATATAAAATGTATTCGGATGTAATGTGAGAATACCCTAAAATAATGTAATCATTTTCACTTGCAGCAGAACATCATCAACACGCCCAATGTGGATCCTTCATAAAGTGCAGACTGAAACAGAGAGTCTTCCAGCACAGAAAAATCAGTTCATTGATAAAAATAAAGATGAAATATCAGCTAAGACCAGCATCCTCAGCAAACTGCACAGCAACATCCTCACACCTGATAAAATCCCTGACTTCTTCCTGCCGCCTAAGCTGACCAAGTGTTCCATCCTGGTCGACTCACAGAGTTTGGATGAAGAAAGAAATGCTCTCAACTCTACAAAAGCATCATTGACCAGACCTTGTACTGACCCAGCACTGAAAGCAAAATCAGTCTTCAGCAAACTCAAACCCATTCCATACTCTCTAAACTGCTTCGAATCAGGTTTTACCGAAAGTCCGAACACACGCCGCAAAGAGTCTTTGTTCCATTCTGCTTTTACAAGTTACACTCTAGAGCGAATCACAATGAAAACGTCTTCTCCTTACTCCTCCTCTAGTTACACCCCACCACCAATGAGAAGATAGGATTTTAAATGTTGAAGTTTGATCTACATCAGGGTCACAGTGGTGATAAGAAAAAGATTGTTCTTTCCTTTCCACATCAATTCAAATGCTTACAACTTTCCGTGCTACACATTCCTTTTCCAATGGAAATGCTGCACCTCTTCCTCAAAAAGGTAACGTTGGGATCTCTGCCACCAGAAACAGCTTGCCCTATTCCTCAGTGACTATTTGCATTTTCATTTTTTCATTAGAATGATTACTAGATCCCAGTGACCCTCGTCTCACTCCAGGTAATCCCTAGAGACAACACTGTGCCACTATCAGGATTTGCCGTATCCCAGTGTTCTCATACTGGGTTTTTGAACATGACAATGATCACCTTACCATATCTCAACCCAATAGAACACCTTTGGGATGTGGTGGAATGGGGGATTCGCATCATGGATGTGGAGCTGACCAATCTGCAATAACTACGAGATGCTATCATGACAATATGGATGAAACTCTCTGAAATGTTTCCAGATTCTTGTTGAATCTATGTCACAAAGGATTGAGGCAGTTCTGAAGGCAAAAGGGGGTACAATCCAGTACTTGCAAGGTAAACCTTAAAAAAAAAGATGTAGATGAACTACCTGAACCAGAATCTATCATTCGAGATCCCTAATCATCTCTATTCAATGGAATGGAACATAGGATGTGGTGTCCATACGACAAATTTTCCAATTACACAAGATCAACGACAATTGATTAACACTAAAATGTCAGCACTAGTCTAGAAACAAACCCAGAATTTCTTTTTTTCCTGGTTAAAAATCTCCATAAAGTTGCCATGAAGGATTAAGGTACTAGCAAGGTGTACCTAATAAAGTGGCCGGTGAGTCTAGGTCTGTGGAGGCACAGATGGCACCTCTCTTTTCGATTGTATTGTATTTCTATTTACACGTTCACTTTTCACATATGCCTTTTTTTTATCTTTTTTTACTTTGTGTAAAATGACTTGCACTTGTTTACGTAGATGTTTTTGTGGCCTTTTTTGTTTACAATGGAGTACTCTCTGTATACATACAAAAGAAATAATGCATCTGTGTGCACTTGGCAATGAAGCTCTTTCTCATTTCCTGTATGTGGATTAACCAATAAACATCAAAAACTCAACGAAACATGTTTATTTTATGTATTCTGATTTTACAAAGCAATAAAAATCACAGAAGCTGTTTTTACCCTTAATATCAGGTGTTGGTAACTTTATTCCAGGAGTGCTGTTAACATTAATATTTTCAGATTTTAGTTATAATCTGGTTTCTTGGATGACTGCAGAGAGCATCTTCTTATTAAACAAATATTCTTGATGATTTCCACAGATCTCTTGCCCGTCAATTCTCAGTTTTCTACAATCTTAGGTCTCAGCTGCAATCGAAAAGTCTTGTCTGACCAGAACAAATGTGAAAATTTGCAAGAATATGCATCTAGTAGCTTATTACTATATACTAGTAGCAGTTTTACAAGTATGAACGTCTAGGTAACCTTCTGTGAGGCTGGTCCATGGGTTGATCCAAAAACGGGTTTCAACCATGGACGAAGGTTCTCAGCCGTGTTATGTCTTTCAGAGCTTCTGGGAACTTTAATTATTGAATTTAACTTTTATAGGACTCCATATTTTTATTGTTTACCTTTATCATTAGCTTTGATTAAAGCTATAGTAAACTATGTATTAATAAGTGTTAGTAATTAGAGAAATACACTCTCTTGTTATAATTAACCCTTTAAACCTTTATTACATAATGTGATACTTTAGTTCTTAGCATTTACCATTATTTTAGAAAGTGATTGGAGAGCAACTATGGACAAGATTGTACATCTCATTTATTAACAAACAAAAAAGTGAAACAATAGTAGAGGCTACATGATCTGAAAAGGCTCTAAGCCCTCCAGATCACGGGCTTATCATAGACAAAAAGCAGCGAGCTTCCCCAAATACCATCCCGATCCAAGTCCACTCCCACGGGAGGGTCTAGGTGAAATGTAAATCAGACAGCATGTTACATGGTGTTTCTCAGAGACGAAGTAATCGAATCTGGTGTATCTTTCAGAGGCAGATGCCATTATTAACCAAAGTAATCACAGATGCGGATGGTAATCGCTTTAGCACCTTTGCAACACAACGCAGGTTCAGGGAGTGGTCGAGAGTCTCAACCCCCCTGGTTTAAACTCTTTCCACACTGTTAGATTTCTGTTGAGTTATTTACACATTCACAAATGTTATTGTATATAAATGTATATAAATATATTCACAATCTTACACTTCGAAACCCTATTTCCTGAAGGAGGGAATGGTGACGTTTGTCGGAGAACCGACTGATACGAACGATCCCTGAGTGACTGAGTCCGCCATTTTAAAGGGCCAATGACGCAGGTATCATTGTGCAGGTGATTACCAATTAGCTGGGTATTTAAGCCCAGTGAAGCCTGCAAGGACATAGACTTGTTGACAAAATCACAGTGACGCAGACTTGAACCCTCTGAAATGTTTAGAGAGGGTTTATGAACCTGAGCTCCACCCGTCTCTGCCATGGCCAGTGGTCGACCTTCCCGAGGAGGAGTCTTCATCAGGGGATTGCTCTCATGAGAGAGAAATGGATCTTCTAAACTCGGGAGGAAAGCTTGTGCAGTGGAAATCTTGTGTATTGCACAGTGGATACACATTGAGAATTGCCACCCGGGGGGTAGCGATGAGGTGTGTGTGGAGGACTCCCACCCCTCCAGGGGAGCTGATGGACCCCTTAAAAGGCCAGTAAAGACCTTGTCTGCACAGAGATACCAGTTAAGCTGGCACCACCCTTTGCCATGTACAGGATCTATTCAAATAAGTTGTTGGAGGAGAGAACCTTGGCGGAGGGTGATCTCTTCGGCTGCCCAAAGACACGGGGGATTCCGAAGTAGACGTGGGGTCACCATGCTTTGTACGATACAGAACCATCAGCGTGCTTCCGGATTGTGAAATTCAGTCTTCAGGATGCTAAATGGTCAAACCATAGGTGGCATTCCTGGACCACAAGAGTTGGCATTATGCCGCCAATGTTTGTTGCAGCTGACTTCGTGGCCCGAAGGGCTGAGTCAGTGGTGAAATGTAAGTCTTTCATGGACTTTCTTGGTTAAACTACCCTGGTGCATGTCACAGAGGACCCTGGCCTGGTAGACCAAGGAGTCCCCATGGTATGAAGAGACGCAGCAGCTTGACCTACAGCCAAGTAGCCTTCGTCATTAGGACAGACTAAAAACTTCATGACTTGGAGGGGATGCTTTAGCGAGACTGCCGGGGCACAGAGCACAGCAACAGCCTGGTTCGCTTGGGGAATGCAGGAGTATCCTCTAGCTGCCTGTCAACCGTGTTAGTGAAGGGGAAGAAGCTAAAGCCCCTAACTTTCAAGGGACCCTGCCAGAAACCACTGCATTTCAGTGAGATAAACAGTAGCAGCCAGGAATTCGCAAGCTCTGCCCATCACATCTTCAAGACAGGATTTTTAAATGAGAGTTTGGAGAAAACTGTAACTGGCTTACTAGAGGAGGTGTAGCGGTATGACACTGCAACCTGGGCTAGCATAACAAACTGTAATGCTAAAGAATGCAACCTTCTAATCTTCCAGCAGATGATGTTAGCATTAACTCTGGTTCTCTCCAAGGAAAGAACTGAAAGGGTGTAGATTCTGTGCTGGTTATAATCCAGCGGGTTAATGATTTAATCACCTACTCCTGCACAATGAGATGGTCATTGGTGCATTGTAAAAATGTTGGATCATCTACATGCTCCCAGGGATCCTTTCAGTAGTCGACTCACTCGACAAATACATCGAAGCGAACGACTTAAAGCGATTATTTGCAAAGAAGTTGCATCTGGTATTTGTCCATTGGGTTGTTCAGGCTGGAGTTAGAACTTACCGGACAACCAGACAGTAAGCCTGAAGGATTGGCAATCTTCACAAGGGAACGAGGTTAACATGTTACTACATTTTTTCCAGAGCTGAACCAGCATCGTTTTTTTTCAAGCGTGGTATCTCGAACTGCAGTTGCGCAGGGTCGTGTCTCAAGCCTGTTGTCTTTCCCATTCTCTCTCAGCCTCACTTCCTGTCACTTTCCACTGTTCTTTCTTTTCAAATAAAAGTTCTTTTTGCTTTGTCTTATGTATCTAATGTACATCGACACACTGATTTAGAGAAGAAGATAAAAATGAACACGTTAGTATTGTAATATTGAACTTTGCATTTCTTGTAACACTTTTTGTGTTGTACCAAAATCCACAAAAAACTTCCCTTTTTTTAAACAAATGCACTTTCTGAACAGAAGAGGGTGAGCATGAGCTTCCTGTCTTCATTTATGAGTCTTCAAGTCTCCGGCCGGTTAGCAGAGGCCGGAGTGTTTGCCTAATGAGAGAATTACTATATGACAGACAAACTCTTTCTTTTTAATAGTCACACAAATATATTTCAAAAGTACACATGCTGTGAGGCCAGTGTTAAGCAGATAGAGAGTGCTAATTAGACCAATAAAAAACCCAAGTGCTTGCTCTAATAGAAAGATAAATGTGCAGGGAGGCAGCACAGGACCGTTCCTTTAACCGCCGTCAACAGCCAATTAGCTCTAAATGAGCAGCGTGAGCATCTCTGAATGAACTCATCAGACACTTACTTGAAAAATGAAACTGTACACGTGGACACATCTAATTCAATGGGGCTATGGACATTGTACAGAATACTGCAATGCCGGCATGTTCTACCACTGAAGGATTCAAATCATATTTCTGTGCTAGACTGGGCTGAAAGGACAGACTTAGGGATGAAGAGATGAAGGAAAACTGAACAAAGGTTTTTTTTTACAGTTCCACACATACAGTGCTCATATAAATTGTTCCGAATCAAAACATTTTATGAGATAATTCTTCTACTTCCGGCGGTTTCCAGTTTAGGGGTCGCCACAGCGAACCACCCGTTTCCACCTAACTATCCTCAGTATCCTCTACTCTTGCACCAACTACCTTCATATCCTCTTTCAGCACATCCATATTTCTCGTCTTTGGCATTCCTCTTGACCTCTTGCCTGGCATCTCCATCTCCAGCATCCTTCTTCCAATATAACCAGTATCCCTCCTCTGCACATGTCCAAACCATCTCAACCTGGCCTCTCTGACTTTGTCTCCAAAACAACCAACCTGAGCTGTCCCTCTGATGTGCTCGTTCCTAATCTTGTCCATCCTCTTCACTCCTAAACTGAACCTCAACATCCTCATCTCTGCTACTTCCATCTCTGCCTCTTGTCTCTTCTTTACTGCTACAGTCTCCAACCCATACATCATAGCTGCTCTCACTACTGTTCTGTACACCTTTCCTTTGATTCTTGCTGACACTCTTCTGTCACACAACACCCCTGACACTTTTCTCTACCCACTCCAACCTGCCTGCACTCGTCTCTTCACCTCTTTTCCACAATCCCCGTCACACTGGACTAATGACCCCAAATCCCTAAACTCCTGCACCTTCTTGACCTCAGCCCCCTGTAACCTCACTGTTCTATTTCCCTCTCTCTCGTTCAAACACATGTATTCTGTCTTACTGCGACTGACTTTCATTCCTCTTCTTTCTAGAGCTGACCTCCAACTTTCCAGGTGTTTCTCCAACTGCTCTCACTACAAATCACAATGTCATCTGCAAACATCATTGACCACGGGGATTCCTGCCTGACCTCATCTGTCAACCATAGCAAATAAGAAGGGACTCAAAGCTGATCGAACTATACTATACTATTTGTTTATTTACACACGCAAAAAAGTGATTTTTCAGTTTCTCAGCATGAAGTTGCACCACTTGGATCTTTAGAAGGCCATTTAAAGAACAAAGGTAAGTTCTCTCAATTTCCTTTTTACATTTTGAATGATTTTGTGATGATATCTTGGAGTGTCCTTTAAAAACTCTATCCTGCTACTCAGATTATTTTAGAGGTTTAATAAGTTAAGTGCAAAAATACACAGAATTTCTTGGTCTATAATCATGTGCACCATGTGTCGATTTAGCATGTATTTGGTAATTCTTTGCTAAAAACCTCAGTCCTGTTACTTGCAGTCTCGTTACTTAAATAAAGGATAACAAGAGGGTTAGTGACAAGTAAAAATGGCATCCATATTTTGATTATAAATCTAATCTAACATAAGTTACTTAAGATGGACTAATGCCCATATTTGGAATACTTAAGTATGTATCCGATTGGAATCTGTTTTGAATAAAGTAAAAAAAGAAATTTATACAAGCTACAACAAGCAAATGGCACCTATTTGGTGGAATGGCTCATAAACTGGATCTATCCTTCTCCTTTCTGACTTAGTAGGAACCAGCAACACGAAGGGGAAGGGTGTCTACTCGGACGCATCCAAGCAAGACAGCTATACCGTACACTGGTACCCGCCAGAAATGCTCACGAACTTAGGGCAGGTCCAGATGATCGGACTCCTGAAAGCAACAAAGAAATAGAGCATATGCTTATGAAATAAATAACAAATAGCAAATGAATAACGTTAATAGAAAAACGGCAAGCAAGCCCTGGTCTCCTCTACTCTTTTAAGGACAGCTGAAAGTTGCTGAAACTTCTTAAAAGCTTTGACACTGGCCACAGAGTTCATGCAGATAATCAAAGGAAGTACTGGAGCACTAGATCCCAATCTGTGATATTGAGCACCATTAACACTAGACTTGGCCGCATCTAACAATCCTTGTTAAAAGGCCAACCTCAAACCATTTCAATTAGCCCTGAGGTCGGTTCAAATGTGCTCGTCTTCTTAGTCAGTGACTGTGAATGAGAGAAAGAGAGAGATTTAGTGATCAGCACTAAATCTCTGGTGGCCTCTGCTCATCTTTTGTTAATGCAGGGCATATGAGCTTTTTATTATGAGCTGGTGACTTATGGCTGGAGGTGTGTTGAAGGGGAAAGGCAGAAGGCCCATGCCAAGATAATACTTGGCCCTGGATTAACAATTCAATGTGCAACAGTAAACTCCACCACTTGAGAATCTGTGTAGCTAAAAACATTGGTGAAGAGCTTCCTGTAAGCTTCAGAGGATTAAGGGAAAAAACCTACTAAAGATCTTCGAACATTGGGTGAGAATCATTCTGCAGCCAGCACCATGGGGCGATCGCCGTGGTTTGGCTTCACTCCGCTGGCCATGTGAGACACGCTTGGCTCGTATGAAGCCACCATGGAGCTCGCACATGCGCACACGCGACTTCCTTTTGTCCGCCTAGCACACGCAGTCTGTTATATACAACTTATTTTGTAATTCTAAACAAGAATTTGAGAATGATTTCTCTGTATATGATCGTGAATGATCTTCCTCACGCCGTGATGACGGCTCAATCCATCAGCTCTGATCAGTGTAGCTGTCAATCACATGGTCCCGCCTAGTTTTTTAAGGGGAAGCATTGAAGCATTGTAAACTACACAAAAATAAACTTGATCCCCAAAAAACTCAAGTTCAAATTCAAGTTTCCGATATTTTAAACTTTATTTATTTATTTTAAATATAATCTTCAAAATGTTAAAAAATCTCGATAAGGACGGTATTTTGAAACCTACAACAATGGATGAGGATGAAATCTTTCAATGATTAAAAAAAAAAACAAGAACTACCGGTAAATCAAAAACATTTTGAGACTGGCTTCTGTCTCAGACTTTCAGTCATTACGTTAATTTGACATACGTTTAAATAAATGTAATTATATATATATATATATATATATATATATATATATATATATATATATATATATGGCCAAATGCACCAAGAGATTGCAAACAAAACTTGTATTTTTTAAAAACTTTCAATACTTGATTTCTAACCCATACATTGTTTGGAAAACTACTCCCGCCCGAATAGTGCTTAAGTGTCACAATTTTAACATCACATATTAATTTTAATTTAGCTGCTGGTGCTAACTCAAGCTGAATAACAGCATAATGTTCAATCTTTGTTCTGTGGTTCTTAAAAAGTGCTGCAGGTTTGTGTTTTCAAATCATTCTGTCACTAAACATTTAGTTATGAAAATTTGTTAATTTTATTGTAAATGAAATTGTGACCACTTGTAGTAACCCTAAAAACATGTGAACAAATGTTTGTTTATATTTTTGCATTTATAGCTAACATTATATATATATATATATCATTTAAATCATAAAAGATTTCATCCTCATTCATTGTTGTAGGTTTTAAATGTTAGAAGTATGTTGATCAAATCGGCAAAAGGTGATTTTTTTTTCTTCTTTCTTGTCAAGTCACAACAATCTTGAGTAGAATTTCTAGCAAGTAATTGAACTTTTGCCATGAACCATTATTAATTAAGGATGTGGTGTTAAAAAAGTGGTTATGAACACTTTCCAGATGCACTACAAATTAAGAAAAATGTCATGACATTGTAATATGATAATACTAATTCAAACTTCATTAACGCTAAGAATTACAAAACTGTTTTGCCGTCACTGAGGCCAGTGGCAGAGCAATTAACAGTAATACCTCATATGAAATTCTGCTCCTGAACACGCACAGACCAGAACTTCAGCATGACCTCATTCCTATTCATCATACTTCCCCTACATAATCCATATTTAAAAGACTCAAATCTGCATGTCTGAAAAGCCATCACACAACCATAATTTCAATAAGGCACATCACATATTGGCTTTTAGTGGATGTTTACATTTACACCATGACATTGACATAGGTTGTGGAGTACAATGTGTAAAGATAAAACTTGTTTACGTTCTAATGAATCTAGAGAGGAATGAAAAGATCAAGTGCAAGGCGAATCCCTCTCTTGGTGATGTGGGTGTAGTTTTCTCATCAGGCAGCCTCTTGTGCATCTTATTTGTTTAGAAGGCAGGTTGAGCTCAGCCCTGGAGCGAGTGTGTAATGCAGTGAGCGCTTGAAGATCTATGAAAGAGCCTTTGCCATGCTAAACAGTGACACTCTAAATGGCCTCGCGACTGGCTGCTTTTGTACGGTGAAGAGGACCAGCTTCTCAACTTCAAAGCTGAAAATTATGTCAAGACGAGAAGGACAAAACAACTTTATCAAACGGCTGCATTTGAAGTAACACGGCTGTCGCTTGTGTGAAGCACCCCCCGCCTCCCCCGCCTTATAAAAAGAAGCTGTTGATTTTTTTAGACTGACATTTTGGTTGATCGTTTAATTGATTCACATACCTGCTTCGAACAGATTTACAGTTCAGAAAATACGACTACACAAAGCATTTTTACACTCACAGTTTCCGTTTGATTGAAGCCATTCATTGTCAAAAAACTGCTTTTACTACAACAGAAACTTTCTAACTGACCCTGACCAGTTAATTTTGCCCTGATAACATACACAAAAACTGACACAAAAGAGTTTGGTGAAATCAACTATCCTCCCCTGCGACCTGTTTGCTTGTAAGCGACGTTTCTGCAGAAAAGATTTCTGAGTTTCTGTATCCTGATAGACCCTTGCATCTTCCATCCAGTGATGCGCTCACATTTCTGAATTCTGAGCGATGGGAGGTGTGAAAGAATCTATGTCGAACTGTACAAAACAGGAAAAGGATATAAAAAATATCTCCAAGGAACTGGGAATGCCGATCAGCAGTATTCAAACTCTGATTAAGAAGTGGAAAGTGGTGGATTCTGTTGAAACATTTCTGCTACAACTGCCAGAAAAATAGTAAGGGATGCTAAGAAAAACCTTGACTGAAATACAGGGCTCTCTGGAAAAACGTTGATTGACAGTTTTTTAAGGAGCACAATAAGGAAACACTTGAATAAAATTAGTTGAATTGTCAATTGTCCAGAAGAAAGCTATTACTACACAAATGCCACAAAGTGAATGCTTATAATATTCCAAAAACTTCAGAGACAAGCTCCAAACAAAAGTTATTTGGAGTGATGAGACCAAAACCATAAACGGATTACCATACCCACTGTGAAACATGAAGGTGGGTCACTGATGTTTTGAAGACCTCTAAAGATACAGGGAACATGTGGGGAGATGAATGCAGCATGTTATCAAAGGATTCTGGAGGAATATGCATCATCAGCCCGGAAGCTGCTCATGAGATGTTGCTGGACAATCAAACACAACAACGATCCTAAATACAAGCCTGCCTTGAAATGGCCTCCATGGTGGAGTCAGTGCCCAGAAGCCAGCACTAAACAAAAGACATTTGAAAAATGGCGGGCCCCACAGCCTGCTCAAAGGATGGCCACTGGAACAGTGGCAGAAGGTGGATTTTTCAGACGAATCCTCGGTTGAATTACAACACCGTCACCACGGATTTCACAGGAGACCTTCTGGAGCCTGAATGAATCTGAAATTCACCCAGAAAACAGTCAAGTTTGGTAGTGGAAAAATCATAGTCTGGGGTTACATCCAGTATGGGGGTGTGCGAGAGGTCTGCAGATGGAAGGCAACATCAACAGAAATCGTAGCTACCTCTATTATTCCCAACCAACCAAGAGGGTACTCCATTGCATACTTCCATCTCCACATTAAAGTTTCTCTAGGAGAAAAAGATCAAGATGCTCCAGGATTGGCCAGCCCAGTCACCAGACATCAACATCATTGAGTATGTCTGGGGTAGGATGATAGAGAAAGCATGGAAGACGAAAACCAAAAATGTTGACGGATCCTGGGAGGCATGCAAGACTGCTTTCTTTGCTATCCCTGATGACATCATCAATATCAAGTTCTCCAAGCTCATGGAAATCATACAAGATACTAAAGGAGAATCTCATAGCACCATTACTTCATTTGCTTACAGATGTCTGCATTTGAAGTAATGTGTTACATTGCTGTACTAGGCTTTAAACCTGTTGCCGAAATTGGGCCTTTCTGTCTTTTTTCAGTGAAACTAATTTATTTCAGTGCATCAAACATATTTTTGAGGGTTTTGGCTTTTTATTCCAGTTACATGTATCAGCAATTGATTAATTGCATTTTGGTAAATAGCAGGTGTTTCTACAAAAGAGTTAAGCGACAAGATTTTTTTTAGGCACAGCATGTACCTTCTAAAAACTCCTAAAGTAAACAGGAGCGTCACTGTAATGGACTAATACCAATATTGGTGTAGTAGATAATTACATAAGTTAAAATTGGTAAGTTATATCATTATATAATGAAATATAATATAAGTTAATATAATTAATGGGAAACTTGTGGTTTTGTTTATGCTTTTGGGCTGTTTGAGGAGTAAACCTACGGGAACCTTTAAATTTTAGAATTATTATGAGGGACTCAAATTAGGGACCTCCAAGTTGAGATTAGAAAATGAAAGTGACAGTACGATTGTAGGAATCTGTGCTCTGCAGAGTTTCACAAAGCTCACAGTTCGGTACTGTTTTGGTTAGGTTCTGATGGCTAAACAAAAGGTTTTTAAATCATATTTGTATGGATCGCATAAACAGATAAATAATAATTCACTTTATTTTGCTAAATAAAACATTAACACGCATCTACAAAAATATCCAGTTTAAATTAAAACAAATAAACAATTGTAGCAAGATGGACACGAGCCTCCTCAGAGAGAGGATTAGCGCAAGGAGAGGGGGAATTAAGGCAGGCAAAAGTTAAAGGCACCTAGGGGTCCTGAAACCAGGAGCAGCATTTTGAAGACGAGCGCAGATGAGCGCTTGTGCTTCACATGTTGCCTTTTGCACAATAACATCTGATAAAACATTGCTGGCACATTGTGACATTTTTGTTAGCGTTCTTTTTACATCTTTTGTCCTATCCATCAGCAAAAATGTTGACGCAAACCCTTTTTCTAGTAGCTGCGTGAAAAATGAGAAGTCCCGCCCTCCTCTAACTTTAGCGCGTGCTGATTGGATATTTGCACATAGGAGCAGTTCATTGATTGGATATTTGCTCGGGGAATTGCGTTTCTTTACCTGACATCTGCATTTTCACACGTGAACCTATTAATAATACATACCGGAGTTATTAAAATAGTGAATTCACAAGCGCGTACCAACGGTTCTGAATAAAACCGAGTATTGTGGCAGCCCTAGTGAACACACAGACCCGGACAGTTTAGAAAACTGATGCCTTGCTTCGCGGTTGTACTTGGTTAAAGAAAGTGAGGTTTGAAACCTGCCCTCACCTTAAACTCCCAGACTACTTTCTCCACAACTTCCTGAAGTACTAAAAAGTAAGTCAAAGGGAGAGCAAAGAAAGTATGTAATTTTTTGCGAGAAAGTCGTGTAATATAAAAATCGAATGCTCCCCAAGAAAAATATGACAAAAATATATAAAAGAACGTAAAAGCATTCAATATTGTCCATGCTCAAAACTATTATAATACATTAAAACGCCTCGGAAAAACCAAAGAGACCATGTATAGGTAACCTGAAAGTTTGTAAAAAAAATGTTTACTTTTAAATATTAAAACATGACAAATGAAAAGTATTACTGTATAAGTATGAGAAATGTTTTATGCATGATAATTTTCATACTGTAAAAGTATTAATTGAGAGTCGAGAACATTTTCCTTCATTCATGAATCATGAATCAATTTTTTAAATACTAACAATAATAATTGTACATTGTATTTTAAGCACCTTTCTTGACACTGAACGACACCATCCAGCAGTTAAAATCGCAGTATAAAAACAAACAATATCTAGTAAGAAAAACTTTCGACTCCGCTCCGAATAAAGAGCCAGCTCTTCTGGCTCCCAAGTTATGCATAAAATAAAAAACAGACACACACACACGCAATGCATGTATACATGCTTTTTATTACTTCTTAATAATCATAGTAGCTGGATTCTGTATCACCTCTAACCGGTGCTTAATCTTATAAGGGACCAAACAGGAGACCGTGCAGAATTCAAGTCTACTGAGTCTATTGATGCTGAGGCAGGTACCCCTATTTAAAACTCAAAAATAAAAAAAAAACATAATCCAAATATTTGAATAATCCAAATTCCACTTAGGCGTGAATGTGTGTGTTGCCCTCTGATGTACTGGCTACCAGGGTGTACCAGAAAGGGAATAAGCAGGTATGGAAAAATTATATATATTAATATTAACATAACAGACAAAAATATATACAATCTGTAGAAAACTACTTTATGAAGTAGCTTTCTTGGTATTTTTAAACTTCAAAAAATGTAGTTTAACTCTTCAAGTTTTTATTTAAAAATGTAAAGGTTTATAATTAATGTAGAGATATTTAAGCAACATAAACATATATATTGATCTAGTTGCTTAAATATTTGTTAAATGTACACATTTGAATGACTTTTTTTTTGTACTTCTGAGACACGGGACAGATGCGAATGTGAGATTAAAATGTGTTTTACTCAAAATATTCCATTTACAAATCTCACTGTATGAGCAAGACCAGTGTTTATTTATCATAAGTATCTTCTGATTGTTTGATTTTCATAAAGCATTGTCTTGTTAGCAACAGACACAAGTGCAATTTCAAAGCTTCGAGTTGCCATGGTATACACATATTTACACAGATAACACATTTGATTACAAATAATAACTTTTTAACATTAGTGCCTTACTTTACTTTATAAAGAAAATGATTCCATTGAAGGATTGCTCTTCACAGTAGCATGCAAGTCAGAACTGTGTGCAAGTTTAGTTTGATTTTACACAGTAGGAGTTAATAAGGCTTCAGGCTTAGAGTCACGCAGTCCCCTGTAGAGTTTACGGGTCACAATAAAAGCATCGACACATACCCCGCTAACCAGAAGCAGCACGGCCACCTCTGTGTTAAACATAAGCAGCAGGAACACAAAGCAGACAGTTCTCGAGGGACCTCCTGGACCTCAACCTCAAGACTGCAAGAGTGCGGGATGGAGGGAGCTGCCCTTTTCTTCTGCAAGTGCTGTTGTGTCTCTGTCCATCATCCTCGGGCACAGCTGAGCTACTCCCGGGGGCATCCCAGTCACTGTTCCGAGGGTTGGCATAGGTTTGATAGGCATGGGGACTGCAGGCATGCTTTGCGTTCCCGGGTGGTGATGATAGAGCCCCTTGACTGCCATGCTGAACGGTGGATATTCTGAAGAAACGGGCTCGGACAGCATCCCGACATGAGGCCATACGGAGTTGACCATTCCTCCGAGTTGAGGATAGCCGAGGTGATGCATGACCGATGCAATGGGCAGCCCACTCGCCATCACTCCTTTATAATCTCGACCAATCAAGCTCTCGATTGCAAAGGGGTGCTTGAAGCCTCCACTCTGCCCACTGCTGAGAGTGTAGCTCTGGAAGTGCGACAGCCGACCCATGGTGCCTAGGTACTCCGGAGGGTGTCCCATCTTGCCCGAATGGTGGTTGGATTGGTGCAAGGAGTGCTGATGGTGGGAATGGTAGGAATGCAGCAAGGCTCCGCTTTTGCACGGCGAATGCTCCATCCGCAGGAGCTTGAATCGCTTGCGGCGGCGCAGGAAGCTGCCGTTCTCGAACATGTCCCCACAGTCTGGGTGCAGGGCCCAAAAGCTGCCCTTGCCGGGCTGGTCAGGGCGCCGAGGGATCTTGATGAAGCAGTCGTTGAAGGATAAGTTGTGCCGTAGGGAGTTTTGCCAGCGCTGAGTGTTCTCACGGTAATACGGGAAGCGGTCCATGATGAATTTGTAGATGTCACTGAGGGGGAGCATCTTCTCCGAGGAGCTTTGGATGGCCATGGCGGTGAGGGAGATGTACGAGTATGGAGGCTTCTGGTCACTGTACGAGTTCTTTCCCGGCCGAGGCATGACTTTTAAAGTTCTGCAGGGTATCAGTCAGACGCAAGCCAGCACGCACTCCATGAAACTGAAAGAAAAAAAGAGACTGCGCGTTAATTCTCTGCGTTTTCTATCAAGTTCAGACGTCTAGTGTAAAACCCACAGGAACTCTTCAAAGACAAGTAAGCAGAAAGAAAGTTACCTCTCTCGTGGTTCTCCTCTCCGCGCATAGGGCTTCAGACGCTCAGAGCATCCGCCAGGGTTTTGTAAGAATGGCAGAGGTCCAGAACCCCCGCGAGCCGCGTTTTATTATGATGACACTGACTTTAGGACGAATAAGGGGTAAGTAGGGGGAGGGTCTGCCTTTATATGAGTTTAGTTCTATTCATCTGTACCAATCAGAGGCAAAGAGCAGCACGCACACTAATGAGTGTGATAATGATAACACACATCAGAACTAATGATGTGACACATGCGCTGCTCATACACCAGACAACTTTATTTTTAAGTAAAATGCTTATTGTTTCATCTTTTTCTTGATTCATTGTATGCCTTTTCACATTGTAACTTTTGAGAAAGATTTGCATATTCATGTTTTATATTTTTAAACGTTTTGTAATATTGTTCTTATGTAACATACTCTAGAGTCTGTACTTGAAACACTAATCCACTTTGTACGAAACTGACTTGTTTAACATAAAATGTAACATTATTTAAATATGGGGAAGGGTTTCATTATAAAAGGAACCGAGCAAAGCCTTTGAGTGAAAAGGAGAGAGCATCGTCTGCACAAGAGCGTAAGTCCTCCATCTACATCTTTTATGTCTAGAATGCATTAAACACATGCATTAAATACTTTTTTTTGTTAAATTGGAGAGTTATTTATGTTTTTAAAACATACAATATTAAAAATTACAAATACATTAAAAAGATCAAAATCAATATTTCCACATAATTGAATGCCTTTATCACAACAAATACATAGAATACGTCTAATTTTACCTGGATTAGTGTAAATAATACTTTGCTCAAATTAAACTGCTTAAATGCATTCAGCAAACTGTATCTTTTACAATATATTGAACATTATTTCAAGCTCCCAGAAATTTTTCCAGCAGTTTTAACATAAACTCTCACAAAAAGGCTAATCTATTATAAGAATTGAACTTGATTATTTTAAATATTATAACATAATTAACATAATTTGTATCATATTTAAAGAGAATGTCACAAATGGAAAACTATCATTTCGTTACATATCATTTTTGTACCCTTTTATTAAATGCATAAATAATTAACTTTAAAATAAAAATGTAAAAAATATCAAAATAAATATTAAATTAAATATTTACAAACCTTTTCACAAATTTCTATTTAGTTTCCTTAACTAATTAATTAATTAATTCAGGAACTAAGAAAATGACTCAAAGAAATGTTAATTAAAAAATCAGATATTTGGATGGTTTTAATTGAGTTTGCAGAGATGATGAGTTTCATTAATAAAATAATACAAATGAGTTTGTTATTAATAAAATAAATCATAACCTATAGATAGATGTTTAATTTTTTTATTATGAAACTCATTTACAGATACCAGATATAATTAATACCAGTACCTTGATTCTGCTTTCAAATATGTTTAAATGTGAAATAACAAAATTCATTAAATATTCATTAAGTTTATTAAATATTTGTAACACAAATTTCCACATTTTTTCATAAAAATAATAATTGGCTTTTTCACACACACACACGCACACACACACACACACACACACACACACACATATATATATTATTGTGTTTTTCATATGTATTGTATAATTGTGTAGTAAAAAGACAACATGATATAGTTGTGCTAGCTGCACAGTTGCATAGTTTGACACATTCATTAATTGAAACATGTCGGCGTCCACTGTTTCCTCGTGATGAGATTACCGCCCATTTCTTATGCCCCACTTTGTTTTTGATATTTCCTCGATTTGTATTCTGTCTCAAAATTTTACCACCATTTAATCTCTTATTGCATCATTTCCACTTGTCTGATCTGGCAAAAAGGTCAGCCAATCAGAGCAATAAATGATTCATATGTCATCATAGTAATATATTATATTCTAAAATGTCAATTGTAAATATTATTTAAAGTAAATAATTTGAATTGTGTTGGCAGACTAAATCAAAACTCATTTGTTGGGTTAATTCTATTATTGTTACACATATTTATACACCAAAGCTCAATTAATAAAGTTACATGGAGCCTGATTTACTAAATAATGAAATTAGGAAATGTTTCATAATAATACAAATTAAATTTGACCCATGAATATATCTTTTTTTATATAAAACAATAAATCTGGTTACGTTCATATTAATACATTAAAAAAAACAATATTTTTACAATATGTCAAAAATGAATTAAAGATAAATCACCTAGCGCTGCACAGAAAGCTGCTTTACAGACAGTTCAGAATCCGCTCTTTGGTGAGCAGCAGGAGATCTCCGGTTTCTTCCCAGAAACCTGAGTTTCTCGTCCTTAACATATTCCTTTTGCAGCTGTTTTATTGATGACTTCCTCCCCACAGATGAAACAAGCACAGGATTGTCAAGATTATTATTAATACTCCTAAAAAGCAAAAACTGAAGATATGTTTACTGAGTAGACACCACTTCAGATCAAATGTATATATATATTGTGGGGGTGTAACGATACATTCTGCTCACGATGTGATACATACCTCAATATTATGTCTACGATTCGATTTGCTTTACAACATTATTTTTAACCAAGTATCGAAACCATCACTAGAAAAAAAATGAGACCACAAGGATAAGAAGCATTTGAGACCATCCATCCACTAGAGGGCGGTGTTAAAGTTTGCATTAAGTCATCTTTTTACTTTAAGTGATGGAGAGATAATTTGATAATGTGTGTGTGCGTGTGTGTGTGCGTGCGTGCGTGTGCGTGCGTGTGTGTGTGTGTGTGTGTGTGTGTGTGAGTAAAAGATTATTGTCTTCTAGTAAATATGAAATAAACAAGAAGACAGGTAAAGAAGTTTGGTTACAAAACGCTTTAAATCCATCCCATTTGTTTAATTTTTAATATATATTTTGTGGAAAAATATCAAGAATATAGCAATGAAGTGATGTAAACATATTGAAAATCCCAAATATCCACATAATCCAAATTATTGGACCACCGCTTGCATCGGCTATATTCATATTTAATTTATCGGCTGCATTCCAGTTTAAAAATCTATTTGTTGAACAATATATTAAATATGAAGGAGGAATGAGCCAAAGAAAGTGCCCCACATAAAGCTGCTTTTCAGAATCTGCTCAACAAAAGCTTTTCACTTTGGAGATCTTCGGAATCTTTCCAGCACCTTTTATTTATCAAGTTTTTAATATGTTCCTTCTTCCTATGGACCAAACAGCTCATCAAAATGATTCATTTTATATTAAAGGGAAAAAATGGAGGTGTGTTTACTGCTTGATGGTTGTGTGCAGTAGCCATGTTTGCCCACAAGAAAAAGAATATTAATTAATAAAGAAATGTAAATAGTTATGTATTAATAATAATTGGCTGTACTTTTAGTTGCACAGGTTTGTCTGTATATTATATTTAGAAATAATTTGTAGATCCTACACAGTAAAATCCTAAGAGTTAAATTAACTCTACTCAGAGTGTATTTGGTCCCACTCTATATAGAGTTAAACCAACTCTGAGGGAGAGTTATTTAAATAAGTCTATTTGAACTAAACAGTCTATTTTTGTCTGTTTTTACTCTTTCTGGATTGGACTTGGTCCCTCTCTGAATAGTTAATATTTAGTTTGCATTTTCCGTGCAGATTTGGAAAAACATGAAGAAAATAGATTATTAAATTACTCTTTCTCAGAGTTGGTTTAACTCTATATAGTGTTGGACCAAATATACTCTGAGTAGAGTTAATTTAACTCTTAGGATTTTACTGTGTAGTTATTCAAATACTTTTAGGCTGAATCAGCTTCTTATTGACTCTTAGAAAGACGCAACAAGACAGCGCAAGCTTTACTGTGTCGTGTACAAGGACGTGCTTTCTTCATTAATATTCACTCATGTGCAGTTGGTCAAAGTTATTTCTTATTCACGGCAGGTTTACCATTTCATTTTTAAGCTTTAAACAGCTCTGTGTGCGTGCTGTTGTGACGTAGAATATTTCACAATTCTCTCTCATCGTGTTTATTTAAACATTGTGCTTATTATATTGTAAATATATGTAGTTTATTTTATATTACACAGTACCGGTTCCATTTTTCATTTTCTTTTTTTCATTTGTTTAAAAATGATTTTCATCATAATCCAAAATTTTTGAATATTTTACTTTAGCTTTTTTTCTTTTCATTTTTTTATGCATTTAGTGAAATTGTGTGTTGGGGGAGAATTTTTATTTATGGCACCCCTTTGTCCAGCAATGTGTTGATCGAATGGATTTATTAGGGCTTGAGCATTGAAGATGCGTAGAACCTTATTGTAATTGCTGAAAGGATTATTGTTTTATGGGTTTTGGTGCTTTTTTGAGAGTCTAACGCACTCGAAAACTACCTGAATTTCACACACGTCAGAACTGAATCTGATTGGGGCTTGAAAAGTGGGTGTGGCAAAATTGCACCACCTAACGTGTGTCAGCTTATGGTATGCTAACAGTTTTTTGTAGGCATTTTAAATTTGACAAATGTGTAGGGTACCAAGACTTAAATATAAGTCTTGCGTTTCCAAACTCGAAAGGAAGTCGTCAATTTAGCAAAAACCTTTAAAAATAGCCACTTTCACTAGTGTCATACTTGAACAAACTTATCCTCGAGATTAGATGTGTTTATCTCCAAACTCCTCAGTTTTATCTTAAGGCATATGGGATGTTAAGTTGCAAAGCTGTTTTGACTTTGTTAAACTACGTACATAGGACAGCCGTGAAAAGTCGACACTTTCACGTAAACAGGAAGTTGTTATAACTCAGCCATGCAACGTCCGATTGGTCCCAAATTTACAACATATGTTAACAATCCATGTCTGAACACATCTACCACAAATACTCCTTGCTATAGCGCCATCTGGTGGTCACAGGAAATACAACATTTACTATTGATAACTAAGTACTAAGATAACTACGTCTTACTACCAATGTTGACATAAGTGTCAATAACAAAAATAATAGCATACAAAAAAATATATGGACTCAATGCCATCTGACGGGCAAGAAACTTGTTATTCGTCATTCATTAATTTCAATTTAGCAACGGTTTGTTCGCTTCTTGGAGCTTTACTTGTTTTTGTTGCTTGAATAAAGGGCAAGCGTTGAGCCTATTTTTGCAGTAACATCTCAATGTTTTAAACCAAACTCACACATTTTCACCTTGTCCAAACCTGATCTTAAGAAAAGCTAATCACATTGCTAAACATATTTACAAACTTTGTCTTCAACTCCTTTCTCTTGAGCAATGTGAGGTAAATATTTGCGACGGCTCATTTCAAACAAAGGCGAATGCACCCGTGTTTCACCATTCTGTCTGGAGGCTCAATCAAGCTGTTTGTGCTCACAAGAATAAACACTTTCCAGCAGCCCTGACAAACAGGTCCTCAGGTAAACAGAATAACAAAGGCGCCAGCGCCCTTGTGCAGCCAGGTGTCACAGAGTGGTCCCACTAGCCCCCTTCCAGCCTGGGTTCCCGGCGGGTCGCGAATACATTACATTAATTAAGCCTTCAGTGATTTACTTTCCACAGAGAGATGTCTAACAATATAATTAAAAGAGTAGTGGATATATTAGAGATGAATATTCAAAACGGTGTCAATTAATTAGCCAACAGATCTCTCTCATTATGTTCCTGAAGAGCTCTGGTGTTTCTGTCGTTTAAAGGGTCACCGGTGAGCAAGTCGCATGCATATTTCACACGTCCATCTCGCAGGTACAACGCATCTCAAATTGCGTATCTGTGTTTTTTAAGAAGCAAGTGGCATTAAAAGGCCCCTTAAAGTGCACGCGCTCCTCCTCACGGTGTTGTTTAGATCAATATTAAACCTGCTCCCACAAAGTGTGGCGTTAAGTAGACAGCGTGCTGATATGCATAAGAAATTAATTAGACGGGTTTCAACTCCTGGACAAATAGCAACTTGTAAAGTGCACCTTCTGGGCATATCGAGCATATGCTGGAATTAGCCTTAATTGACTAATTACATAAATTACTCATTAATTTTACAGCACATCAATTATAAAAGATATATCAATTAATTTTGCATAAATTAAAGGGTTGAACGTGGCAAACACAGAGCTGTGGAGATGAGCGCGCGAGGAGGGGGTCGACTTGGGGCCATGAGGCGAGGGTGGGTATATTTGGCTGTTTGTTCCAAGATGCTAATAACTATTTTCTCAGCTTTGGGCGAGAGAGTTTGACTGACTCCCGTCGTACAAAGGAAATTGTAATAATAACAGTGTTAAAGACCCCTTACCAAGTGAGCTTCGCCGCAAGGACGACGCATTAAAATCAATTAGAGTGGTCCTATTGGGAAATGAGACTTTGGCAGCACGAGGACTTCATGGCCTCCAGTTGATTTATTGACACTGATTAACATATAATGGCTTTAAGTGTGACAAGGAATCCTCCCATTAGTTTAGGTGATCACTTTAACGTCTTCGTTTGAAGAGACTTATGCGGAATTGCTCAAGGATGTTTCGATTATCGACCCTAAAGCAAAGTTTAAAGAGCTCCTTATGTCTCCGGATGGCACGCTTGTCGGTTGGTTGTAGTATCCTATAGCCTTCGGTCTGTATATTTAGATCAGACAAACTCATTTATCTTGGCGTACCTGCTGACATACACAGTTGGCTCACACTCGCATACATTTAAGTTTTCAAATCTCTTTTTTGCTCTCGCTCACACATGAAATCTCGATCTCTCTGCATCCCCTGGAGAGAACTTAGTGATTCGTGCAGTCGGTGGAGTGTGTTCCCCTGCCTCACTCATACACACACCCGGGGGGGTGGATCAGCCAGTGGCCCTTATGCACTAAACTCTTCCCCTACTGTTTTCCCTTACTTTTAGCAACATTCTCTTATTTCAGTTCATTAACTGTGTTTATTTCATACCTGCATCAACATTTTCTTTGTGACGTAATCTGTTCTAGACGGACCTTCAATTATCTTATGTTTCCATAGGCAAAGATATCTCTCTCTTTTCCATTTCTGAAATGGGATTGGTAGTTAACAATGGTTGAAATAAATTCATTTTCTTTTATTTATGCACAGTGAATATAGAGGTTATTTGAGAAACCTCAATAAAAATATAATACAAATATATTAATACAAATAAAAAAACAGGAACTTGCACAAAAAGTTCAGAGAAATGGCTTGATCTGTTGACGGTGAACAAGCCTGAACGTTTCTGAACTCATTTTATTCAAACAGCAGCTTTTTTTACAGTCATCTCTGTCCATGACGATTAACAGTTCCCTGTCGTCAACCAAATGGGTGCCCTAGGAGGAAATGTGCGATAGTGCCCCCCAAAATGTCCCCAACACACAGTTTCACAAAATGCGTTTTTTCCTGCCAGAAAAGTCAATTTCAGGATGAAATAAATAAAAAACGCTAAAGTAGAACATTCATATTATTTGGGTTCTTACAAGCAGTAATATTTACTATGATCATGTAGTATTTGAATTAAATAATCATTTAGTTTTGCATCCATAAGAGAAAAAGAGAAGTGGAATTTTTAAAATGTTTGACACACTTTTTGTGAATACTAAACGCAGTGTTCACCCCATAAAGCCAAGTTTAGTATGGAATAACTCAAAACTGATATAGTAAATGATTCCTTTTATTTGGATTCTGATAGTAAATACTTACTGTAATAATTTAAAGACATTTTTAACTGAGTTAAAACTTGTAAATTAGTCCAATACACAATTTCATCCATTGTGTTTTTATTTAAAAAAATTTATTAAAAAAGGGTGGAATAACTCAAAAATGGCACTAATTTTTTTTACTCTAGAGTATGTTACATAAGAACAATATTACAAAACGTTTAAAAATATAAAACATGAATATGCAAATCTTTCTCAAAAGTTACAATGTGAAAAGGCATACAATGAATCAAGAAAAAGATGAAACATTAAAGTAAAATATTCTTAAATTTGGCAATCTGACAGTCAATAATACTATAATGATATAAAGAGGTTTGGAACGCATGAGGACATTTTTAAAGAGGACAGGAAAGTGTTAGTAAATAGCTAGATTCAGCTCGTATTTAAATTACTATTAAAACTATTGGATTTTTTTGTATTATTCATTTTTTTTCTTGTGAGCAAACAGGATAATAGTGCCCCCCGCTGGCAGTTGCTGCCTTACAAAGACTGTGTACTTCGTGCATAGGCAGCAGATCTACTGAGCTACTCACAACCTTGTTGCAGCAATTGACTTTGCAGGGTCCCCGGTTGTATCCAAGAATAAAATATATTAAATAGAGTTGCCAGGAAGGGAAAAGTTTTGTTGAAAAAGATGCCCACGCAAAAGACTTGTCAGAAAAAGGGGATTTTTAAAATATACACTTTCACAAAATTCACAAGGAGTGGATTGAAGCTGCACTACACAGAGAAATCCCAGACATGGGATGCACATTTCACAATCCCAGGGGTTCCGCTGGGTATTAAAAAGTCTTTCAAAGCCTAACAATTATCAACCCAATTTTACATCTTAAATTTAATTTTCCAGGTCTTAAAAACATTTTGCTTAGGTCTTACTTTTCCTATGTACATGTAAAGCTCTTAAGCAAGATTGCCCAGACCAGGCAACGTAACTGACATTAAACAACAGACTTACATACATCATGCCAAACTGTGGAATGATCATGTTTAAAAAATGTTTTCTGATCAATTTTGCTGATGTAAACAGCTTCGTAGGGGTGTCCCAATTCATAGGGGTATGTTTCAAAGGCGAGTAGGGATAAGGAGTAGAGGTACGTGAGGGAAGCTCTGCTCGAAGAATTTAAAACATTTTCATGGTTTTACATTAAAAATTGTTTGTCTGGATAAAAAATTCAGTTAATTATATTATATAGGAGACAAAGTTTTATTTGAGTAGTGAATTAAAGTTTATGCGATTTATGGAAAATCAACAAGAATTATTTAAACGTGAGAGATATTTTGGAAACTACCATAAAATAAAGAGTTGAAATGAAGATAAAATATTCTTGCATGTCTTTGATCTTAGCCAAGTTATTATTGTTGTTTATTCTTAAAGTCTAATTATTTGAAATTACTTTTTCCTACTTTTCTCTTAAATACATAAACCAAAAGTAATCTGTATAAAAGAAACATGGCTTAAACCAAAATGGAACTTTGTAGTCCTGTGTTATATTATAATTAAAAAGATAGCATTGTATAGGAAACTGTTGTAATTACAAATATATTACATATTGTAAAACAGCACAAGAGAAAGCAATATGGTGATTTTAATGCACACAATACACTGTGGGCTAGTGGAAAAACGAATAAAAGTGGAGAAATAGTAGAAGAATTAATAGTGGTTTGATAAAGCGCACTGGAACTTATATAGTTATATAATGGACAAGAGAGATCAATAATGATTTAAATGTGAATTATGCATAGTAATAAAAACAAACAAACAAAAGCAAAAAATATTGGTTAGCTAGCAGCTAAAAGCTTGCAATGCCACAGAGAGCCTCCCAGTTCCCGACAACCACCATCTCCAGAAATGGATAGAGATAACAACTCACAGCTGGGGAATAACACTCCAGACAGGACAAGACTCAGACTGATAAAAAACACACACACAGATAAGGACTGAACACCATGGTGGTGGAATGAGGAATGCAATAAACAAAAAAGAAATAAATTAAAAGTTAAACATGCAGAACTATTGATGATGCATAAACAACAACAAAAGACTTGTGAATTGTTGAAAGAAATACTGTTCCTTTGACACTGCTCTTCATGGACAAATTAAGCACTGCTTTAGGGGAAGAATACAGAAAGCATTTCAGAGATTTAAGCTCTCGGTTTCAACTGTGAGGAGAATTGTGGAGAATATGAAGACCAGAAGCACAGTTATAGTTAAGGCCAGAAGTAGTACATCAAGAAAATTCTCAGATTTTCTCAGGCACAGGATTGAAAAAACAGTTACGGACAACCCACAGACCAGCTCCAAAGAACTACAACATCATCTTGCTGCAGATCGTCACCTGTGCACTGTTCAACTATTCAGTGCACTTTACACAAGGAGATTCTGTATGCACGAGTGATGCAGAACAAGCGGTGTCACTTGAGTTTCGCTAAAGCTCATTTGGTCAAGGTAGCTTCATTTTGGATTAAGAAGCAGAAGAAACTAAAATAGTGTTATTTCGGCAGAAAAACAAAACAGCGTTCCAAGATAAACAGTGCAGGGACTGGCAATCTTGATAAAAGTGAGAGTCACATGGATTCCACTCAATTTCAGAAGATTCTGGAGAACTATGTCCAGGAAGTAAGTAGAAGTTGTGCCAAGTTCTTTCAACAAGACCATGAGCATAAACACGGCTCAGAGGAACAACGTTTTAGAATCTCAGTCCCCAGACCTAAATATTCTTGATCATCTATGATGTGATTCAAAGTGGGCTGTCCATACTCGGAAACCATCAAACCTGAATGAACTGTTTGGTTTTGTAAAAATACGATACCTTCTATAGTAATTTAATTTTGCTTAAATACTTGGTGCACGTTTTTCATAAATCTTTATTTCACTTCTCAAATATCACTGTGTTTGTCTCCTCTGTGACATATCTAACTGAATGTTATCATCCAGACAACCAACGATTTATAAAGGAAACTGTACAAACTTCTGCATACCACTGCTCATTGCAATGTGAGCACAGGTCAGAGGGGGATTGGGGACAGTAGAATCTGTAGCTCTGGCTTAGGAAACCTCACTTCACCGTTTTTTTTGCAATTATCTGGTTGGAAAAAATATTCATTCAGGAGTATAAGAGTCGGATTCGGGCTGACGAATCCAACTCCTTAAAAGAAAGTTGTTTTATCTGTCTACTGCCTTTAAGTGGTGAGCTTAAGCTAGAAGAGACAAACACTCTCTGACCTCATGACTATTACTGCCAGGAGCAAAAGCACATGTTTAACAACAAAGATAGACACCCCTCTTTCTATGTCCATTAGAGAAATTCAAGTAAAAAGCTGTGCAATAACGACCAACTTATGGTTTCCAGAGCTTCAGTACGGTAAATGAAAAGCCACTTCCTGTCCCAGGGGTGTCGAACACAATCCCCTCTGCTTGTGGGAGGCAAGATCTCTCCTGCAACGCTATTCTAAATCGACCTCTTCTGCTTCCGTTCACTGCTCTCCCCCTCTAACACCTAATGTCCCCTGTAACACTCACTGATCTGATTTTCATAAAGTCGTTGTTCTCCCCTCACTGCCCAGTGTGGGATACCAGGATATGTGTCAAATAAATGATGTCTGTAGCTGTAGGGGAAGCCTTCCTCCCCCAGAACTACCTTGGCGCCCAGGGAACATTGAACATTAGATCCTCGTTTAGTGAATAAATAAGCATTCGGCTGAACGACGGAGCTCATGTTGTGGACTTTTGTGCATATTTTACCAGAAAAGGAAAGAGGCCATTAGGGAGTTAATATCAAATAAATCTCCACTGGTCGACTGGCAGAAAGGGACCGGCGGCTCTATAGCGCCCTGTTGGGTTACTAATGACCTGAGCGGCTTCAAATGAAGCCGTCATGTGCATGTCATTTGCAGTATGTATATATTTATATATTATCTTCTAATTATATTTGAGAAGAGAACAAAGCCATGAGCGCAGCATTTAGGATCAATCCGTAAATGCTTGATAAAGGACTAAATAAACTTGCTTTGATTATTGAGAGAGTGCAGGTCCATTTGTGTGTTTGCACAGGCGACAGAATGATACTTGCTCAGTCAAGTGCAGAAAAAGCACGGAATTCTGACTGTAGATTGCTGGGAATAGGAACGATTTAGACAAGTTTACGCATGTTGGTTCTTTCTTTAACTCTTTGAAATCCGGGGGGCAGTTTGAGCAATTTTTACAATTTTCTTAACTTAAAAAAAAGTTTTTGTGGCAATGCTTGATATCATTTTTGTAAAAACCCCAGCTTCCCCTTTTTACAAATATTATATTATACAAAAATTCTAAACCTGAAATTAAAAAAAAAATATATATATATATAATATATTAACTGCAAAGGTTTATCACAAATCCCCCAAAAGCAAAGACATGGTCAAAACAATGTGAAAAGCATATATATATATGAACCTCTACTAAACCTTATACTCTCTTCCAAGCACTTTTTGTTGCATTGTGCTTTTGTGTGCCAGAACTTTGAAAAACACAAGCCATATCACAGGTTTTGTTCTTCCAAGATCCATTCTTTTCACCACTAGATGGCACCGATTTGGAAATGAAACTGAAAGACAATCGTGATTTTCTCACATTTTTATTTAAATTATCTTCCAAATTATGCCTCATAACTCACGTAATGTTCATTTAAAACCAGAAACATCAAAACTTAAAGCTTTCTGGTTGTGTCTGCTCATCTTTGAATGAAAAGACATAGAGAAAAGGCCCTAAATCACTCCTAGATCCATTAAAGTATGGCTTAACATTTGAGAATTTGTATCTGCGAATAAATAAATGCACAGTTACACAATAAAACCATGACAACCAATAATACATTTTTGCTCAGAAAACCAGCTGAATGAATGAAAAACATTACAATTCCATAAAAAGCTCTTCATTTCCAGCTCTTTTTACTAGCAAAGTGGAAACTCGACCACAGACATTCACTATTGCAAGAAAACCTACATGCCTTTGCTTCCATTTCCAGCAGCTAATTAAAACTAGACAAAATTCTAACAATGAGGCCTATCTCCGTGGAGCTTTGTAGCCATCTGGAGCTTGTGCAGCCCCACTTGTTTCTCTCCATCTTCCTGCCTGTGAACATACACAAGAGAAACAGCTCAGTGCATGCACATTTGAACTGAATTAGCCTGAGATTTGTAATCATGCAGTACTAAAAAACTTGGTTAAATCATTTTACTCACGCTCATTACAGTCAAACGTGTGTGCTCAGTTAGTTCTGTGTAATTTAGGACATCTGGAATTGATAGCTATACAGTCCATGGAATGATTATTGCGTTAGGGGAGTGATTAACCAACACTTTGTTTTTGAACTGCATACAGCCATCCGTTCTAACTTACAGCTCACTGGGACCAGTCTCACATCGTTCAGGATGCATTACCCTTTAGCAAAAACCCTAGTTAATCTTAATTTGAAGATTATTAAAATGACTAACAATATATTTGTGTGTTCAAAACTAGCACATTCAAACAGTAAGCTCATTAGCATTGTAGCATTAGCCCCAGGCTTCAAACTCTGCGTAAGTCTTAGAAATAAATTAAACCTCAGCATTTTCCATTCTTAAAGATAGAGAAAATGCCATCAAACTCGCAAAAGTGGAGCACATCTTATGAAGGGAGCAGCAGATCGAGGTTCGAAGTTAACCATGGTCCAGTAATTAGCATGTGTTAGCGCTGCGTTGGTTAGCAGTCCTCGTGCTGAGGAGTTGATGAACTGTGCGAGAGATAAAACCCTGGAGCCACACACAAATAAATCTGTCATTTCACACGTTATCATATTCATGAGCCTGCGAGTCTGGATGCATATCTTCGCTAGTGTGTAGCACATTACAGATGTTACAGCATGCCCACTTGTGTGTCTCAAATGTGAGAGCTATTTGAGAAGCGATTGCTTTTCCGACCAGAAGTTTTGGGGTATGTTTTTGTCCCCGGGAGCAAGTCTGCATGCTGCTAGTGTTTTTGTTGTTTAGGGGGAAATGAGTGAAGAGCTAACGATGTTTGTCGTGTGTCTCTGAGCCGCCTGTTTGTTTATGCTAGGCCAGTTCTGCCCAGTGCTGCCTGTAAATAATTACCCACCCTAATTATGGCCTGGAGTTAGCAAGCGTGCTAAATGCTTTTCTGATGAGTAATGCCCTTGGTTAGCAGGTGCTGGGTGGCCCTCCTAAGGACACGGTTTGAAGAGGGGTCCATATTTCTCCCATGGTTCCCAGGGGCGAGTGGGTTGTGTCGCTTAAACATGCCCCCCAAAGAGTGATGTCTTACACAAAGGGGGTAAGTTTTTCTGTGAGGGGGAGTTGCTCTGAGTGCAGCTGGTCCCTAGTGTGAAGCCCATTACACTGGCCATAGGATCACTTATATTAAGGACCTTTGCCATTAAGCTGCGGCTTGTTTTCAAATTAAAAGCAAGCCTTAAATACAAGGATTTCAGATTTGTTTTGTGTTCACATTTAAAGGAGATTTAAAGGGATTCATCTAAAAACCTGCATTATTTGCCATCTATATGAATGTCTATCACTTATGGGAAGTTATGGATCACTTTTAAGGCACATTTGCCACTTTTCCACCAACCTGATTTTAACAGCTCAACTCAGTTTTTTTTACTACTTTAAAACTAAATTATCTTAAAAAACGAAATCTTTTTTTGTGGCAAGTCTTGGTATCTTTTTTTAGTACAACCCCAGCTTCAAATATTTTTTCATTATATTACACAATAAGTGACAACAATCCTGAGACAAAGGATACAATTCCATGTAGTGAATTTTGTAATTTTTATTGCTAAAATCTAAAAAAATAGAAAGAACAGTTATGTGTGGAATCAATATAAAAATTCACTAAAAAGACAAGGTCAAAATAATGTGAAAATAAAAAAAATATATAATTTCACATTTTTGGTGCCAATGTGCTTTTTTTGTGGCAAAATTCAGAAAAATACAAGCCATATGACAGGTCTTGTACTTCCAAGGGTTATCCCTAATTTTCACCATTGCCTGTAAAGGTAAACTTAAAGATGATCATGCATTTTTTCACATTTTAATTTAAATTACATTGCAAGAGTTAAGACACATAATTTGTAATGTTTGTTTAAACCCTAAATTATCAAAACAAATAACCTTTTTAAAACCGAAATATTAGTTTTGTTGAACATAGTTGAACATTTGGTGGGTTACATCATTCCTGGTTAAGGGTTGACAAATAGAGTCTTTAAAAGGTAACAGACAAGTCTATTGATGTTGAGTTGAATCTCTTTGGAAGAGCATGCACAGTGATAATCATTAGACCGTTGCCAACATGGGCTCAGTTGGTAGGCAGCAGACAAAAAAGTCCCCCCACAGAAAACTTTTCCTCCAGGATTAGGATGCTGCATCTTTGCCCATTTGCCTCAGTCATTACAAATAATAACAGATTTCCTCCTTTTCTTCTCCACCGTGCCACACGTCGGGGGAAAGAAACTAATCGAATTGAGCACTTTTTTTAAAATGTTTTGATTATTGTGGCACCCTTTTGGGGTCCGCCTTTGGTACTGATTACTCACAATAAACTTGGTGCGAATATCCACTATGTTACATTTTGGGGAGCACTCCCTCTGAACATGATCGGTCAGGTGAATGCTATATTTAAATGGTTAAACTCCCTAGATTCCGCCATTTTAAAATCCCCCTGTTTACCCAATTATACTTTAAAACCCTCGACTTTATGATCATGGCATTTATCTTGGGTTTTAAGGTGCACCGCTTACCTAAAGCACACCCTGGGATACCCTGGGGGGAGGGGGGGCAGCTATGCCATCCCTGATTGGGTGGCAAGTGACCAGATTATCCAAGGATACTCCCTTACTCCCTTTCTTCTGTAATTCTTGCTGAAAATACACCAATTAAATGCATTAAAGACATTTAGCCCTAATCTTGTGGAGTCTTTTAAGTTTTGGTACCATATTAGGACTCCCTGGAACCTGTACTTTTACTCCCATTATTTACAACCATGCATTCCTTCTCTCACAATCAGAAAATAGCTTTATTCAATGGGATGAGAAGGGAACATGTGTTTGCTTCATTTACCCAGCTTAGACAGAAATTCAATTTGCCCTCTTCTCACTTTTTAGATATTTGCAAGTGGGGAATTATGCATTTATGATGTTACACATTAATGAAAAATGAACACAATTTTATAGTATTTTTTTAATCTCCAAAAAGATCTTCAAATGTTTAAAAGTTTGGGGTTACATAGAAATGTCCTTATTTTTTAAAAGTTATTGTCATTGAAAACAAACAAACAGAAATACACTCTATAAAGCAGGGGTACTCACACTTTTTCAGCTTGCGAGCTGCTTTTAAAATGACCAAGTCAAAGTGATCTACCCGCTACAAAAATGTAAAACATCAATCAACAAACAATTATTTTCAACTTTATTGAGAATTGACAAAACACACATAATAATTAATTATTAAAAATTTTTGTAATAATTTGAGTTTAATTTGATGACTTGCACTGAATTAAATCATTACAACAGTTGTGTGTGACCTGAATTAATGGTAATATAGTGATTTTTATGGGAGCAATTGAGCTTTGATCCAAATAATCAAGAATAAAAATGATGCTCTAATAAATATTTACATTTTTTATTGAAACTGAGTCGTGCAGTACAATATACAGGTGAGGAGTGGCGTGTTGCTTGATTTTGGTTGTAATAGAACAATTTAGAATGAACTTATGAAGCATATTCTGGGTAAAACATATTTTTGGATCTGGTCATTTGCAGACGGTCCCTAAGCGATTCCATGTCAGCGGGTTGCGCATAGACGGTAATGTGTTTCTGCGAATGCAGAGGGAAACTTGTTTTGATAAAAAAAACGTTTTGTAGTTTGTCCGCTACATAACACAGATTAAAAATAGGTATTATTTGTTTACTAAGAACATTCTGGTCTCGAGCTATTGAGCAGAGAAAACTGAATCCGTGAATCTGCAGCTAACCGAACTGTGACGGGATGGATGATCGGCTGATATTGTTTCCATTTTACGCCGCGATCGACCGATAGCACCTCCGCGATCAACGTAATGAACACCCCTGCTATAAAGTGTTAATGTGGTAATATTGTTTTCTATCTGCAAATGTCTGTTTTTTGGTGCAATATCTACACAATTTAGTATAGAGGCCCATTTCCAGCAACTTCAGTGTAATGGTACAATGTGTTGGTCAGAATGGATGATTAGAAAACCCTTGTGCATTATGTTAGCACCACTGAAAAGAGTTTAGCTGCTTAGAGAAGCAATAAAACTGACCTTCCTTTGAGCAGGTGGAGTATCTGGAGCACCACAGATTCCATGCGAGAAGTTGTGAAGAAACTAAAGATTTCCTACACTGGTGTGTACTACTCCCTTCAGAGAACAGCACAAACAGCCTATAACTAGAGTAGAAAGAGAAGTGTGAGCCCCGCTGCACAAATGAGCAATAATATAAGTGCTTTAGAGTCTCGAGTTTGAGAAATAAACACCTCACAGATCCTCAGCTTGCAGCCTAATTAAATAGTTCCCGCAAAACGCTAGTGTCAACATCTACAGTGATTAGGAGACTCCAGGATGCTGGTCTTCTTGGTAAAGTGGAAAAAAAACCCACATCTGAGACTGGCCAATAAAAGAAAAAGATTAATTTGGGCAAAAGACCACAGACATTGGACAGAGGAAGATTGGGGAAAAGTGTTCTGGACGGACAAATCGAAGTTTGAGGTGTTTGGATCGCACGGCAGAACATTTGTGAGATGCATAACAACTGAAAGATGCTGGAATGCTGCCTGACGCCATCTGTCAAGCAAGGTGGGGGTAACGTGATGGTCTGGGGTTGCTTTGGTGCTGGTAAGCTGGGAGATTTGTTCAGTGTAAAAGGGATTTTAAATAAGGAAGGCTATCACCTGTGGGCGGCACTTGATTAGAACCAATTTCATCCTACAGCAGGACAATGACCTGAAACACACCTCCAAATTGACATATTTAGAGAATCCGCAGCAGCTGATCTTCTATCTGTAATGGAGTCACCAGATTTAAACCCCATTGAGCTTACCGTATGGTACGCAGGAAGTGCCCATCCAGTCAATCCAATGTCTGGGAGGTACTTCTAGAAGTGTGAGGTGAAGTTTCTCCAGATTACATTAAAAAATGAACAGCTAGAAGCCAAAGGTCAGCAACGCTGTAATTGCTGCAAATAGAGGATTATTTTACGAAAGCAAAGTTTGAATGATTACAGCAAATACTGTAATCCCCCCCCCCCCAAAGACCAAAAACATCAATCAGATTTATTGAACTCTCTCCTTTCATTGTAGGAGTTAATTACCCCGTGATGGATTGGTGACCTGTGGGCACCAGCGGAGCCCCATGACCCTGAAAAGGAAGAACCTGATAAAGAAAATGAATGATAGCCAACATCCATTGAAGTAAATATTTGCACCTGGGAGGCTGGATGCAAATCAAATGAGTTTGGAAAGCACAATGCACTCATGTTTTAAGTGCAAGCTAAACATTTGGAAACACTAACACCAAACAAGAAGTAAACATGAAATTACATCTTCTGAAAAACCCACAGTCTTGTCAATAGCTAGAATACTTTTAGCAAGACGTACTGAGCGCAGTCTTGGACAGGGGGCAGCTTGTGTGTGCCATCATGAGTGCTGTGTGTCTTGTAGCATGTCGCATCAAACTTTTACCCCCCACGGCCGCTCTCAGTCTGTCTCCCAAACTTGCACAGACTTGCATTATGTCAGTTCGCGCTTTGCCACCCCATTTGCTGTAGCTGTACTGCTGTGCACGCAGACAGACTTATCAATCAAAAGCGGCTTGATGGATTCTTCAGAACGATGGAACCATCGCCTCGGAAGAGCCGCAGAGTCTCGAAGCGCTTTTGTCTTTGACATAAGGGTATGCAAAGAGTGTAAATGGATGAACGCTTGATTGATTCCCACCAGCGATGTTGTTGACAGCAGGAAATGTGTTTTGCATTGACTGTGTTTGCATGGGAATTTGCACGGGGCATGAGTTATCGAGTAGGAGTTTGGACCTTAGGCGATTCCACATAATGATAGCAGGTCGGAAAAGCCGAAATTCACTGTTCAACAGCCGTTACCTGCAGAGGAATACCACAAAACACACCGTTCTACTTTGAGAGGGAGGCTGAGCAAGAGTTTGCTCATTTTAGAAATCCTGTCGTCAAGGAAGAGCAGGCTGAGATCTCAGAGCTGGAATGTATGTTTGTGTTCATGGGTTTTAAAAGAGTGGAACGCCAGGAGGTTAAGATTAGATATTGTCAGAGCTCTCAACGGGGATTCTGTGGTGAAAAACGACCCGAAACTCTGTTCAATGCAAACACCTCACACGGCTTCCTTTCTGCTGTAGTTTTATGTTTCATCTCACGCCCTACTCCCTCTCTCTTTACAATGATGTTTTCATGTTTAAGCTCATAAGTTTACACACCCTAGCAAAATGTTGCCATTTCCCTGAAAATATTCATTCATTCTTATATCATTATTATTCCCTTTCGGGGTCATGGGTGCAATCTCCAGCGTACATTGGGCGAGAGGCAGGAATACACCCTGGACAGCTCGCCAGTCCATCGCAGGGCAACATTCACTCACACATTCACACCTAAGGGGAATTTAGATTAGATTAGGTTGTGGGGGAAACTGGAGTACCCCGGAGGAAACCCACGCAAGCACAGGGAGAACATGCAAACTCCTTCCAGGAAGGTCATCACCGAACCTCGAACCGTCATCCTTCTAACTGGAAGTCCACACTATTATACTCACTGCGCCACCGTGCCTGTTTCATGTTCCTGTGGAGCTCACACATCCCTCAGTGACCCGCCTCGGTATTTTGCAGTGGGGATGGTGTCCCTTTCATCATAGGCCTTGTTGACTCCTCTTCCACATTTATGGTTGTGGCCAAAATATTTAAAGGCTGTTTGGCATATTGTAAGGGGCTTCTTTGTTCCATTCAACCCATTTTTCATCAAGCGTCTCCTTATTGTGCTCCTTGAAACAGCCACATTTTTTCAGAGAGTCCAGCATTTCACCTGACGTTATCTTTTTCTTTGAATCCCTTACCATTTTTGCAGCACTTTCTGGCAGAAATCAATGGAATCCCTCACTTTCCACTTTGTAATCAGAGTTTGAACACTACTTTTAAACATTTTCCTGTAGATCCTTTGACGCTCTTTTGCTTTCCACATCGCTCAGAATTCAGAAATGTCTATCAGGAGCCCTGAAAAAGTTTCTGCACAAAATTTGACTAGAAGCAAACAGGTCGAGGTGAGGATGGTTACTTTTCCCAGCCCCTCAAACCCTTTTGTGTCAATTTTTGGTGCATGTTATCAGGCCGAAATCACCAGGGTGTGTAAACATTTGATCAGCGTCATTTGGAAAGTTTCTGTTTCACAAATGTATCTGCTTTCAGATCTAACTGCCGCTTTTTTAAAAAAGAAAGAGAGTGACAGAAAAATTCCCTCTAAAAATAACAGAGAACATTTCACGGGAGGATGATGCAAAGATTTTCAGTTTTAAAGGTCAACTCCCTTTTCTAGGCCAAAATTTGTGCCAACATTTTTGTCAACTTTTGTCAATTTTTTTTTCAAAATCTATAAATGTGCATTGGCCCTCAAAACTAAAAAATCTGAACCTTTCCCACTCACCCTTCCCCAATCCCTTATCCACTCCCCCTTTCAGTCCAACGCCGCCTTGTCCTGACACAATGTAAACTGACTCGTGGGAAACACAACTAATAAATATTTACATACACTCAATGCTCTAATCCAGAGGAGAAAACACCACACCAGGTGTTTTACTCCCCTGGAGAAAGCAAAACTGTCCAACTCAGCAAAGTATTTACTCTCCCATGTGATGGCTTTTGAGTGGGACAGAACACGGTAAAAAAAATGGCAATGGCTTGGCTCAATCCAATGGCATAGTTCTGAAACCACACGCAATGGTTCATATCGAAACAAATTAATTCCCCGTGAAACTAAGTTCAAGAATCGAAGAACTAGAAAATATTGAACAATGTTCTGTTGGACTTCACAGCTGCTTTACAGTCGACCGTCAGAAAAGCAAGCGTCCAGCCTGACAATGCTTCCGTCCAAACCTGAAAAAGAGACGTTTTGTCTTCACAAACATCACTACAGCTTTAATGTTTTTCTTTTCTAACTACTTCCACTTGTGTCTTACGATTTGTTTCATATCTCAAGCATGAAATCTCAACCTAGTTTATTGCCACACCGTAAGCTGCATCACAATATCTGCAGCTGATTGATTGTGTTCCTCTTGGTAATGTTTAGCAGAGACTCTAAATGTGCTTTTACTGGTTGAGCACCAGTGGTCAATTATTTTCATCAGTGTCCTGATGATTTCTGAATAATAATCATGATGCAGTGTACAATTGCATGATTGGGAGTGGGTGAATAAACCGGGGATTTGGTTATGAGGTTATTCTTCCTAAGTTTAAAACTCTTAACTCCCTGAATTACCAATGGCATGATATAGAAGCAATTCAGGGAAGAGGTTTTGCAAACGCACAGTACATTTTGGCAGTATGTGGGCTTTTTTCTAAAAACAAAACGTTAAAAAGACTCCCGCTTAAACCAAAATGAGGATTTGTTATTCGTCTTTTGCTTCAGACAAAAAATGTTAACGGCATCTTCTCATGCTACACCCTCCAAATTTTGCCAAGACATCCACCACGGTCTGAATCAGGTTGCTATATCTTTTCAGACTGATACCACTAACTTTTTTGGATTATCACCATGTGCAAGAACATACCCCAACTGTGCAAAAGTATTTGAACCCTAGGCTCTAGAAAGGGTTAAATATTTACCATGGCATATAATGGTCATTGAAAATAAATGTGAAAAGGCAACAAAATATCTCCAAGATGATAGAGGAATGTTAATCATAGTAACAATTTAATTTTTATAACATCACCGATAGCTCCATAGCAGCCAACTGATTACCCTAGCAACCAAATTTTCTGACCTCTATCTCAACTTTGGTAAATGATAGAGACATGGGGGTTCGGTTATTTCACCATATTTTGACTAATTTTGATAAATCTTTATCTCAGCTTATGAAAATCATTTAATTAGTTTACTAAAAATGCACATATTTGGTAAACAACAGTATTTGCTGTAATCATGTGCACCATGTGGTCTTGAAGTCAAGACCGCCTTAACCGAGGCCAAGACTGGAGGGTTTCGAGACCAAGACCAAGGCATGCAAAGTCAAGACCAACACAGAAAACAATTACGTTACTTTATTGCAAACAGCAGACATTACTGACAAAATATGCTGCTGATTGGATTTTATTTGAAGGGATGTGTGAAAATCCACGGCCGAGACCGTGACAAGACTGAGACCATCGAAAATTGGAGATCGGTCTTGAGCAGTACAACACTAGCACCATGTGGTTATTTAGGATGTATTTGCTCAATCCTGTTACTTATTTAAAGAATAACAATACGGTTTGTAACAAGAAAAAGCGACACCCATCTTTTGATTATAAATATGTTATATAATATGGATCAATACCCTTTTGGAACACTTAAGTATGTTTGCTATTGGAATCCATTTTTTTAAGTAAATTTTGAAATGTTACAACAACCAAATGGCACCCATTTGGTGGAACGGCACTTTTTGGAATTTGTATTTTACAAATAAAAAAAAAATTAGCAAATTTATATTTGTTAGGTTTTTTTCCATTTGCAAAACTGCTTTTTTTCTTCATTTTTAATTTGAATATGTCTTTCCTCTGATTTGTTAATACAGAGGGAAGAGAAACCGATATGTGATTGTTTCTTGTGCACTGAGAACCATTTTGTCTACACCACAAATATTAAAAAGTGACCAATCAGTGACCAAACCCACTTCATAACTTAAAATCCACCAAAAGAGACTCATAATTTACTTTAGAACTACAGCCTTTTCAAAGGGTTTTGAGTACTGTTAGCTTGTTTGTGCTGAAACTGTAATCTTCAATTATAGATTTGCTTTTCCCTTCTGAAGAGTAAAGCATTGTTATACAAGTCTTAATTAAGAAAGCCTTGATAAAATGTGCATTATCAAGATCTGAAATAATGTAACTTTAAGTGCATTTCAAACAAAGAACTTGAAGTTTGATGAATTACAATTACATTTAATGATATGCATATAAATACAGGATTTTAACAACTGTGCTGCACACAAACAGTCAAAAATAATCACATTTAGTTTTTTTAATCAATCAAAATGCATAAAAATGAGATAATCACACCAGCATTAAAGTCAAAAAGGCAAACAAGACGGCGTGTGTGATTAGCCTCTCCTTCAAACAGGAAATAATCATTGTAGACACTTTTTTGCTTCTACTCAAAACACACACGGGGGTCCCATTACATTGTAGTAAAGCTTTGCTGAAAAATCGGTTCAACGGCATCCATGAAAAAGTCATTCTCCAGAGACAAACAAAACCATTAATTAAAGCAAGCTCTCAAACATCAATCTCTCTGCCTGTCACAAAATTATCATAATCTGAGAAAGCTATGAGTCTGTAGAGTAAACAGTTAATTTAGAGGAGTATTAATCAAAAAGTCTGCTTTCTGTACCCCCTCTGTGCTCTGGCACTTGTACTTTTTCATCAAGCACTCTTTGTACACTTTGCACAGAGAGGGGGCAACTTTTGATGCACTTCTCCTGCATTCGTAAAGGGTGTCTGTGCAGCAATTTCATCAAATCCTGTTCAGTCGGATATTTTCATTCTTAGTTCATCTGTCATCCAGTGTTTGTAGATAAATAATGCCTTGCAGCTAGAAGTGAACTTTTCTAATATATATTGTTGCTAATTGTGAAAAGGACCGTCATCAATATTTTACAGAAAAAATGTTTTCCACATCTATCCATCGATTTTCAGCAAAACATTTCTCAAGTTTATGTTAACGATGGTCACCAAGAAAACAACTGGCTGCAATACTAGTAAAATGAAAATAAAGAATAAATGTACAGTTTGGTGAGTGTTATGGCTCATCGATATGAATTTGTATAGATATAGACATGACTGCCACCTTGGGCCAGAATTCAAAAGAGTATGTATTTTATGGTTTATATGAATGGTCCAATGAAAGAAACACAGACAGAATTTGCTTTATATTATTTATTTGTAATGAATGTATTGCATGCGATGTTACTAAAATATTTTGTCAGTAAGACATCATTAAGATGCTGAAAGTGACTATCTTAGCCTATTTATCTTTGAACATTCCCTGACAAAAAAATCTTGCCACTTATCTATTTGGTAGAAACACCTGACTTTTAATTAACCAAAGGATTATACAAATAGCTCGTATGAAAAGCTAAAAGCCTCCCAAACTATGTTTAAGGGACTGAAACTATTTTTTTGTACTGAAAAAAAAGATATAGAATTTAATCAAGACAGAAAGGTCAAATTTTGACAAAAGCTTTGTCGCCTAAACAGAAATGTAACCAATTTATTGCAATTACAAAAATATTTCAGCAAAGTAGGTAAGGTGCTGTGAGGTCCTCCTTTAGTACTATCTTGTATGATTTCCATGAGCTTGAAGGACTGCATCCATGTGGTTTTTCAAGGATTCCTTCAATATATTAATATTAAAGGAATAGCAAAGAAAGCAGCCTTGCATGCCCCCCAGAGTTCATCAATGTTTTTTAGTTTCGCCTTCCATGGTTCCTCTTTCATCCTACTCTTTCATCCTAAGGTGAAGAACATCTTGATCTTCTTCACCTTGAGGAACTTTGAGGTGGAGATGGAAGTATGCGATGGAGCACCAATTTGGCCTCGTTTATGGTTGGGAATATTAGTCGTAGCAAAGATTTCCTGGTATTTTAGAATATTGATGTTGCCTTCCATCTGCAGATCTCTCACACACTCCCACACTGGATGTAACCCAAAAAAATTTCCCTCACCAAACTTCATTGTTTTATGGGTGAAACTCAGGCTCCAGTGGCTCTTCTGCAGTATTTGTGGAGACTATGGTGTAATTCACACTCTGACACTGTACCTGGTCCATCCTTTCAGCAGGCTGTTGGCCTTGGCAAATGTTACCATTGTCTTTTGTTTAGTGCTGAGCAATCTGGGCAACGATTCCTCTATGGAGGCCATTTTGAGACAGAATCTGATAAACAGTTCTGGTTAACACATGGAGCTCTATTGCACTGGGAAATGGGCTCGCCTTGAATTTGAACCTCTGAAACGTTCTTCTCAAACAGTTGCTTTGGGAAATCTGTCTGACCTGGGCTTGTCAAAAACATCTCTAGTCTCAGCACTTTAGTCTCAGTGTGAATCTTAGGCATGCTTGCAGAGGTCTAGATGCAGTTGATGTCTAGTGCACTGGTGTTCTTTTTATACACATGGTCAATGAACAGTAAGTTATGTACATTAGTATTATGTTATGTAATATATCATGTTACGTAGCTACATAAGCATTGGATTCTGACAGCAATTTTTAAGAGAAACTGATAAATGGACCCTCAAATGTGTTTAAAGAGGACCGGAAAGCAGTTCGTGTTTATAACTCAAATCATTAAAAAATATTTTACATTTAATACACATGCAGACATATGAGTATAACAATCGAAATATGTTATTAATACATAACTATTAACATTTCTTTATTATTAAGATTTTGTTCTTGTGAGAAAACGGGATAATGGTGCCCTCCTCTGGCAGTTGGTGCGTTTATTTCCATGTAGGAAATAGCGCTATAGCTGCATCTTTGGTTCATTCAAGTTAAACATTTTAAACTGAGCCAAACACTATGAAGCTGCACCCACGGAGACCCAACTGCACAGTCTTTTTTCTTTTAATTTTTTTATGCTTTTTTAAAGTATATGTAAGTTTTATAATAAAAAAACAGAAATTCTTTCACAAACTTCAGTTCAAATTCAGAAGTTATAATAAGCAATACCATAAAGAAAACAAATAAAAATAAAATAAAGTAAAATAAAATAAAATACTCGAGTTAACCCAAGATGGCAGTCGCTGCACGCTCCGATCTGTTCAGCCGTTCACTTCACTCAGACGACAACTTCCGCTCTCAACCGCACTCACATTCGGATACTTCCGCTCAAAACTGGAGCTACTTGAGGAGCCATCATATTTTTACTTGTGAGTTACATGATGGTTATTAAATCTTTATTGATAGAATAAATTACAGTATTCATCGTAGTCTTCAATTGAATTTTTTTAGTCTTTCAACCTTTTTTTAACCAACATTTTTCAAAACAATTGAGGTCAAGTCACTGAGCTGTAAAAATACATTTGGAAAAACACATAAATATTAATATGAGCATATAATGCATTCTGGTTTAAAGGCTGAGCAGCTTTTTGGTCTAATTCCTCGACTTCGCTAAAATAAATAAATAAATGCTGTTGTCAGAAATGCTGTTTAACACAAAATTCCAAGTTTCTATACACACGGACGCACACGTTTAATAAAGGTAAAACATATATAACATTGAAGAAGTTAAATATGGTCACCTCTGGGAGGAGAAAAATCCACCTCAGTCCAGGTTCTGCATCCTTCAGAGGACGCAGGTAACCTGATCTCTGGAGGCTACAGCCTTGAGGAATCCTCCAAGGGATGGATCAACAATTGGTAAATGGGACGGTCTAGCCTCCGTCCACAGAGTTTTATAAACTCCATCTGCTCCTTGCTTCCGACAGCAAAATTAACCTATACAGTTAGAATAAGTGGCTACGTGTTGGTGTCATTAGCATCATGTTTCTTAAATAAACACCCATTCCTTGAACTACTGACCTTAAATAAAAACATTGCAGTGCTTTCTATTTTGTGTTGATTCTGTTGAGAAAAGAAATTGTACCTAGTAGTATCTTGCGACATTTGATGCCATGAAGGATGATAGAAATGAATCCTCAGAATTCAGGTAAAAGTGGATGCATTTGAAGGACCCTTGGATTTTTGGTGAAATGGAAGAGCCTTCGTGCAGCATTGTTTCGTAAGCAGCTTTGAAATTCGCATTTCGAAGAACCTGGATTGGGATTTGTATATCAACTGCATTTGGGTAGTATTTCATCAAATTTAACCTTGTAATTTTCACACCAATTTAATAAATATCCTTTACTGTGTGTTTGAGGTCTCCTTCTGTTATTGTGGCAAATCAACTTTGGTGCTTGTTATTGCCACCTTTGCGTTGCGGTTCTGAGCAGAAGTTTACATCTGAGCGAAACAGGTTTGCATCGAAGGTTACGTTCGTTACGTTAAAAAACGGCTTTTTGACTTAAATTTTGACTTAAAAAGTTGAGATACAAAAGTTGAAATTTTTACTTTTGACCTGTTGACATCGAACACCTTGCATACGCACGTAACGCTTGTGAGAAAAACAGTTTAAACAAGGTATTTCATTTATCTCAAAATTTAGAAATTTAAATCAAAATTTTGACTTATATGCCATTTTTCCCCCTTTTGCCTAGCGGAAATGGGCTTCCATAGGTTTATGGATGCAGTTGGGCCTCCAGCAAACTACAATCTCAACTGAGCATCAATGAACGAGTGTAGCTTTATTTTTTAAGAAAGTCCAATATAGTTGTTGATCTGCAAATTTGTGACTTTCCATGAGTAAAAAAATCACATTTACTTGCTGTTTACTGTGCCTTTTTTTAAATAACAAAAATAACAACTTTACATTGATGGAATATATGCATGGTATTTTGAGTGGAAACCAAGCATTTAGTCAAAAAAAGATTTACATTTATAGACTCATTATTATCCATTACAGTCTGGAATACAAACACCCTTTTCTCTCAGTTTAACATTCATGGAATTACAGCGTGTTGGGACAAAAACTGTAATAGATCAATAGAAGCTATAACAAGAGCTGTTAAAAATCTAGGAGAAAGCAGGATGCCTATCAAAAGGTTGTCCAAAATCTGTAGTTAAATGAGTTTCAGCCCATTTTACCCCCTCCTGCTGTAGTCTAACTTTAATAAAAGATCCAAATCCCCAAGATGCTAGTCAAACCATTAAACCCGACTGCAGAGGATGTTTGCCCTGTCTATTATCAGCACAATCAATCGTCTGCGAGCTCCCTGCTGTAAGAAGAGACGAACAGATGGCGTGAGAGTTTCTTAGCAGTCTACGGTTTATTCACAGGTGAGTTTGAAGAGTTTCTCTATAAATATGGTAGGAGAGGAAACAAAGTAAAAGCTTGAGAGACAAAGGGATGCGGCTGTAATAATAATGTCAGAGGATGTGAACAGAGCTGTTAATCTCTCCTGTGAAGCTGTGTTGAAATGCTTCATGCTTCATTTAGCATGCATTACCTGCTTCATTACTGCTGCGATGCTTCCACAGCCAGAGATTCTCCCAGTCACAGTGGAGGTGTGTGGAAGTTCATCACTTTAGGACTGACTAGTACAAGCAACTTCCTCGTTGAGCGTAGAGTTTACACGTTTGATGGTAACACAAATACACTTTTTCTTACAGGTTATCAGTTAAAGGCAGTCTATGGGTCAGAAATGAGAATATTGAATGACCGCATGAGGTTTAGTAATGAGCTTTTCCACCGAATGGGTGCCATTTCTGTCCCTGGGCTTTTTATGTGTATAAAAAAATAATAAAAATTGCTTCAGAAATACATTTAATTACTAAGCAAAGTGTACTACATAGTATTCTTATTGCATATTTAAGCTATAACATGTAAAATATTGATAAAATCCAGATAAAACACTGAAACGTAGCATTTATTGCTTGTCCCCAGTCTCTGCTGCTACACTTGACATTACAAATACATTTATTGACGCAGCTTTTTTACTCATTCCTGTTACCCTAACCCATCCCACTCCAAAAAAACAGGAATTTTTTATGAGTCAGCTTTATAGCAGCATGTAGCATCACTTGGATCTTTAGAAGGCCATGGGAAGAGAAAAGATAAGTTACAAGTAAATGGCACCCATTTGGTCGAATGACTCACATGCAAACTGAGTAACTGAATAAATAAAAATAGTAAATATGTAAAATACCTCAGGTATTATATAGCCAAAATAGCCTTTGTACAAGCTACACTGACCCACAGAGGAAAAAACAACAGAGAAAACAAACTCCTTGTAAAATTTACTCTCAGCTTTGGATTTAGAACAGGGACAAGGTGAAATACACTCACCAGCCACTTTATTAGCTACACCCCTGCTAGTACCACGTTGAACCCCTTTTTGCCTACTCTTAATCTTTGTGGCATAGATTCAACAAGGTACTGGAAACATTCCTCAGACATTTTGGTCATGGAGAGTTTTTCTGCTGGTAGCCATTAGAAGATGGGTACGCTATGGTCATAAAGGGATAAACATGGTCAGCAACAATACTTGCTGGGAATGTGGCATTGACTCAAAAAGTAAAATAAGTAAAAAAAAGTAATATAATCAGGAAATACTGTTAAAATTTATAAAGTTTTGTCCATTTCAGCTGTTTATATAGGGGGGTATTAATGTTTTAGAAAGAAACTTCGTCACAATCTGCAACCTGGTTCGCTTGACTTTTGACCCGCAACAAACATCTACTTTTAAATTAATTATTCAACCCACTTATTCCCCTCTGGGGTCACAGGGGGTCTGCCGGTGCCAATCTCCAGCGCACAATGGGCGAGAGGCGGATGTACACCCTGGACAGGTCGCCAGTCCATCGCAGTTACTACTTTTAAAGATACTATCTAATTGTAAAATGTCTAAAATGGTCACAAAGTGCTTTTACTTTTTTCTTTGATCCAATAACTGAGGTGTACTGTTAATATTACATAATCTATTCACTGAATCCGTGTAGCTTTTGGAACAGAATTGCGTAACACAGATTACATGCAACAGTAAACTGTAGGTATAAAGTGCACTTTAAGATACTCAAAACTATGCGGTTTTCGGTGGATGGAAAAGGCTTTTTTGCATTTGGAGACACCACAGAACTAAAAATTGTACTATAAAATGAATAAAAGAATTGGGATGCCGAAACATGAGGTTTGATCTTTTGGCATGCTTAGATATTACTTAAATCTTTTAGAGCATATTGTGTTTTGTCTTGTAGGTTTTCCTTCATTTAAAACCATAGCTTAGCAACATTTCAACTAACCGTATGATTTTAAGGTTGATAGGGAAAGTTTAAACAATTATGCAACATTATCTAATACTAGCTCTAATCTTGCAAAACCCTCGAAATATTTGAATGGATGCCAAACAGTGCCTAGCACTGAGATGAGGATTATCCTTCATAAACTGGCTGAAAAACAAGACATTTGTTAAAACTGCAAACAATGAACGATGTTACTGACTAAAAATGTTTTCAGTAGGACAAACTTTTCCTAACGTGGACGCAGCTTAAAACTCCATCCTCAGAAAAGTGGCGACATCTTCTGGATATATTTACTGGATATAAAGAGAAAGTGCGGTAAATGAAATTGTAACGTACCACCATTGTTAATTTTAAGATGTAAAAAAATGTTGTATGCGTTTGTATAACAAAATACGTTTGGACACGTGTGATTAATTATACTCAGGCTACTTTTTCATTTTTAATTTACAAAACCTCTCATAACACTAGTCTACAAAGGTTTGTAATGTTCTACGGACAGTCGCTTTAAATATACACTTTCTATCTAATTTCTTATCTCGACCATATAAATATTTGTAAATCAAGTATAGTTCCAATTTTAACTCTAAACTTTATTTACAATAATCATCCGTGTGTGTGTGTGGTGGGGGGGGGGACTTTTATTCTGTTGACTATTGAAAGGAAGTACGTCAGCGAAGGTCGTTGAGGAAAAACTTGCGAGTATGACGAATGTGACTCACAGGGAGGTGAGCTGAGCAGAGCAGCTGGTTATCTTCTGGGAGAAATCAACAACTTTTAAATTACTACTTTTGTTCTTTTAGTCTAAATATCCCCGACAGCCAAGAGAAAGCGTAGTCACATTCCTGACATAATCTGTGTACATCACGACCACAGGTGATAAGAATTAGATAAGAGAGAAGACTCTAGAATAAGTGTGGTCGGTGTCGGCAGCACCAGCACTGACCGCTGGATCACGGAAGGACCGTCATGAGGAGTTTACCGTATTTCTGTCGAGGACCGGTTATCCGTGGATTCGGACGGGGAAGCAAAGACCTGGGGATTCCAACGGGTAAGGGTCACTATTAAGCAATAAAAACCACACAGCAGCAGTCATTATCTTCTTAAATGATTAGTAAGAATGACAACCTCAGAACAGTAACATAACATAACGGTATAATTTTAAGATCGTCACATCTTTTTAAATTAAAAAAGCAAAGAAAAACATTACAGCGCAAGTTAACTTACATATATGTCCCAATGTATTATACAGTACTAAATTGTTACAATTACAATTAAAGAATACAAGAACGATCAAATAAATAAATAAACATCTAATAAATAAACAAAAAATATCTTTGTGTCAGTTACATTCATTTGTTCAATACATTCATTTTTGTTAATAATAATCATATTGTTATTTATTTTCAATCTACCAAATAATAGCAACAGAATTTTACCAAATCATGTAGGGGGGGTGTAAATACTTGTACCTGTTGAACTGGAAACCTCCATTAATTCACTACTAGTAAGAAATGTTGCTATTTGTGTCTTAGCAACTTTTTTATTGAACTTTTTTATGCCAAAGAAGTACATACAATCAAAATTACAAGCTTATCATTGCGATTGTATCGTAAAAGAAAAAAAATGGTAAATTTGCTATATATTGTTACACAAGTTTTTTCTCAAACCACATACAAAAAATGCACCCTGACTCCTGAAAAAACCCCGAAATAACTCTACCAAACCAGCAGGTGGCAGTCGACACAAGGCATTTTTAAAATGATTATTTAACACAGTGTGAGTAAAAACAGATGCGCCTCTGTTGGGTGATCAAATAGTAAAAATGCGCATGTAACCATCTATATGCTCTAAACCACAAAATTTGTGGAATAAACCGCAAGATATTCCTCGCCTTGGCCGGCAATATTCTGACTGTTGTCATAACAGCAATGAGACAGCGTTATGGCAAACTCCACCCCCCGGACAAATGGTTGTCCTATACACATGGACCCGGAGCTCCGAGTATTTCAAATACAATTCACCTTGGCCCGCGTTTTCAAAAATACATGGTTACATGTGAACGGACAGCGTAATCGTGCAGAAAAATAAATGTAAATGTAAATAGAAGTAAGAAACGTTGATATTAGAAAAAGTCGCTATTGGAAGCTTGATGATGTCATTACTTAGTTTCTAATATTTATTGAAATTTTTTATTTTTGTTTGTACAGTGGCACCCCGAGATACGAAATTAATCTGTTCCAGGGTGACATTCGTATCTCGAACATTTCGTATCTCGAAGCAAGTTTTACATGTAAAACAGATCTCAGAAACAACAGTATAAGTAGATGAAAAACTAGAGAAAAATCAAGTAATGTTTCTTCAATTCTTAAATCTACACATTGTTAATGTACAGAATTAAACAAAATACGTAATATGTGAAAACATGTGAAACCTTACCTAGCGAGTGAAGCGATGTGTCGGAGGAGGTGGAACGGATGCAGAAAACATTACGTCACTACGTATGAAAGTTATCTTTCTCGAGATATTTCACGAATTACTAACACCAGCACGGTTTCAAGCACAAGCGGAGACAGTACGGAGAGACGCTTCGAGAACGCGTCACAGAACAGCACTTTCCACGTTATTTTATGACACCTCGAAGCAAAAAATTTCCCGCGAGACCTTTCGTTACTTGAAGCATTCGTATTGGCACCCCCCATGTTTTCCATCTATGGGCTGTTGTTGCATCTGAATCAACTTTTATTAAAATCTTGAAAAGGCAAAAGGGGAAGGACGGTATGGTAGTTTATCAGTTTGTGTTTGGTTGGGTTGATGACGTCTCCTCAAGTGGTAATGGTTCTTTCCTCTCAGCAAACTTCCCAGAGTCAGTTGTGGACAATCTTCCAGCTGACATCAGTACTGGCATCTACTACGGGTGGGCACAGGTTGAAAACGGAGACATTCATAAGATGGTGATGAGCATTGGCTGGAACCCTTACTACAAAAACACTAAAAAGTCCATGGTATGTCTGCAGCAAACATTTTAACCTTGATTTCTTTGAGTGTTGTGTCCATAAACAGCACATTGTGTTCTTTGTGTCTGCTGATAAGAACTGTGTGTCTGTGGCAGGAAACACATGTGATGCATACATTTAAGGAAGATTTCTATGACCAGATATTGAGTGTGGTCATGGTGGGATATATACGCCCTGAGAAAGGATTCACAGCTCTTGGTAAGATTTTTAGTACACCTTTGCTTTTAGCCGAAACCTTACTTTCATTAATTCAGCTATAAACAAAACTAATAAGTGCTTTGAGAATAAATTATTTTATTCATTTGAGTGTTTATATGGGATTTAATGCTTTTGACTTGACATTTTATTTGTTGCTCAGCTTCAGTAGAAATCACAAGCCAAGGATTATTTTATTGACTTTTACATTGACAACCATGTTGAAGGAAACAGATACAGAGAATATACACACAAAGATTCGCTCACGATGTAAGCGATGGCCAATTTTATTACATGTGACCTAACGCTAGGCATGTGACACAATTTTGTTTACATGTCCATATTTGTGGTATAGTGGATGATGCGCCGGAATCCTAAACCCGGTGTCAATTCCTGGTCTCCCCATTCTCTCTATCCACTTCTTTTCCTGTCACTCTCAACTGTCCCAAGAACTGTCTGTTCTTCCAATGAATGCCTAAAAATAAATCTTTTTTTTTTTTTAATTGTTTACAGTCTTTTATCATAATCACATCGCAATCGCATATTATGATAAAATTTGTTTTCCTTTTAAGTTTTGGAATTGGGGAGTGCAGTCTCTCTTTCTCTTCAACTTTCACACCAGAACATAGATTAATCAAATGCCAAGAAATTTCAAGCTCTATTTTGTAATAGAGTGACCAGTAGCTGCGTTTCCATCCACCTATTTGGAGAATTGCATAAAAAAACCTGGATGGAAACGTCAAGACGCGCATATAGTTGTCATTTCGAGTATGGGCATAAATTCAATAGATCCCGTCATTGGCATCAAAAAAAGAAATTTGATTTTTACTCCAACAGCGTTTTATTTTCTGAACTGGGACGCAATGGTACAGCAACAACGGACTAACCAATGGCATTGCACAACTAACGTTGTTTTGGTCATTCTAAAATTCCTTAACCAAAGTTTGTCACCAGAGTAGTTCGGGATCATCACCTCCCAGAACTGTCTCGACTGGCTGCGTTCCCAAAGAGCAGTGTGCCACCTCCAAAAGCCAGACGAAATAACAGCGTGTGGTATGTTGTGTTATTTTACATGTTTGGTAACACCTGCTGGTGTGCTGCTTCAATAGCAAGAGGAATATAATACATGCGCTGTTCTGATGAGACGTTAGGTTTCGTACAATGTAAGCTGTAAGTAATCGCATGTATTGTATTCCTCTTGCTATTGAAGCAGCCCAGCAGCAGGTGGTGCCAAAACATGAACAATAACACATAAAAGCGCATTGCGTTTCCTCTATGTGTTTTAAAACGCAAAAAAGGGCTTCTAATGCAGCAACTTCCAATTTCTTTTGACATTTGGCACCATTTTGTCAGGAAGCTATGATTGTGTTCTCTTGGAGGGAAACAGTGTTTATTCGGTTTTGTGCATAAATTTAGATTTGCATCTTTGGACATGGCTAGTGATGGACATGCTAGGGTTAAACAACTCTTTTTATAAAAGCTTAAACGAGGAAGATTCCTTTAAGTTTGACCTTTCTCGACGTGATGCATTTTTTAATCTTTGTTTTCTTCAATTGTAAAACTGCAGCTTGTGTTTCCCTCACAGATGAGCTCATTTCAGCAATTCACAGTGACATTGAAGAAGCCAAGAAGAAGCTGGAGATGCCTGAGCACTTGAAATTGAAGGAGGATAACTTCTTCAAAACCTGCAGATCAACAACCTCTAATCAGATCTTGAACGGCCATCGACTGTAACCTTCACTTTCATTTAAAACCTAGTTTTATCAACTGTTTACTCCCCATGTGCTCTGAAGGATTACGTTACGTGTCAGACAAGCCCATGTTTACTTCAGATTGAGTGTTCGTTAATCTTCTAGGTGCACCATCTCCATGTTCACCTCAAATGGGAATAATTCATAAGCAGAACTTTACCTTTTCATTGAAACATTACTTAATGTTTTAATTCATATCTCCGTTGGATCTGAGCCGATCGCAGAGGTGGAAACCCAGATGTGAATGTGAGACTGAACAAAACGACTGAAGACACATCCGGTCACTGAAATCAGAATATTTTAGCATTTGTTTCTACAGAACTCTGTACAGCAGACACTGGCTGTGGTGCAGTAGCAGTCCGTCTAAATTATTGCTCGCCTTTCTTATTTACTATTTGTTGAACATATTTACATTTTAGGATATAAAATTCAATCAAACCATGCGGATGAACCTTGTAGCTGTCTGTTCCATTTTGCTCACAAATTGAGTGATTGAAGAAATGTAATTTAGCAAAACAAATGACCAGCTTATTCTATATATAGGCACATGGAATGCTGTTTGCTCATATTCCAGATAAGAGATTTTACAGGCTGGACCTTCATTCGTTCCTGTAAAAGCATGTTACTGTTCACAGTTGTGCATAGACTTCTCTCAAAAGGTTTAAGCTTCCAAATTGAGTGCCTTACGCATGAAATGAAGCATATACCCAAGCATTCCTGTTTCATTCTGTTGTTTTTATGTCATTGTGATTTTGTGATTAAAAGTCATTAAACTGAGAGCTGAGAACCAGAAGCAAACTGTGTCTTCTCATCTTGAGTTGATAAATGCAGCGCAGAGCTATTTTGTCCCTGCGTGAATACAAACAAATTAAGTTTATGCACTCTAACCTTAACCCTAAACTCTATTGCTCAATTCTGTTTTTTCAAACTGTGTCTGAATGGCCAGTTTGGATATATTTGACTTTTTCATCATTAATTCCCATTCAGGTGACTTTCATCAGAATCTTCTTCCTTAATGTTATTTGATAGCAATAATAAAGATGTCTAGGATCACACCTTATCTTCAACAAAACCTCTAGCAAAGCATTCACATCAGTATTTACACCTGTAAACATTGGGGGTGTACACTCTAGTTTGATTTGTATTAGAGCTATTGATACCACCCACCCACTAGGTGGCAGTGTTAATGTTTGCATTACTCTAAATAATGGAGAGAGCTAATTTTATTATCTTTCTCAAATAAATGTGAGCAAAAGATAACAGTCTCCCAGTAAACATTACTTAAAACAAAGTAAAGAAGTTTCAGAAGTGACTAGAATCACAATCACTCCAAGGACACTTCAGCTCCTAGACATCTCCCAGTATCGACACAATACGTATGGTCACAATTATGTATTGCAATATATTGTGAAACTATATTGGTACACCTCTAGTAACAGCACATTGCCTTATAACGTTGTCTCAGATTTGAGTCACACATCAGTAATGGGAACCAGCACACCAAAAAAATGTATTTCAAAAATTCTGATTAAGCATCAAGACCTGCAGTGGGAATGTGAGGAGTACCTTCTTTGAGCACTTCCTGTTGGTGAACCTAGACCTGAGAAACTACTGCAACCCCAACAACAAATTTAAACCAGAAAAGTGAGTGGTATAGTGTGCATTTTGGTGCAATAAGAAATGTAACCTAAAACATTTATTTATTTAAAAAAATCATTACATTTAACAACTTAAGAGCATCAGGTGAGTGAACGACAATGTGATGAGAAACATTTTTAATGTTTAGCTAGTCATCCTTAATAAGTATCCCATCATAATAAATAAGACCTTGATTTACTTTAAGTGATCATGTACACCTCATCGTCATATTCCAGTTCAACCTCCTCCTCTTCCACCTCCTCGTCCCCCTCCAGCATGCTGTATTTAAACTTTCTATACACAATCCCATCCCTCCCCATGTAAACTATATCTTCATCTTCCTCCTCCTCATCCTGGGCTTCTTCTTTGTCACAGTAGTCCATCTGCAGGCTGTCATTGAGGGTGGCAGAGGTGAAGGGGCCATCTTGAATTTTGTCATAGCCATTGGTTTTGAGGAGGGACGACTTTGAGGTCAGTCTCTGCCGGAAATGAAGGAAGAGAAAGATGGCGACCCACAAACTCACCAGCACCAATATGGTGATGAAAACAATGAGGCCAGGGTGACCAGAAGTTGCTGGATCTTTGTCGACAATGTTGTAGTTCAGCAAAACAATGCATTCATCTGAGAAAAGAGAGGTCAGTAGAGGGATGACTGGAGACCTTAGATACAATATATTTCAAATTGACTTATCACTAAGTCACACCACATAAGTACAGATCATAGAGAACTATTCTGGTCCAGTTGAACACTTGCTTAATAGAATTCTAGGAACAGGTTGCCGTTTTAATGACGTGAAGGTAAAACACGTTGTGATTTTGGGTTCTTTGACCAAAATAAAGTGTCTTCTTTTGCCCATATAACAAGACACATTTATACAAAAAAAAAATAATAAAGGGAGGGGTGCCTGAGCTTGTGTGGTAGGCAAAGAGTTACCAACTAGAGATAGGGCTGACCTCGATGCTCTTGTTCTTGACTCTGGAATAAGAAGTTCTTGAGAAGGGTTGGACTCCCCACTACTGTGGATTGTTCCATGATGAGATAGATTGGAGTGGGCTTACTTTCTGTACTAGTCATTGAGCCAATAGAGAAGTGTACTGGCAATGTTACAATTGGGTGTTCAAACCAAAAAGCAAGAACTACCCAAATGTTAATTTCTCAAAATGTACGTTGATTAAAAGCACCTGGCAATGCCTACATTTTCTGCCAAATTCATAATGAGCATGCTCAAACAAAAGTGGCACTAGGACATCCTAGGCTAAAGTCCATATTGACATTTTAGTTGTTGAATCGAACACACAAACACATATTTCATTGTGGTGAGATAGATCTGATGGAAAAATGGGGAATGATGGTCAGAATCCCGTCAGTAAGATCTCTCCAAACTATCAGAGCTTCAACCCGATCCAGAGGGAGGCAGGAAATGTTTTGTCAGAATGGACCACATTCTCCACCATTATTGTTGAATTTGCCTCTGGTGCGTGCCATGATAACAAACAGATTCAAAGAATGCCGTCAAGCTGTAGAAAGTGTCCTATAAAGTTTGGCGGGTTCATGTAACTTTTAAGGCAGCTAATGGGTATTGACAGGCCACGTGGACCTGGGTAGTTATGAAAACTTGCGTCTTGGTAAGTCCATGGAAAAGGACTATTAGTTGGCCTCGAAGAGATTCTGGCAAACCATCCAATGCATCAAGAGTGGAGAGAACGTCCCTGCCAAATATGTCTACAGTAGACGGGGGCAACCTCAACTTGAGACATACTTGGAAGAGGAAGGAATATTTTGAGGGTCTTTTCAACCCCTCCTACACAACTTCTGCTGGGGAAGCAGAGGCTAGGGGGTCGGAAGTGGACTATCACTCAAATGGTCACAAAATGGTTGTGAAGTTCCATGGTGGCAAGCCACCAGGCATTGATGAGTCCCTAAATGTTGTTGTATTGTATGGATGACACAACTCTGCGTACATTGCATGGAGACAGTAGTACCTCTGTACTTTATTCACTCCTGTGGTAGTCCCTCAGTTTAAGGTGGACTATAGGGTGTGTTTTGTGAAAGTCTTTGCTAGTGTACTGGAGAGAACATTTTGGCCGATAATTCCACCTTGTATCTGGATCCTGGATACAAGATGGAGCTGGGTGCTCTTTAAGAAATATGGTTGCCATGACTTAGGTCGCTCCTCCTGCACATCAAGTAAAACCAGGTCTCACCTGTTTTAGATGCTCCCTGTATGCCTCTCTGGGGATGTTTTAATGGGAAGAGTCCCCAGGGAAAAACCCAGGATACGCTGAAGAGACTATGTCTCTTGGGTGGTCTGGTAAAGCCTAGTGTACCCTCAGCAGGAGGAGATGGAAGTGGCAGCAGAAGAAGTAATATAACCCAAATCAACTCAAACAAAATTGATTAAAAATGAATCCCTAAGCATCTAAGGATATCAGTAGTAAAGGTTTCCTTTGGTAATAATTGTACCTTTAGATGTTAAAACACAAAAACTGTCAACAAATGACAACCTAGCCATAGAAATCAGTAGAATCAATTGTTAATGATAATGGAGCATGACTGTCCGAGAATATTTGACTATGAATGTCTGATTTGCCGTGGAAGGTGTTGCTTAGCGCTAGATTAATTGGTTGAAAAAATGCTAGATGTCTAGGTCTTGCAAAGTACACTGGAACAATTTTTTGCCCATGCAACAGTGTGATAGATACAAGTGAACCAGAACCAGTGGAAAAAATAGTTTTCTCTAAAACTGTTACTGAAGCAAATACACAATTAAAAGTTGATATTCTAAAAATAAAGCAAAATATTTTTGTTTACCATTGAAATCATGGCACTGGCAGCACTCTGTGGAAGGCAGTCTAGAGGACCTAGAGTAAGTGGTATCTCCACAGCAGGGCAGACACCTCCCATCCTCCGAGAGGCGCTGGAGAGCAGGACACCAGGTGCAGTCATTAAGCCCAGGGCCCTTACATTCATTGCAGGAAGAGTCACATGTCCCACAGGTGTCATTCTGCAAAAACACAGAGAATAAAAGATTGACACGTGCTTGGGACACTGAATATTTTGTCTAAACCCCCAAATCATCAAAACGAGGCATTATAAAATACAGTGAGGTAAGGAAGTATAGTATAGTATAAAAGTCTGAGCATGTGCAGCACTGAATACTTAGTTGCAGCTACTTAGTTGCAGCAATGCAGCGATTAGTCTGTGGCACTGCTCGGGTGTTCTGAGAGCCCAGGTTGCTCAGATAATGGCGTTCAACTCTTCTACATTTTTGCGTCTGTTGGACTGCATCTTCTTCTTCTTCACCACACCCAATTTTATATGTGGTTCAGGTCAGTTGAGTTTGATGGCCTTTAAAGTACAGGTATACCATGGTTCTTAAAACAGGTACACGTTGCTTCGGCACTGTGTGTAGGTGCCAGGTCATCCACAAAGTTGGTCAGCGGTAGGAAGCACAAAGTTTTCTAAAACTTCTTGTTAGATGTCTATGTTGACCTCAGAAAATAAAGTGGACCAACATCAGCAGATGACTGTGGAAACCTCAATGAAAATTACATGGATTCCGTACCTCTTCTCCCATACCCCAGACTCTAGGACCTTGATTTCCAAAGGTAATGCAAAATGTGCCGTAATAAAAGCACATAAAGTTTAGTCCTTTTGTTGTTAGCCCAGGTGTGATGCTTATGGCATCTCTTTGACAACGAAAGTGACAGCTAAAACCCATGTCTTGCATCTGTCTTTGCATGGAGGTTCTTGAAGCAAGTCAACTCTTCATGAATCTCCTAACATCTTTGATTTTGTTTCACAATCCTCTCAAGAGTCTGGTCATCCCTTTTGCTTGTGCACTCTTGTAACATGTCTATTCCTTCCGTTTCTAATTAATGTGCTTGGACACAGAGTCTGTGAACGCCTTTTTTGATTAACATTTTCTCTTGCCCTCCTTGTGCAGGAAGCAACGAAACTGTTAGTTATAATCAAAATCAAAAGATATAAACACTTAAAATGTCTCTGTAAAATTAATGTTTACATAACTTTCCCTGTTTGAATGGAAGTACTTAAATGAATCAACTTTTTCATGATATTCTATTCTATGATAGCACCTGCACATGTATGTCAAATCTAATTGTAAAAATACAGAGAAATTACCACAGCGATGGGATATTGTCCAATTTGACACATTGATGAACAGATTCCTCCAAACAAGTTAAAACCCTCATAACACGATGTACAGGAGACTGCCCCAGAATCTGTTGCATACACAAGAAACAAAAAACCAATAGTTAAATACACAAGAAACTTACTTCTCTGTCAAAGACTAAAAATAAGTTGTCCATGACGTCACTGATAGGTTTCAGATAAAAGGCTCGGAGGATCAGCTTTTGTGTTGTTGGGCGATGAAGCACAAAGGTGCATGTGGAAAAAACAGATACTTAAGTGGCTAAAAGTTAAATGCTTAATATAACTTCAAACAATAAAATATTAGATTCCCTCACAATTGGGGGTCACGTTGAACTATACGTACCAGGCTTTACACCTATTTTCTTCCAGCTTTAAAGCCCTTAAACATGGGAGTCATCTGATAACTTCTGTACATAGCCTCTAGTGGTCAGACAGTGAATTGCTGCTTCAGCCACTGTCATCTCTAATGTGTAGAACAGCACCTTTTCAAAACTGATCAATTTTAATCAAAAGACTTTTGCTCATTCTGAAGATATTTCAAACACATTTGGTTTTTATGTTTATAGTAGATGGTACCATAAAGGAAAAAAAAACATGTTTTGTGTTGTGGCACCAGTAGGTGAAATGAGACTTGAAGGAACTCCAGCCACACAACACGCCATGCACCAGGATCCCATGGTCCACTTCACCGACATACTTTCTGATCCTTACAGTATAGTTCTGAGGATTTATTTTGGTATTTGATAGATGTAAGAGAACTTAGAGGCAGCACATAGAGAAAAAGGAATTGTTTTCCCAGACCATAACTGACTTATCACCCAGAATGCTCTTCAAGGAATCTCTAAGTGCCCAGTATGAGCAGCTTTTATTTATTTAGAACTGTTCAGATACAGTTCAATTCAATACAATACATGTCATGATCTCCTGCCCCGCCCTCCTGGCTACAAGGTCGGAAAGGAATTTTCTGGATGAGGGATTTTTCCCCCCACACCAATGGTATTCCCCTCATCCAGTCATCCGGCCCCTTGACAGTCTTTAATATGGATGGTAAAATCCTCCCTCAAAGTGGTCTATCTTTCCATTTCCTCAGTTCCAGGTCTTTCTGCTTACAGGGCATTTATCTGAGGTTCCAAAAATAAAAGACTGCGTATTTTTCCATCCATACCAACCTTATGATTGATGCATCGACCTGCTACCCTTCTGTACTTTTTTGTTTCCAGAGAGAATGGCTTTAATGGAGTATTTAACCACTGCTTTGGAGGACGGCAAACCAGTACAAATTGAAATTCGCATGAATCTTCTAATGGCATCTCAACAGGGTGCTTTTCGTCTGTCAAGGAAATATTGATGCAATGACACTCCCTGACTGAAGATGGCGTATGCGCTACAACAAACACTCACCGCACCAAGTGGGGAAACAGGAAAGAAGAATGGCAAGAAGACGACGACAACAGAGAAGAATTCAAAGTGGAAAGAATTCAAACACAGAAAAAAAATCATGGATGTCTAACGGTTTATACTGTTTATACTTGCCGCTTATCTTTCCGCTCATAAGCACTGTGCTTGACCTTCTCCACGGAACCAAGATGTTCACTAATATGGATTTGCGGAATGCTTATTATCTTGTTTGGATTCACAAAAGGGATGAATGGAATACACCTCTTGGTAACTGTGAATACAGGGTTCTGACGCTCGGGCTCTATAACGCTCCAGCTGTTTTCCAGGCCTTGATAAATGATTAACATCTGCATGTTTATCTATCTGGATGATATCCTAGTATTTTGCCCCATCTCCTTACATACATTCAACATGTTGGAGCTGTGCTTCACAGAAGCGTTTCCCCTCTCTTCTCTCACCTCTGTTAAATAATATTTGTCTTGTCAAACTCAAAAGACAATTTACCCTAGCCCTAATTCTTGTTAATCCAGATCTTTCCAAACAATTTATTGTGGAGGTTGACGCCTCCACCACAGGGATAGTGGCTGTTCTTTCTCAGTACACAGAGGACGATGGGAAGGTTCACATATGTGCCATTCACTCCCATCACCTCTCGCCCGGCGAGGAAAGTTATGATGTCGGGGATTGAGGGTTACTAGTCATTCTAGTCACTAGACCAATCATCAACATAGTTTTTCATTTTTTTCTTCATGCATAGCTTACCCTGGCATGTTTTACATGTGGGGTGGCATCTTTTGCATGCTTTGCTCAGGTTGTGAGGGTAGTAGTCTGATGGACATTTACGCAGACACTGTCCTGAATGTCTCAGCAGCAGGTATCCATCTCTGCAGCTGAGACAGAAACCGGAGCTACCGGAGCACTCCTCGCATGTGTGATCACACTCCTGACATGCTCTGCTGCTGGTGTTCACAAAGAAACTGCAGGGGAGACAAACTTTGGTTGTTTCAATAAGCATTTTCTGTTTGACATATAGAGAATTTGAGGTAGGAGTGGACAAATGGACGCGTTGTTTTACACAGTGGCCTAAATTTGCATAGAGCAAAAAACCACAGGGAACATTGTAATCTTGATGGAGAGTTGAGGTGGGGGGATGTGATGTGATACCTGGGCGGACAGCTGGTGAAGCAGCTGTGTCCCAGCAGCAGCAGGTCCGCTTTACAGCTCACACAGTCATTACTGTGATGGCCACGGCATGATGCACAGTTCACATGGCACTCCACACACTCTTGCTTGTGCTCATCCTCATAGTAACCATTCGGACACACGGGCACACAGGTCTGATCTGATAGACAGAAACAACACAATCCCTTCAAGACATCAAATGTGTTCAAACAAGCTTCCTTTCACTTGAAAAACGTTTAAATGTTAGGAATGCAACGTTTTGAAGGTGAAAGAAGAGGTTCTTACTGAGCAGGAAGTGTTTGGTGTTACAGCTGATGCAGTGCTCCTTCCCTGCGCCTGAACATTGAGCACAGCTCTTGTGGCATGGCTGGCACTTCCTGTTTTTGTCTGTGAATGTGTTTGGAGGGCAGACACTGATAAACTCACAGTGACCATTCACATCGAGCATCATGCTCTCTCTGCAGGTTTTGCAGGAGGATGAGGAGGGACCCGAGCATGTCAAGCATGACCGATCACAGTCTGCAAACACAAATAGGTTTAGATTTAAGTGCTTTCCAAGCAAATTGTTTCATTTGTGCTTTTTTTGAAATTTATAAATAAAAACAAATAAAAAAACACAAGCCATATTACAGGTCTTGTGCTTTCAAGGTTCAACCCTTGTTTGGCTCTTATGGCACAGATTTGGGGTCTGTAAAATGAAAAGATTGTTGCTCATTTTCTCACATTTGAATGATCTTTTTTTTAGTTAAAACACAAAATATCAAAGCTAATAACCTTTTTGAGACCTACACATTATATTTGAAATCAAAATTAAACAATAGTTGGGTCACGTCATTCCTGCTCAATTCAAAACAGCAACTGTGATTGGAAAACGCACCGGTGTGTGCAGAGACTTATAAGCGTTAAACAGATAATTCCTGCTTATTTTAAGAGCTTGTCCAAAAACAAAGAAATGTTACTGCTGTCTGGCCACTGCACCACATAGGCCTCATTGGAGAAATGCTGCAGAGACAGTTGTCATTTAAGGCAGTGGTGTAAAGCAGTGTTTCTTAACCATGAGCGCCAACTAGTGGGCCACAAAAAAAAAATCTTTTCTGAACCTGAGGGCCGCGGGACCTAAATGGTGCTTCCTAGCACCTGGTAGCAGTGAGGCGTCAGTCATGCGCCAATAGAGCCTCGACCAAATAAGCTTGTTTTTTTTCTTTGCAAGAAAAACCAGCACGTCCACTATTTCTAGTTTTCAGCATGAACCACATTTTCCCCAGAACTAAACACTCTCTCTGAAGGTGAGCTGGTGGCAGAAATACAAAGATTCGTTGTGCGCAAGGTAAACTCTGATTGTTTAACATCTTTCTCCTGTTCAGCTGACCACAAGCATAGGAAACATTCCCCATACCTCGGCACTCTTGTGCATCCTGGTACGTTTCTGCTGGGCAGTGGACCAGACACTTTCCATTGTAGCGCATGTGTTTGTAAGACTTGCAGCTGGTGCAGTCGTCTTCATCGGGGCCGTTACATGCTGCACAGTCACCATGACAGGCCACACACTTTTTCTGCTCCATCCTCGGAAAATAACCCACGGGACAATCAAACACACATTTGTTCATGTGCAGGAAGAAGTACTCGTCACATCCTGCGAGAGCAAGAAATATGTTAACACTCATTCATTACAGAAGAAAGAATTTCATCTCAGCAGAGATGTTTCTGCAAACATTCATAAAGAGCTCTAGAATTTATGGTCACCAGAGCAAGGGAAGTGCTTCAGTATCGAGTCCAAGGACCTCTGAGTATCTCAACATGGCATCAAAATCAGGACTGGCAGAAAGTGAAAGGCATAGCAAGTAGTGGCTCGGGCTGAATCACGGGCAGAATGCTCCTCATGCCAAGGAAGAGGAACCTTAGAGCACATCCTTAGCAGCCGGTATGACCAGGTGCTGAAGGAGGCCTCGGACTCTTGTCACTGATACGATCAATAGGAGCAAACGTCTACAGCCAGCAGAACCAAAACATATCATTTCTAAGAGCAGGAGTGAAACCATCTCTCTGAGCTAAACTCCAGGTGGCCCTGTTGGGAACTGATCTTTTGACAGCTAAGTGTGGACATAGCAGAGATCAGTCTTAGACCAGACAGAGTTCTGTTTTCAATCACAACCGAGCAGATCATATTGCTGGAGCTGGCAGTGCATTGGGAGGAGAGGATGGAGGAAGCCAGAGAAAGGAGTGCTGGAGACGGGGGTGGCTATCTATCTACAGCCTCCTCGTAGGAACATTTAAAAAAAAGGCTGTGGATCAAGAGCATGGAAACACAGCGGGCAAACACTTCACAAACACAGGCTGGGAGCTGATCACTCCTAGTTGGGTCACCTTGGAGATGGAGGTCTTATGTTGAGACCCCAAAACCCCCATGACCCCAGGTAATGTTACTTTTGATGTCTCTGTTGAGAGAACGCTTTTGATGATGTTAAACTAGCACAGCAAACATGCCAGCTCAGGGTCATGGAGGTAAAAGCTGCTAATGGCCGATGGAAATTGAAGTTTTTCAAGAAGCAAAGTCTGCCAACTTTAAGCACATTGTCCTAGGCTTCAGACGATGTTTTGTTCTATCTGCAACGTTCATTCTAACCAATCAGTGGCCTGTATGATGTCACATAACTGTATTTTCAACTAGTGCGTATCTGATCTTGGGCAGGAAAATCTTTGCCCATTTTCTAATCGAGTACAAAGAAAGAGCATTCCAGCTTAAGAGTTTCGAAACTTCTGTGTATGAGAAGGGTTTCCAGTCATCACTGGCCAATCCACCTCAAGATATGCCCTGAAGTGATGCCCTGTTCAAATCACTATTTAACATTTGCTAGTACAACAAGCTGCATTTAAGAACTTTACAGTTGAGTTTCACATGGGACGGCTTCTCAGCAGGCTGCTCTTTGTCTGGGTTCCGTGAATATTGATGTAATGACGCTACCTGCCTGAAGATGGCATTTACAGTACAACAGAGGGATTTGTGGTGAGTCATTTTTTTCCTGTTTGTCGTACAAAGTCGCTATGAAAATGTGGGATGAGCACCACCACATTTTATGATCAGCTACCAATGGAATAAACCACTCGACATCCAGAATTCTTTGTGTGTTTTTTGATTTCTTCTCTGTTGTTCCTATTTCCCCTTGTGGCGCGGAGTACGTCTGTTGTACCGTAAACGCCATCTTCGGGCAAAGAGCGACATTGTATCAATATTTCAGACGAAGAGCAGCCTGCAGAAAATCTATCAGAAGATTTGCCCGAAGCTCAGTTCGGATCAGTGTGTAGAAGCCTTAACGATTTCTAAAAGGAATTAATGTGTTCAGACTTTTATGCACAGTTGTCTTTATTATACCCTTCAAATGCTTTGCAGAAATAGTAATTTAATCAAAATAAGGAATAAATAAAACACATTGACACTGACCGCTGCATTTTCCAGTTTGGTCACACTCGGTGCAACTATTTGGACAGCGTTCACACACTCCGTTCTTGACAAAGTGCCTGATGGGACACTGCTGCACACAGCTGTGTTTAAAGTACAGGAAGCCTTCCTCACAGCCCAAACATTTACTGGCTTCTCCTTCACACGAAGCACATCCTGGAGCACAGCTGAGACACGCATCAGCTTCTGGATAACCCCTGTGTGGATCACATGAGCACATTTTATATGAAAATATTGTATTTTCAGCTGTGTGTTATTTTGCAGACTTCAGAAAGCTGCAGCAAATAATACGTGTACTGAAAGATAGTGTGCTGTTTACAAAAGATGATTCAGGCTTCAAATTGTCCCCTGAAAATAAGCATTTATTTAAATGTTAAAACACCATTTTGGAGTTTATCCGCATTATTATAACTGAAAACAGGCAAAAAGCCAAAACCATAAAGTTAATGTAAGTTTTATGAAAATGACCCTGTTTCCTCCCCAATGTAAATGTCAATTTGATGTGTATCCTGTTGGTTGGATACATCACTGCGGCATTTCACTCTTTAACAGTGGTTTGCCAAAGTTTGGGCACCCCTGTAAATGTTCCTGATTTTTCTTTAAAAACCAATTTTTAGTTAAATTAAAAAAATTATATAGGAGACAAACGCAGTGATATTTTTGAGGAAATTTTTTTATGATTTATGGAAAATGAATTATTTAAACAACATTAGACCTCAGTGACCCTAGACCTCCATACACAGGTGAATCCAATGATGAGAAAGTATTTAAAGGAGGCCGATTGTAAATTTTTCTCTAAAGAGTGGCGACATCTGAGTCTCGAAACAACTCTTGAACATCGTGGTTTAGGAGGACACAGAAAGCCGTTTCAGAGATTTAAAGGGTATGACAATGTCTAGTCCAATCACCCCTCGCCTGCTCACAAACGACACACACCTAGGAAACACAATCAGCGCGGCCCAGGCACACCTGACTCCACTCGGCAGAACAGGAATTAAAGGAGACCAGAGACAACAAGCTTTGTACTCCAAGAGAGAGAGAGAGAGAGAGAGCGTTGACGACTGATTGCTGTTTCCCTCTGTCTCCTTCCCACAGAGAGCAGTTGAGGCTGGTCCGGCCGATCTCCTCATCATTCCACTTAGGTTCCACAAGGAAGAAGAGGATGCACCTCGATCACCAGCACCAACTGTCACCGCCACTGAAGACTCGGAGCACGTTCACCACCGATCAACACTATTGTACAATAAAGCCACCCTCTGGTTTGCACTAAAACTCCCTCCGTGTGATTCTTCACCTCGCTACAAGGGCCACGATACACAGAACGTAAACAATATGATATTTTCAGAGATTTAAATGCGTTGAACATTATTTAGGACATAAATTTATTTTCTGTTACATTTAATTGTTAGTAAAATGGTTTAATTTCTAGTTTTTGTTTGCGATTTCTGACTTCCTGTTTAGAAATTTTTTTTTTGCAGGAAGTGATGCATCTTTGTCCTATAAGACATCTATGACTCATCTGTATTTTAACTATTCATGAGCCTGACCTCTATTATCCTATGAGAAGACGTATTAAGTTTCAAGACCTTGCAGTAGTTTGGTGTTCAGAATGGTTCGCAAGTGTTTGTTTCCGTGGTGCAAATGAACTGAGGTGATACATGGCTTTCCCTGTGATGAGCTAAACTCTGGATTCGATCAGTTGGTTGGCAACCAAGAACGGACACGTCGAAACTTGTGATTTGCAGCAAGCATTTTCCTTGAGAAAGCTACAAGAACTGGAGAATGGTGGACTTGGGGATTGCACAAACGCAGAATTTTGTCTGGTATTACGCTCTTATATTTTATATTTGTTATCGAAAGCCCAGCCACACGCAGATCTCAACCTATTCTCAACCTATTTTATGATCTTGGGCAGGTGTCGCACATGGCCCTTTAAGCTCTCAGTTTTAACTGTGAGGAACATTGTGAGGAATTGGAAGACCAGAGCCACAGTTGTAGTTACGGGTCAAAGTTGCAGATCAAGAAAAATCTCAGATAAGCAGAGGCGCGGGATTGAAAAAACAGGCACGGACAACCCACAGACCAGCTCTAAAGACTTACATCATCATCTTGCTGCAGATGGTGTCACTGTGCTTCATTCAGTGTACTTTACACAAGGAGATGCTGTTACTTTAGCAAAAGGAAGATTGTGGAGCCTAAATTTATGCACATGCTGAAGTATTCTTGCATGTTTTTCATACATCTTTATTTCACTTCTGAAATATCACAGTGTATGTCTCAAATGTGATATATTAAACTGAAATGTATCATCCAGACCACCAATTATTTATAAAGGATTATTATGAAAACTTACAGGGGTACCCAAAATTTTGCACACCACTATATTTATACTAAGGTATATATTATACTATACACCATTATTCTATATAAGCTGTAAGAAAAAAAATAAGCTGCTAAGTTTAGAGGTCCACTCGTGACCAATGAGGACAAAGCCCAGCCACATCTGACCCACACTGGCTCTGAACCACCAGACACTCTTACTGACCAATGCGGATGCAGTGCACGTACGCCCTCCCACACGACAGATAAGTGACACAACAGAAATGAAAAAAAAAACTAAGCAAAAGGATTCCAGCAGTGAAACTGAAAAATTTGTGAATAAAGGAGGAAAATAAAACACATGTAAAAGAACAGCGTATTTGAATACTGAAAATGTTATTACAAGTTTAGCGTTTAATTAATGTATCTTTTGTTTTCCATTAAAAAGCAACTGCACAAATATTAACCCGCACATTATGAAACAAGATCATATTGAATGATCTTGATGCTAAAAGATCTTTGCGATGAACTGGAGTCACTGGGTGTGTTTAATGTGAACTAGAAGTCAATGTTTCGTTCACCTTTTACATTCAGCAACACATTTGCCATCCTGCAGATACAGCGGATCTTTGCATTTCAAGCACTTTTGGCCATCAAGACAGATCAAACATCCAGCCGAACAATCCTCGCAGCGCCCGCTCAGTGTGTTCCCATAAGTCGCAGGAGGACACACGAGCACGCAGGTCTGGCTGCTCTTCAGAAAGATGCCTGTGTGGACAGATACAATGGCTAGTTGTTTTTAAAGATTTCTTTACTAATACAGTGGTACCCCGAGATACGAACGCTTCGAGTTACCAAATGTTCGAGATACGAAAGGTCTCGTGGGAAATTTTTTTCTTCGAGATACGTAAAACAATTTGAGATACGAACTATAACAAACATTTCTGCTCTATTATCCGCTTGTTAAGCCTGACATCGCACTGCGCTTGCAGATCCTGGCGCTCCATTCTCCCATTTGCAGATAGTGCTAAAAGGGGCCGATACGCTTTAAATCAGTTTAAAATCGATTTAACATTATGTTTAGATTACCGATAATGTACTATAACAAATGTTAGAGTCAAGGTGTCGTAAAAGAAATAACGTTTAAAACGTAGAAAGTGCTGTTCTGTAGCGCAACTTGGAGAAACCCTGTGACGCTTTCGCGAAATGTTCGAGATACGAAAGCCACCCTGGAACAGATTAATTTCATATCTCGGCGTACCACTGTATAACCGCTATAGGCCCGATGCGGAAATGTGCTCAAAAGTACGATATTAAAAAATGTGGTATTCTGACAGTCAATAATACTTAAAATTATGAGAGTTTTTGAACACATCCTTAACAGAAAATGAGCACAAAATTTTTAACACAACTAACATTATTTTTCGCAAAAAAAAGCAAAGTTCAGGATAGAACACAAAACTGATTGGGTAAAATATTCTCACATTTTGGATTCTGACTGTCATTTATTTATTTAGTCAACGGCAGTCATCTTTTTTAAAACATGTTTTTACACCTAATCATTTCACAGGATCATTAGTAGTTATTCATGTTATCATTTAGACCAATCGCGTCACAATGTCATATTTAAAAAAGTTCAGTTAGTTGCGTCGCCTGGAAAATGGGTCGGTTTCTGAAGAGAAAAGCATGTGCTAAGAAAATATGATACTGAATACATTCAATAAGCTTTTATAAAGGCGGGTTCTGAGGCCACATCGCAGGCACAGTGTTGTCTTCTTCATCCTGCGAGGAGCAGATCCGCCCATCAAGGCAGCCTCTCTGTAATTACATCACGCAACAATCGTAATATTGTGTGCAAAGCGCCGGTCAATTTACGTACACGAGTAATGGTCCTGTAAAAAAAAAAGAGTGAACACTGGATATTTTCGCCCTGGACTGGACGTAAAAAGAAGACGATTGGTCACAGTGACGAAATCTGGTTTCAGAGGATAGGGGGAGGGGGACACAACTCACTCAATATGTGGGATGAGAGTAGGGCTTTAAAACGCAGCGCCATATCAACATCATGATCGTCATATCAGATGTAGTTCAGTGGTTGGTCAACAGTCTCCACATAACGAGTGGCAGTGAAACTCGAGGGCCTTTTAAAAAAGTCCAGGGAATGTATCCCCCCTTCCCCCAACCCCATTCAAACTACGTCCATGATTGGTCACTCTATTATTATCTCTGTGGAATATTGTCTTTAACAATTTGTTTTTGCTCCTGAAGGATAGCCTGTGCTGATATCACACACTCTGGAGGCCTACACATCTACTGTTGAGCTAATACCTGCTAACATTAGCCTTGACTTGATAAAATAATGTTTATTCTCAAGTCAAATTCACTTTTATCATAGCGCACTCTCACCTTTCTCACAGGAATCACAGTGGTCACTCCCAGGGCCTGAACACGTCTTGCATGAGGAATCACACTTCTCACACGCACTGCCATCCCCTGCGTCCACACACAGATGCATCAGAGTGGTAAATAAATTATATTAATAATAATAAAAAAGCTGCATTCTCACCATTCGGGAAGTTTCCATCAGGGCATTTCATGAGTTTTCTGCTGACACACTGACCCTTCTGCAGAAACATGTCGTCTTCGCAGGCATCACAGTCATCATCTTTTGGACCTCCACATGTCCGACACGTGCGGTGGCACGGCTCACACTCTTGTTTCACGTCACCATAGAAACCCTCCTTACACGTCTTTGCACATTTGCCATCTGGGGTTTATAAACAGGAGGGTAATGTTTGTGAGGTGCACTGTTGATCGAAGCAGTCACAGAGCTTTCCATAAACCCGTAACCTTTAGAAGTCCAGGGCTTTTTTGACCGTTTTTCTTCTACTTTACAATTTGCTCAATTTGAATTTTTTGTTTTCATTACATTGCAATAATTCCACAACAATCCTGAAATTGTAAAGGTTTAAAAAATAAAAAAGTATTACATTTTGTAATTTTTTAACTGCAAAAAAAAGATATATAAAAAAAACAAGTGTTGGAACAAAATGAAAAAAATTTCATTTAAAACCTTATACACTGTTCCAAGCACTTTTTGGTCCATTATGGTTTTTTCTTTTGTTTTGTTTTTTTTTGGCAGAACATTGGAAAATACAAGTCATATCTCAGGCCTTGTACTTCCAAGGTTTATCCATTCTTTTCACCACTAGATGGCACTGATTTGGAGTCTGTAAAGTGTAAGATGATCGCGCATTTTCTAACATTTTAATTCGAACTACCTTCGTAAATTATACGTCATAACTATTGTAATGTTTGTTTAAAACCAAAAATATCAAAACTAACAACTTTTTTGAAATGTACACATTATATTTTAAGTCAAAATTAAACAAAAGCTGGGTTGCTTCATTCATACTAAATTCGAAACAGCCGCTGTGATTGGCACACACACCAGACTTCTAAGGGTTAAAATTATTATATATTATAATAGATTATAACTATTGAGTAAAAAATGTTTAGTAAAAACACTGAAAACAGAGAATTCTAGCCAGTGTTTGGTTTGTCATGAGGGTGCTGTTCCAGCAGGGTCAAAGGGAGAGTAAATGTCTCGATCTCAATCATTGTTTAGAACATGTTTCCTGTGAAAGTTTCAGAACTTCTAAGGGATAAGGCTTTAAATTGGTGCATTTTAAGAGTGAAAGAATCTTCTGGTTGAATTACCTACTTTGTAAGGATTTCAAGGGCCCTAGAGCCTGAATGTTCCAGTTAAATACATATATTTATTATAGGCATTTTTGGAATTTTTAATGTTTTTAGAACAGTACAGAAGTTTGGCTTAATAATGTGCGTGTTATCAAACTTTTTTTAATAATCACAAATTTCAGATGTTAAAAATACTGAATGTATTTAATTCTGAAATTTCTCTCTGTGAGCAGTGTTGTGTGGCTTGATTTTTTGGGTCATAATAAAGTTAACCATTTTCTGGTCAAAATATATTTTGGGTTTGGCTCTTTGTAGACAGCCCTTAAGCGTCCCTAATCCTGCGAGTCGGCTACCCATACACAGCAATGTATCTCTGTGATGGTGGAGGAAGACATATTTTGACAAAAATAGAGTTGTAGATTAAATACAGATTAAACAGCTGTCATTTCCTAAATTAAGAGCATTTGGGTCTCGTGCTATTGAGTAGAGAAACCCAAATCTGTGAAGCTTTACTGAACCCTGCTGTGGTCATCAGACGATCTGTTGAATCTACAACAATTGACCACTCTTCGTCTCTGACGTGTTACCAGAATAATAACAGTTCAACAAGCATGTTAGGCCCTGCCTGTCTGAATACTGGATTCTGATTGGCTGGCAGGTGTTCATTAAATTTATATACCTGCACAGGTAGCTCAGTTTGGGTTTGTTCCCTTATAATATCAATCCTCTGATATTGATTGTGTAATTCAGTCTAGATATAAGTAATAACTTTATTATGTTTATGATGGCAAATGAGCTTGGCGTAGACACTGGGCTGCTTTTTTTTAACAGAATGCTCCACGTTGGGTGATTCTTTAATGACACCTTGTAAGGATGAAACAGCCTTGATCAAAAAAAAAAAAATCTCAACCCTAATAGGATTAATTCACTTCAATTGTTGGATCTGTGCTAATTGCATTAAAAAGCAGCAACCCCCAAACTGTAAAACAGCTTTACTTACCATTAAAACCAGTCTTTCCTCAGTTATATTGCTTTGGAGAGTTTTAGTGTTCAGTTTTAGTGTGAGTTTCAACACAATCTTTACATTTCTGTCAGCATTAAGAGGCTTATTCAAGCCAACACTGAACAAAACAGAGAACCATAAAACCAAAAAACCAACACAATGCACGGTTCACCTCACCCAACAAGAAGAAGCCTTCCTCGCAGAGATAACATTCAGATGCATCACAGTTCTCACAGTTTTCATCACATCGAGAACACTTCATAATAGACTTTTCCTCATACATCCTCATGGGGCAGGTTTTGTGACAGCTCCAACCCAGCCTGCAGAAACATGCTCACTTTAATAAGTTAAACATCTTCTAAATTCACCTGTTCAAGGGACGCTAACTTACTGATAATATTCTGGTAAACAAGCCAAGCAGCGCTCCGGATCCCCTGAGGGCACAGGAATAGCTACATCAATACATCCAAAAAGGTTCTTTGCATTAATATCCACCTTCATTTACTTTAGTTTGTAACCGCAACTATTTATGAGCATTGGCCGAGGGAAGTATTCACAAAACATGACTCGATCCTTGTGGCAGCGAGTTTGTACTGGAGGGATTTCTTCTTGTCTTCTTGTCGTCGTCGCAGATCCACTCTTTTTTTCTTTTACATTAAAGCCAAAATGCAGACTAGGTCACTCCTTAATGTGCTTTCTTGAGCCACTATTTTGTTCCCTTTTCCTCTAGTTTTGAGTCATCGTCATGCTGGAAGACCCATTTTCAATGCCCTCCTGAAATTAGTTTCTCTCCTAAGAAACGGACCTCAATGCTTCCACCACAGTGTTTGGTGTGTTCATATTGAAACCACATTGATGCTAAAAGTTTCAAATAAAGGAATCAGAAGTGAATATTAAAAACAATGTGGACATCACCTTGAAAAAACAAACAAACATGTTATTTGTGTTTTCTATATTCCCAATTTCAAAAGAAACCTGCTCAATTATTTGAAGAAGTAGTTAGTAAAACTATTGAGGATAGAAAGCTTGATTTAATAAAAATATTATCAATTTTCAATTTACCCTGATTTAATAGCTGGGTAGCATAGCAACCTGTAATGCATTATAAGCCCTGATTGGTCAGGGACTTGGGTGATGCAAGACTCTTAAATAATGTGTTATTTTACTGTTTTATGTTGTTTTTTTTGTTACACTGTGTTTTGATATTGTGTCCTACATAGCAATAAAACTAGAGGGCTAAAGTTTGTACAGCACAAAATTTAATGTTGACTTGAAAAAATGGCATTTAAAAGTATTTTTATACTTTTAATAATGTACTATTATTAAACCAAACCTCTTGTCTACTTAGCTGAGATAGTGATATGCCAAATTGGTTGCTATGATAAAGTCAGGTTGCTATGGAGGGTTCAGTCATGCAACATAAAGTTTCATTTGTCACCATAAGTTAAATAAACCAACCCTGATGTCTTTATCATTTACCAAAACTTCATTGCTAGGGTAAACAGTTTTGTTGCTAGGGAGCCGTCACTGTTGTAAACAAACCCAATTTCTCTGTGATGTTTCCTTTTTAAGATATGTTCTTTGTGGCTTTTCCTATTTGTGTTCAATGGCTATTATAAGTCAATGGTAACTCCTTCTAGAGCCTTCAGGTACTGTTGCACAGTGGTTGGTAGGTTCTGGTATTTTCCACATGTGTGGTCTGTTTAAAGTTTCAGTGCTGTCCTCAGTTTTAAAAAGTGTCATCCCATGTTAAGACAATGGAAAATTTCCCAGAATTCTCTGCGATTTTGCCAGGTATTCCTTTAGTGGTACCAGCCTGAAAAGATTTAGCAACCCAAGTCTGACCAGTTTTGATATGTTGGCAAAGTTGGTGGTTGTAGCTTGAGGAGGAGAATAATTTGCCCAAAGCGAAAGACGAATAACTGTTTTGTTTTTACAAACCAACAAAAAAAGATATCTCAGCGCACTGGGATGGACTGGTGACCTGTCCAGGGTGTACCCGCGTTCTCGCCCAGAGTAGAGCTGCTGCTCCTCCACATCGAGAGAAGCAAACTGAGGTGGCTCGTGCATCTATTTCGAATGCCTCAGAAGGGGGGTATTACAGGGATGTCCCTGAGGGAAAATGCCCCAAGAAAAGACCTTGAACATGTTGGAGAGACTATGAATGTCCCAGTCCTCCTCTGAAATGAGAAACGCATTATGTCGGCAGGATTTCAGTCCTTCATGTTGCAATCTGTTACCAATTGTTGTATTGAGGACTATGGTCCCAGCTGCCTTGAGAACATTGGCGAGATCTTGTTGGTGGTGATCTTAATCATTCTACATGGTGTGATGGTGTAGCAATTCCTGCATGAAGAAGGCCTCCAACCTAGTCCCCGACATCTTCAGACACCTCTTGAGTATGGATAACAAGATAAGACTCCATTTTAAAAGGATCTTAATCTCAGCTAGTCATGGAAGTCAAGTTTTTTTCTTTGTTCTTTTTAGCATTTTTTTGTTGCCGTGAGCAAATATTCAGAATCAGCAGTGGGTCGAATACTTCTTTCACACTATTGAACCTTTAGTGCAGCTCATACATCATTACTTTTATAACAGCATTATCCCGCAGCACTCCACTGAGCAGCAGAGGGCGTAAGATCCTGATTGAATCATAAAATGCATATCACCAATGACATAAACACTTCTGAATGATAGCTTCATAATTAGATGGGTTAATATAAAATTAACATGATATTATTTTTCAGTGGCCTGTACACATTTTCTCACATCGGTTTTTCTTGGGGTCAGTTTGACCCTGGGTTCTTTGAGCTGTACAAAGCACAAGAGAAAATTACACATATTTCTTTTGGGTGATATTGATGTCACTATAATATGCTATGATTCATAATCAGCACTATACTTTCTTATGTCTGAGAAAGAGGATAATCTTGAGGTGGACCCTGATTATGAGGCAGATGAGAATGAAAATCCTAGTGTTGATCCTTCTCGTGTCTTTCAACCAGCAGCAGCCAAAATACCTTTCAAAATGGAAAATTATTCTGGTACCACTCCCCACTTGAATGACAGGGTAGATTTACTGCTGCAAATATCATCAAAATGGTTCCAGGCCCAGGTTCAAGGAAGATATATGGGGACAGCTGGAGAAACTTTGATGTGAGTCATTTGCAGCCTGCATGAGTTTGCTCATTTTGTTTACCAATTGTTTTTCTTGTTGTCAAATTGACCCCCTACATAATAATTTTTTTTTTCAATTTTCGGTGAAACTGTGAGTTTTCATGGTGATTTTCCAATTTTCCAAGTTTGTCGCCTAAACAGAAATTGAACAAATGTACTACAAATACAAAAATAGGTCAGCAATTTATGATTTATTGATGAAGTCATCAGGAATAGCAAAGAAAGCGGTCTTGCATGCCTTCCAGAGTTCATCAATATTCTTTTAGTTTCGTACTTCCATCTCCACATCAAAGTTCCTCGAAGAGAACATCAAGCTACTCCAGGATTGGCCAGTAGTCACCAGACATGAACATCACTGAGTATGGGGTAGGATGATAGAAGAACCATGGAAGATGAAACCAAAGAATATTGATGAACTCGGGGAGGCACGCAAGATTGCTTTCTTTGCTATTCCTTATGACATCATCAATACATTGTATAAATCCTTGCCGAGACGCAAGGATGCAGTTCTCCAAGCTCTTGGAAGTCAGACAAGATATTAAACGTTGATCTCACTGCACCACTGTTTCATTTGTTGATATTTTTTTGTATTTGCGGTAAATTTGCAAATTACATGAAAGTGGGTATTAAAGGTTATTGCCATCATTTTTATATGGAAATGAAACTCAAAGGTTTCGATCATGTTGCTATTTGGGCTACAGTGTAGTGATATGAACTGACCACTGAGGCAATTCTTACAGCCCTCCTCGCAGGTAACACAGTCTTCCAGATCTGGATCCACTTCTGCACCTACAACGATAAAACCTTGAATTATTTGCAAGGTTTGCACTTAAAAAGATGTTTTGTGTGGAAAAAAAAACTACCAAAGATTGCTGTGTTGCTCAGCGCTCATGTGCGAAACATTTTCATCACTTCCCAAAGAAAGAAACATTACAGAAAGTATGTATGTCTAGACATTGTTTTGATAAAAATGCTTGTTAACAGAAGATGTTTCTTGCTGCAAGCACCGGTGCCTTTGTCAGTCACAAGCTGTGTCCCAATCCAGAAGTGTGCATCCTCCCAAGTGCGTATTTTAAGGGCAATTACGTAACAACGGTGCGCCAAGACCGTCTTATTTCAGTCTTATTAAGGGTCCTTAAAATACACCCTTGAAACACATTTTTATTTTAAACAGTCATTGTAAACATTAACACACGCAGCCAGCTAAATGTTAACCAAGTATTGGTGTACGCCATCATGTTTTCAGAAGCAGATAAAGTTTATAAAACTTATGAAAACAGAATGTAGCTAGACCGTCGTACTGGTTTAAACTACACTCAACATAAAACAGAAAATAATCCCAGAGTGACCAATGCAACCAAAACGAAAATATAGAACATGTTTTAATACTGTTGTTATTTTAAATGTATTGAAAATAAAAAAGACAAATAAAAAATAAAGAAAGAAAAATAACAATTAACCCTAATAAACCCTAGAACACTAGAAAATATAATAAACATTGAAAGAACTTACAGTGATCTTACAAATGTATTATACACAAAACATAAATATAAAAGAATCACATTGAGAAAAATATTAATAATACAAGAACGTTTCATTCATTCAATTCGGGATCCAAACTAATGATCCAGCTGGTGGCGCTAATGCACCATAAACAAACTGCCAAAAAACAACAGAAGAAGAATAAGAGGTTTATGCAGCCTTCGGAGGAACCCCACAAGCCGCAGCCTTGGAGTCCGGGTAGGAAGGACCCTCTAGAGGCTTTTAGAACTTGGATTGGGACACAGCTACAGCCACTTATTGTTATTATTGATTTCAAAAATAATGTGTAGGTTTCAAAAAGTTTGTTAGTTTTGATATTTTTTAACTTTAAATTAACATTACACGAGTTATGACCAATTGTTTACAAGATCATCCTAATTTAAATGTGAGAAAATGTGTGATTGTCGTTAAGTTTCGTTTTACAGTGCCATCTAGTGGTGAAAAGACAGGATAACCCTCGGAAGTACAAGACCTGTGATATGTATTGTGTTTTTCAAAGTTCTGACACAAAAAAAGCACAATGGCACAAAATGTACTTGGAACATTTTACCTGTTTATTTGAAATTCACATTGTCTTTGCTTTTTGGGGGGAATTTTATTTTGTCTCAACACTTTTGTTAAATAACATAAACAGTGTTATACATTTTTTTTACAATTTTTGCAGTAAAAAAAGACAAAATTTACTACACCAAATTGTATTTTTGTAAAATTTTTTGGTTTTTGTAGGATTCTTTTGTAATGTAATTTAAACATATTTGAAAAAAAAGAACTTGGGGTTTTACTAAATGATATCAAACATAAAAAAAGTTTTTAAAAACACTTTTCAATTTATTAAATTGTAAAGTAGTAAAAAAAAATGCTCAAAAAGGCCCCAGGCTTTAAAGGGTAAATTTATGCAAAGACTCTCATTCTTCAAATAAATTGAAATGTTATCATAAAAATGTTCTGAAAGTTCTTTTGATTATAGTATGTGCACTCTATAAATAAACATTGATTTGATTTGTTATGGAATCTCTTACTGAAAACTATTATTAAATGTGTTCATCCGTCTTTCAAAAAATACTTTCCTTCACAGTAAGTTTATATAAGGTACAAAACTTTTATTTTACTGATATCAGTTAAACTAATTTCCCATTCATTAATTTTTTTTCACATTTTTAACAACTGCCATGACCTGAAAAAATATAGTTGCTAGTAAGAGCTCATGGAACGTTTAAAACCATACTGGAAGTTTAAAGAGTAAAACTTTTAGTTTAATGCCATCTTCATAACTGCTTGAATGTGGTGAATATCTTGACAAACGTGTTCTATTTAATTCTGTGCAACGGCACTTTTAGCAAATCTCAGTTTTAAATTATTAAAACGTTTCCATATTTTTCCGGTATTACTCAAAATGCAAATTATTTGATTGTTTTATATCGAAATACTGCTGATCTAGTCAATCAGTAATCAATGTGCAGAAACAAATGGTTTAAGGGAATAAAATGAACATCATGTGAGTGGCACAGGATGCAGACGTGCATCAGTTCGCGCAGTGTGTGGCAGCCCTGGAGGCCTCGACCCAGGACTCGTTTCTACACGTCTGGCTCTAAAGAGAAGAATTTGAGCTCTCCCTTTCTGCACATCACTAAACAGCTCAGTCGCTGTGTTTTTAATCCACATTTTGGAAAATCGCAGCAAAAAACCCTGGATAGAAGAGGCAAGTTTTGAATAAACAACATGCACAGCAGTTTAAATAACATGTATGAGACTTAAAGAACTGAAACTCACTACAAATATCACTCTGTGCGTTTTGGCCCAGGCTGTGCCCTTATGTGTTCTGAATGGACACTTGACACGACACCCCGGCTGGGTACAGTATTTTTTGGCTATGTTTTACTGACTTGAGATCCAGAAACAAAGGCAAGATACATGAGAAATAAATAGTTTTGTGGATAAGAGTTAAATATATCATATGGGAGACAAACACAGCTTTATCTAAGTTAAATAAAGGGGAAGGATACAGAGATTTAAGCTGTGAGGAACAATGTGAGGAATTGGAAGATCCAGAGGCACAGTTACCAGATAAAAGGAAATATCTCAGATAAGCAGAGGTGCAGGGTGGTGAGAACGGTCACAGTCAACCCACAGACCAGCTCCAAAGAGCTACCACATCATCTTGCTTGCTTGCGCACTTTACACAAAGCGATGCTGAATTGGACGAGGAATGCAGTGGAAGCTTTTCCTCTGCAATGTCCACGACTCAGTGACAATGCTGAAGTTGCACCAGACTCTAACTGGAAGCTATAGAAGGCGTTTAGAGACTCCTTTAGAGATCATTTGTCTTTTTTCGTGCCGAAATGTATGCACATGCCTAATTCTGTTTAAATCAAAAATTTGTTTTTCCATACGCACTTATTCCTTTTCAGGGTCCCGGGGGTCTGCTGGTCTGCTCATGTCCTATGTCACCAGTCTATTGCATATCCATTGTTTACGTCACAGCCTTATTCCAAAATTGATTAAATTCAGATATTTCCTCAACTTTCTACGCAAGATATCCCCTGAAAAACGCAGTGTACATAAGTACAGTGGTACCCGGAGATACAAATTCATTATGGGATATTGTGAGAAGAATTTTGAGCAAATAAATTAATTAAATCCATTTTGGAATAACGCTGTAACATTAAAAAAACGTGAAGTGCTATGAATATTTTTGGGATTTAATTCTTATCTAAAACAATTTGTGAAGGAAAATCATGAAAATTTACAGGGATTTACAGCATCATTATTGAACTGTGATTGACAGTCTGACTGCCACACATTTTTAAACATTGACCACCCTTACTTTACCATTTTATTTAAACCATTGTTTCTTCTTATAACTGTGATGGGTGCATTTATTGAAAGGCACTCTTCAGAAAACCTCCAAAAATTAATCAGCTGTTTGCACTTAATTAAACATTTGATATCAAGAAACAAGTATTTGAACTAGAATATTTGGTAGTATTGTGACCCATTCCTCCATACTGGTATTTTCCAGATCTTTCAGGTTGTGGGAACAGTCACTCAGTTCTCTTCAGAGATTTTCTTTCAATGGTTTCACTCTTTAATGTTTCTGGCTGTTTGTTCAACTCATCATCTAAATCTCCAAAGAACTGTGAGAATATTTTATTTACTTACCCACTCCACACTCCAACCTGGTGCACAACCCATCTTTGGAGTAGAAGGAAGGGGCACAGTGAACACAGTGGCCAGAAGAAGTGCACACAGTACAGTTTGGAGGACAGGCGTCACACGTTCCCCTCGAAGAATGGGAAAACCCTTCTGGGCAACTTTCACGACACTGCCTTTCGAAAAGGAAGCGCTCCACACCAAAGTGATCTGAGTTCAGACACAAAAAAGCAACTATTTCAGCCAATATTACTTATTTCAGAAGAAAAAATCTTGAAACCTCACACATGCCCTCGTCACACACAGACGCATATTTATATTATATTCAACTCATATTGTTCAAATAAACAACAGTTTGAGAACTAGTTCTCTGAATAACGATTGTTGGGAGCGTATATGATCCCTCACTCATATGTCAATCATATCTGTCAATCACATGGCCCCACATGAAAATCAAATCAAATTTAAGCTTCAAGCAGTGATCAAAGGACTCGAGCACCTCAGGCGCCATCACCCCTTGTGAAATTTGGTGCACTATTACCAGTCCGAATTTACAAGTCCTATTCAAGCGAGAGCTGGAAAAGCTAAAAAAAATAGGGAAATATTAATTAAATTATTATAACGGGAATATAAAATGTCATTACCACCAGGTGGCAGTTTAAATGAAGGATAAATATTGTTCTGTTATTGTTGTGAACATTTTTGTCACACGTTAAAAAGAAGTACTTTATCAATATAAATGATCTTTTTCCCGTGGCCACCTGGTGGCGCTATAACTGATAATCTAGAACTCTATATCGATGTGTTCAGGCATGTTATCTTAACACAAGTGGGGCATTTCATTTCGATCACACTTTGTATAGCGGAGTTAACAACTTCCCGTTCATGGCGAAACATCAAAATTCGGGCGGACCGGACTGTTCAACGCTTTCAAAACAAGCTTCACAATTTAACATCCCAAAGGGCTTTAGATGGTGATTGTATGAAATCTCAGGGAGTAGTTATTTATTTATTTTTTATGAAATTAAAAATAAGTGACTTCCTATCAGATTTGAAAACTCTGATTGACTTTTTTGTTTTTGGTCTTGGTCTCTTATATCAGTGTTCCAACTTTCACACATGTCCATCAAACAGTCTGGAACAGCAGTTTAAAACCCCAGAAAATGGAATATCCCATGTTGCCACTAGATGGCGCTTTAACTGAAAATGTAGATTTGTTCAAACATTTCCTCCTAACACGCATAGCAAATTGTACGGCTGACTTATTAACAACTGTTTAGACTCTCAACGGTCACCATGCAAAAATTGTGTAACAAAGTCAAAAAAGCATTAAAATTAAACTAATATGCCTTAAGATAAAACTGATGGAGTTTGTGATGGTTAATGTGTAACCATTGCAACGGTGGCATCACACGATGATGTCACTCCTCCCACTCTATAATCTCAGCATAAAATAATATGAAGAGTGATGGATCATAACAAATGCATATGGCTGAACCCACCTAAGACATGGTCTTTGTTTTCCTTTTGGATACCAATCTTCTTGGGGAGTTCTTACCTTGGCTGCAGCTTGTGCAGTTGTCAGGGCCCTCGTCTGTACACTCGAGGCAGGTGTGATGGCAGAGATGGCACCGCCCATCTCTCACATACTTCCCGGGATCACAGCGGATAACGCACTGGCCGTTATCAAGTAATCTGCCAGAGAATCCACACATGAGTGCTCTCTTGGATCTTACCAGTCTCTCTGATTGTGATCTCAGTTTGTTTCCTTCCTCACCTCGGGGTTGAGCAGCTGAGGCAGTCTTCCTTCTCGGGGCCTGTGCACTTGTAGCAAGTTGAGTAACATGGTTTACATTCATCGAGTTCGCTCAAGTACTCACCTGAAAGCAAAATAAGTTATTAATAGCACTGCTAGATGTGTGCTCTGCAGAATGGTGGGTGTGCCACAGGGTTTTAGAAGCTACATCACAACCATTCGCTGCATTTGGTTGTAATCAGTCCTTATTTCACAACTAATGTCATCAAGGAGATCATCGTCATGGTTCTACTACTTCTATACTGGTATTATGTTTGTTTTTGAACACAGAATTAAGTGCGTTAAATACATTTATAAAAAAAAAGGAATGACAGAGATGGTCAAAACACTTACCAAAACTCCTTTGGCCCCATATATAGCGTTCTTTAAAAGGTGGTCATGAACTGGATTTTAAAAAAATGTTCTATCCAAGTTTAATCGTACACTAGTCACAATAGAAAAAACACTTTTTTTCAGAAAGAATGTCTTGGATATTTAACTTGATATATGAACTACTTTTGCAAAGATAAATAAGCAAATAAAGCAGCTGCTTAGGGCTGTGGCCACTAGGGGCACCCCACAAGCAGATGCGGTTCAGAATTAATTAAATTTTTTTTTATGTACAAAAATGGTCATTATTGAGAAAAAAACATTAAATAATGTCAATTATGAACAAAAATTAATAACAATAAATAATCATAGTGTATTCTTTTGACAATACTCGCTTTTTATTACTTTACAAAGTGCTTTAATAAATTACCTTTAACTTTTTTTCACAATAATTCCATAACAATCATGAAATTGTACAAAAATTTATAGTATAAATATTTGTTATTTTTTCCACTGTAAATATTGCAATAATTGAGAACAGTTTTTATGTTTTATAACAAAAATTATAACAAAAGTGTGAAAATCCACACAAAAAGGTCAAAACAATTTTCCTCTCCTAAACCTTATACACCGTTTCAGGAACTTTTTATGCTATTGTGCTTTATTTGTACCAAAACTTTGAAAAACACAAGCCATATCACAGGTCTTGCATTTCCAAGGATTGTCTCATCTTTTCACCACTAGATTTTACAGGTCTGTAAAATGAAACGGAAAGACAACCACTAATTAACTTTTTGAAACCTAAACTAAGATAAATTCTATTTAAAATCAAAATTAATAGCTCGGTCGTGTCATTCCTACAAAATTCAAAGCAGCCGCTGTGATTGGCACGCGCACCAGTGGGTGCAGGGAAGAGTAAACTAATTTGGAGTGTCACAAATTTCATACCTACCCTTCAAACATAGTCTAAATAACAGTAGAAAACAGCAAAAAAAAGAGATTTAAGTAATTTTGCCACTAGGTGGTGCTGTAACATAAACTGTAGGTTGCTATATAGAGACATTGACTCTTATTATACATTTCAAATTTGAATCTAACAGACATTCCATGGCTTTCTAAACAACTTCCTGTTTACAGCAAAATTACAACTTTCGACAGCTGCCGTGCACACATCGTTTAAAAGAGATTCGCAATTTAACATCCCACATGCCTCACAAGAAAACTGACGGAGTTTGAAGGTGAAAGATCTTCAGGGGGAGTTTGCTAAAGAACGGCACAATCAGAAGTCGTAATTTTTAGACTTTTTTTTTTCCTTTTTCTGTAAGTTTCCTTTTATTTAATATCAAATGCAAGTCTTGGTACCCTATGTGTGCACCAAATATCAACTGTGCACCATAAGCTGAAATGAGATAGGTGGCGCTATTTAGCCATTTTCCCACACCCATTTTTCAAACTGAAACCAGACAGAAAATTCCACCAGGTCTGACATGTTTCCAAATTCCAAAATAACAAAACAATATTACTCTGGGCAATTAAAACATGGTTCTTCGCAACTTCTGTGTTCGAGCTCTATAAAAATGGGGATGGGTGTTCTAGAGCTATGCAAATTGTTCTACTTGAGCTCCCCAAAACTTTTTATGTCCATGTGGATTTGAATGTTTAAAATCGGTCAGTATTGATCATCTTGTAAATTATAAAGAAAGTTGGGACATTTCGACACCTTTAAGTTCATCAACTTGAACCATCAGAAGTCTACGAATAAAACGTAGAAAGTTGTTGCACAAAGTCATCCCAGACTGATTGTTTGGAGCGCAACAAAAGCAAATGCACTGAGCTGATCTTTGACCCCTGACCCCTCTGTTGGTGAGGTTTCTTTCAGCAAAGGGGTTGACCCCTTGACTCCCCTCAGGATCACGCTCGGATTCACTTCAATTCATTCAAAGCACAACAAAACCCCGATGACGTCCCACGACCAGAGCTGAGCTGCGCTGTCAATCAGTAGATACACCTAAAGAACCCCTCGCCATCGCAGAAAAATAAAAACTCAAGAACTCTGCTCGAAGAAAACCGGTCAGAACTCAACGATCGCTTTTAAAATGATCAGGGCAGAATTGTTCCTCAAAGTCTTTTGAGAGAAAACAAAGTTGAATCATTTTCAGCTCAGTTCACCACAAGAATTCCTCTCTTAAAATAACTCCTGAAAGTGCGTTTCTAAGCAAAGCACAAACTAAGCAGTTTGTTTTCCGGGTGATTGCTTTGGGAACTCACACGAGAGAGAAGTTACTTTATCTTTGTAGATAAAACATTCAAATGATGTTCACTTGAGTCGAATATAGTGTGGTTTATCTTTTAGAGGATTTTGTGCATTAAACAAATATTTACAGGTGTTTAAATCAAACCAGTAACAATAGATTTTGCTCGTAAAATTAGAAATATTTGCTAATATTTTAGGGAAAAGAGCATTCATCCAAGAATATTTATGCAAAAAAAAAGAATGTTTTTTTTTTTTTAAATAAGCTTTTTTTTCACTTTTATCATTTTTGTTCTTAGGACAGTGGAGACAGACAGGAAGTGAGAGACAGGAACTGATCCGTGAGCGCAGGATTGAAACCCGGACGCGTCGAGCGCTCTCTCCGCCACACCACACCACACGCCTCAACTCAGAGTTTCTCCTGAATATGAAATGTTAAATTCAATAGTTGGAAAAGCAGCTGTTTATGTTTTACACCTAAACGCTTTTGTGCTTTGAATGGTTTAATTTAGCTAGTCTTTAAAATAATCTTTTAAATGTTAAAAATGGACTGATATCTCTTTTCAAATGTAGTGCATGAACAAAAACGGCTTGGAAACAAGACCATTTTCCTCAATTATTAACACACATTGGGTCTTATTGTCACAAATCTTCTTTTAGGATTCTTTTCACAAGCATTTTCCGCTTGATCAAAGAAACCTAATTCAGGGATGTTTTCTGTTCTTAGAGGTGTGTTTTTATCAGTACTCAACAATGATTCTGGTTCTTAAAATCAGACATTCTTGTTTTAAGATTCTAGTTTTAAACAGTTTTACAAAGTTTCTGAATTCAAGCAAATAATTCAAAAATCAAGCCATTGAATTAAATTGCTGTAAAAATCAGATCAACCATTTCTACTTCAGCTCTCACAAACACTGCTATTTTTTTTTAATTCAGGGGTTTCGATTGCCAAGATCTTACATGAGGTCATTGATTTCTGAAGAAAAGAAAAAAAAAAAGACATTCAATATGATTGTGGTCTGGATTCATTTGAATTTTGTTAATAGTCCTAAATGGTGATAAAAGGTAAAAATCTTTCTCACCAACAGGAATGACCATCAGCAATCATGAACACGTGATTATTTGGTGTCATGGATGCAATGAAAAAGGTCGGTATAATGAAAGTCAATGGGGCACGAAAAACAAATGAGGGAGAAAAATCTCAAAAAATAAAAATCCAGCAATGCCAACGTTTTTATTAATGTTTGGGTTTTTCAGAAATCAGTGATGTCATGTACGATCTAGAATCTTTAAAAAATTCATCAGATTTTTTTTACAGCAGATTAATTGGTGGCTAGTTTACAAATACAACAAAAAATGTCAAAGTATTGTTTTTTTTTAATGTGGAAAAATAACATTTGCCAGCAAAAATGTTGTGGAATTTGTGGTTGTGGACCAATTTAAACTGGGAAAAAAAAAAAAAACAAAGTGGCTGAAAACATACCCAATAAAGAAAACATGGGGGTTAAGTCACATTTGCTCAAAATGAGCCAAAAACTCAATACCAGGGGTGTCAAACTCGGTTCCTGCAGCGTTTACTTCCATCCCTGCTCAGAGAGACCCACACCTGAAGTTTACAAACAGCCGAAAGGATCTACCGAGCTGCATCAGGTGTATTTAGTTGAGGTTGGAGCTAAACTGTGCAGGGCTGTGGCCCTCCAGGAACTGAGATTGACACCCCTGCTCTGTACCCTAATAGTCTAAACTACATGAAAGTTTCTTAAAATAAGATATTTAAGTTCCCACCGCTTTTTTTAGATTACACACCTTGATATTGTGTCTACAAAATGTGAGTAAATGTTAATTGTCTTTTTGTATCACATACATGACGACAAGGTAAAGAAGTTTCAGAAGTGACTAGAACCACATGCACTCCAAATATCTCCCAGTAGGTCCATGATGCGTATTGTGACAATTCTGTAATGTGATGTATTGCGTCACAATATAATGATGTCAACCTTCCTGTTTAGCTTCAGATTTCATCCTAAACAAGGAAAAGTAACCAAAAAAGGAACTCTCGATTTCCGAGACATGTTTTTATTTTAATAAAAGATCAGTAAACCGTTTGTTTCGTCCAGTTTCCTCTACATGATATTCTCGGCCCGACTACAACACACTAACTGTTCACGGCAGCTGACTAAGAACAATAATATAAAATCAGTTTAGAAAACTCAACCAGCCCCTCCCCCTTGTTTCAACCAAACGTGGGTGCAAAATATACTTTAAGGTTAATAGTGATAAAAATACATATATACATTAAGAAAACAGAGTAAAGGTAACACATTGAATCCTAAATAACATTAGTTATGGGACCGCAGGAACACAACCATGAAGACACAATTAGCCCCATCCACAAAACATACTGAACTTTGAGCATTTATAAATCTTTTTATAAATAAAGGCTCATATCATTCATAAATAAAAGACATAGAAATCCCCTTAAGCGTGAGCAGAAGTGGATTGGTTAAACATGTCCTTAATGAATTGTGTTAAAGATTCCACCTCGTTTCTGACCTTTATTACAAACAGAAGATTCTTCCCTCAAACTTTTGCTGAATGATGTACAAACCGTAAATACAGTCAATGTGATTCATTTCTTGACACGCGTTCGATGAAAAATGCTACACTGGAGGTCTTTCTTTAACACTCCATCGAGTCAATAGCACCAGTTTCTGAATAAAGTACTTCTTTGACTCAAAAAGACCTGACATCACTGTTTTAAGAGCCTTCAAACGGAGCAGTTCTACTTTTTGTTTGAGCTTCTAATCTGTAAAAATAAACAGTGAGAAGGGAAACAGACACCGGAAGTGCATAGCATTCTCAACAATAAAACTAGATCCACGCACTCAGATAACTACGCTACGCTATCATCTCGAAAGCTAACATTGACACATCTTTTACCCTCGTGGAGCAGAATTTGCATAAAATACATGTGCATGTACAAGCAAACTGATGGCGAGGACAAGTATCGTACAAATATACCGTACTTTATCCAGTTCTGAAGGATTTAATATTACACATAATGATTTGAGATGAGCTGGCACAGAGAACAGCGTATCGGTAACGACACTATTAATCATATTTGATTTTTACCGAAGCTAGATTTTCCCCAGTATATATGGATTCTTAATATTTCATTTGAGTTTTTGGAATTTAAATTAATAAATGTGATTAAAAGATACACAAAATGTTTAACGCATTGATGTGCAGAGAGAAAAAGTGGTGAAAACATTTAAAATCACATTTTAGACACCAAGCGAACAGTACATCTTCACAGCTACGCAAACATCTGCTATTGTTCTTTCTATGTCACAGTTATCATAAAAAAAGCACATGACGCATGAACACAGTCTGATTTGAGATGAGCTGGTACAGTGGTTCGCTAATGACACTATTAATATTTATTTATTTATTTTAGATTGACTGAACATTGCACATTGCTACATTCAAACGCATATCTGTTTCCACAACATTTTTGATTTTATAAATTCGGAAATAAATTATATATTTCATCTAATAAAAATACAGAATGATTAGATGAGATGGGATGGGCCTGAGCTTGTACAATGACAAGCAATGACAACGAGGCTATGCTGAATAAAAATTGTACCTCGAAAGTGAGGGTGTGGTTTTCGTTGGTATATCTGATTTTAGAACTTTGTATTCAAATGATTAATTTGCTCATAAACAGAAAAGCGGTGAGAACATTTCCAATCACATTTTAACCTCCGCGTGAACAGTACATTTGAATTTTTCAAGTCAGCAACCCTCCCCAGCTACACGAACATCTGGTGTTTTTACAAAACAGTAAAAAACTAAATAATAGTTTCAGATTAGATGCAAATGTGAACACACAAACTGATTTGAGATTTGTACAGTGAACAGCGAGTGTCTCTGTAATGACGCTATTTATCAGATTTAGGTTTTAGCGAGGCTAGACATCTGAAGTCAGCGTTTGATTTTCACTAGTGTATCAGTATCCTCAATATCTGATTTATAAACTTCAGATTACAATGATTCATTTGTGATTGCATAATGCACAAAATGTTCAAATGTTTTGTGTTTAACGTCATTTCCAACCCTCCCCCAGCTACACGTAGATTTTTTCTACGTCACAGTTATCATAGAAAATACACATTTGTGTAGAACACAGACTGAGTTTGTACAATGAACAGTGAGCGTGTCGGTAATGACGCTTTTTATGATTTAGCATGGCATGGTTGTGATTTACTAATGCACAAAATGTCATATGTCCTACTGATGTCACAGTTATGAGCTAAAATGGAAATGTGTGCATGAACACACAAACTGACTCGAGATTTGCTCCTGTAGAGTTAACAGTGTGTATCGTAATTGTGATTACAAAGTACTAAAGTTCTGAAGGATTACTGCAGTATTTCCAATCATCTGACTCTTAGTACTTTAGATTAAAAGAGTTGAATAAAAGTTGAGTTATACACAAAAATGTTTAAATGTTTTGGGTTTTACGTGGTTCGTAAAGAAACATTTCAAACCACATCACAGCCCCAAATGCAAGTCATGGAAGTGAGCGATCGCATCTTTTCTTTTTTCTTATGTACGTCACAGTTTATTAATAAAATGTAAATGAGATGAGCCTGAGGCGGTGCAGTGAATAGTGTGCGTCAGTAAAGACAGGCATGGCTAGATTGTAATGGTAGTGTTTCAGTCTGTACCACTTGTACCTTGAACCCACCGGGGCAACGTTTTTTACTGATTCCATCAATAATTTCTGATTTAACTTAGCTAAAGAACTGGTGATGAACAAATGCACAGAAAAATGTTTCTGAAAGCTACTGAACAGCGGCCATTTATGGCTACGCTAACATCCTGTGTCCTAATGTCAACACTTATCTCCACCACTTGTACTCCATCGAATGTAGGATGACACCAACAGTGGAACGCACCAGTAATGACAATTCCTGTACACATTTCCCAAAATTGTCACAATGATTATAAAGCAAAGTTATGTGCATGTAAACCCAAACAGATCCTGAAGTGGTACAATCGGTAATGACAACACTTGTATGTAAAATGATTGGACCTCTATACCTCGATACCTTGTCGGGGCTAAATAGGTTTATTATTTGTTTAACTAACGATTTAACCCATTTGGTGATTAAAAAAAGGAATTTATTAGCATTTTATGGTTCAACACTATTATTTAGTTAGAAAAAAAACTAATAAAAAGTGTTTTAAACCACATTTACACCACTTAACTAACAGTACAGTTGTGCTTACACGCAGTCAGTGATCCTCAGCTAAGCTAACATCTTGTGTGCTAATGTCAACACTTACTTCTCCAACTTATATCACACAAAAATACAAAAATGTGCATGAACACGGAAACATATGAGATGAGCCTGAGGTGAGGATTTCAGAAAAGTGAGGGTATCGGTAATGACACTTTTAAACAATTCGTCATGATTTAGTATGGCTAGGTACAATATTCGTCGCTGATGACAACACTAAAGGTACCTCGTACCTCCCTCGTCAGCGACTGATTTTAATGAAGTCAGTGGATGACCTGCTCATTTTTAATGCTCTGACACAGGCTCTCTGAGTGTGCTTTATTCAGAAAATGCACTGGCTTTGCTCCTCGACTACATTACACGTGTGTTTTCAGTCATAACCGTCACTTTGCATGTTGCTCTAAACTCTTCTCTGGACCCAAAAGCAAGAAAAAGTTTGGCAAAATTTGGCATCCATGCTTTGGTCGTTAAATACTGACTAGCGATTGGCTGTTTATTTCGGATTCCAGTCGTACCAGCTTCTGTCCACACACTGACACTCACTCAACACACATGCAGACGCACAGACAGACGCACAGAGATAAAGGTAGGTTTGTTGTAGTCCTGGCGTCGAGAGACCTCACGACGTAGTCCCATTTTGGAGGCTCCCAACTGGGATATAAATTAGCGGAATGTGAGCGGCAGCGGGGCCGGATGAGTTCCTTCAGCGCTTTAGGGAACATGTTCTACAGCACAGCTGCTGCAGGACTTTCCTCTGGCACAGATTGTTCTTTTTCACTAGCACACAGAAGCTTCCCTCAGCCCACGATTCTTCATTTGCTTTCCAGAGATCAGGAAGAGGAGAGAGCAGCAGAGAGACAGCACACGATCAAGAAATTGATTGGGTCAAGGTGGAGAGAGACGACAGGAAAATGACGTGTTTAAAACAATCCGGTTGATTGGTCGATGGAGGAGGAAATCCAGGTGTGATTGGAATCCAGGATGGAAAGATTTGAAGGACAGATCATTGGGAAGAAAAGGAGAACAAACATTTAGAAAAAGATCAAATAAATCAGTGTTACAATCAGTGTAACAGAAACAGATTCTGCTAGAAAATACAACACATTTGTCTGGGATTATTGGTAATATTGGACTAAAACTACCGTAACTTTTATGGAATGCTTTCAGCAATATTTACTTCAACCCTGCAAAGTATTAGAAGTACATCTTTTGATTAAAACAACATTCGGAATCTAAAATCTGAAGTTTCTCTGCAGTCGATTACTGGAAACATTTTCCCCACACATAAAGCGTGCGGGCAAATTGAAATACGTTTCGATAAGATCTCCCTCAAAACTGCAAGATAAGCTTTAGAAACTAAGTATTGTTTTTGAAAGCTTTTCAAGTCATGGAATTCTTTCATTATTTACATTTATACTTCATGCTACAATTATGTTGAGAAAATCCCCTGGAAAAAATGTTTCTTGGCTATTGCCCCACTTGCAGTTACTGGTTGGGTGAAGCCATTTATTGCCAAACAACTGTGTTCACTCTTGTTAAATCATGAAATGCACCTGATAAAAAGTTTACACCCGCTCTAAATATTCTGTATTCCTCCCTTTAACATCAATGGCAGCCTGAAGTCTCTTGAGGTAGTTGTTGATGAGGTTCTTTATCTTCTCTGTTGGTAAAGCAGGACGTTCTTCTTGGTAAAACGCCTCCAACTCTTGTAAGAACTTCACGTTTGAGTTCTCTCAATGATATTGAGGTCCGGAGACTAAGAACTTTCACTTTGTTTTGGTGGAACCAATGGCAAGTGGAGTTGTCCTTGTGTTTTGGATTGTTGTCGTGTTGGAATCGGGGTGCAGCTTCCGGGGTGATGATGCACATTTTCCTCCAGGTTCCGCTGTGTTCATCTTCTCTTAAATTCTGACTAAGTTTCCTGTGGCTTTGGAGCTCAAACATCCCCAAAACATCAGTTGCCTCAGTGTTTCACAGTGAGGATGGTGTTCTGTTCATCATAAGCCTTGGTGGCTCCTCTCCAAGTGTGGTTCTTATGGTCGTAAAATATAAAATGTTGGCCGCATCGCTCCAAATACCTTTGTTTCAGAAGCTTATCTCTGAGCTGTTTTGCGTATTTTAAGCAGATTCTTTATGGCATTTGAATAATAATGGCATCCTTCAGCCAACTCGACCATGCAACCCATATGTTTTCAAGTGTGTCATGTTTTCCATGCCACATTTTTTCAGAGATCCCTGTATTTCACCTGAAGTTATTTGTGTTTTTTTCTTTGAATCCCTTACAATTTTTTCTGGCAGTTGTAGCAGAAATCTTTGTTGGTTTCACCAGAATCCCTCACTTTGCTCTTCTTAATCAGTGTTTGAACTCTGCCGAATGGTATTCCCAGTTCCTTAGATAACCCAGTTGAATCCCTTTTTCTGTTATCTACAGTTCTACAGACGGCTCTTTTGCTTTCTCCATGGCTCAGAATTCAGAAATGTAAGAATGAAAAAGGCAAGGGTCTATCAGGAGAAACTCAGAGACCTTTTGTGCACAAACATCGATTCCAATGATTCTCTTTATCAGCCACTCGAACCCTTTTGTGTCAGTTTTTTTTATTACCAGCGTGTAAACACAGTTGTTTATCAATAAATGGCTTCACCCAACTACTAACTTTGAGTGTGAAAAAATGATTTTGTATCATCGTTCATTTTTTTCTGAACAATGGCCACAAAATACAAAAATAATAAACTTATGAGCACAACTTCTCACTTTTTCAGAACGTGGGGTGCTTGAAAAAACTTGATTATTTTTAACACTTAAAAAAAGTACGATCTTGCATATCCCAGTTTTAAAGTACAAACATTGTTAATGCAACAAGTCATTGTTTCAGATAAACCTTCTGTTTTGTTTTAACTACATTTGTCATTATATTCTGCACTTAAAATCCACGAATAACGATATCTTCGTCACAGTGGTTAAAACCGCTCCAAATAAAGCTAGTTTCTGTAGAGGTCGTGAAATATTTCCTTTTTTTCTGGCTACCTCTTTCACACACATTATTGAGCCAATCACATATAAGATCCAGAATAGAAACAACCCTATTGTTCACTTTGATTGAATATACACAAAACCAGACCTAAAGTTCTTTAGAATTTGGAATAAAATATTTAAACAACTGAAATAATAATAACCAAATACATTTTTTTGTGATTCTAATTATGTTACTGATTTTAAGCACTTGAACTGTTTCACCTCCTGCAAACCCAGTGTAAAAAAAGATCCTGGGCTGTAGCACTCACCATCTTTGCATATGGTGCTGACCACACAGACACCGTTCTCCAGGTTATAACCGCTGGCGCAGCTGCTGCAGTTCCTCTCTCCAGCCCCTGAACACGCGAAGCAGGTATGATCACACCTGAACACACAGTCACAGTCAGGAAGCGCCAAACGCATCGTTTCCCTTGAAGCTGGCAGAGAAATACTGACTTCTGACAGGACTTCTGGGTGTCTCCATTGTCGGTCGTTTGTTCTGCCAAGTAATATCCTGGACTGCAGCTGGAGACGCAACGCCATTCTTCAAAGTAAAAGCCCGGAGCGCACTCGTTGCACGCTTCCATCCCAGTTCCTGGGCACAGAGAATAATTATTTACATTACGTTTTCCAATGTAAATATGTCACTCAGGGGTCGGGGGTCCTCTTTTTCACAATATTTCCGGCCATAAGATAAAATGTATACTTTCGTCAATGCTGATATTTTTACGAACACAAACTATCCATTCATTTAAATGGTCTTTTCCTTTTGTTTTCTTGACATTTTAAATTGTATTATTTCATCTTTGCTTGTGTGAAAATCTTCTTTTATTCTTCTTTTTTAACTTTTTAAGAAGACATTGTGCTGTCAATCGTTTTTTTTTAATAATTGCACAATTAATCTTGTTTTATCGCACTTAAAAGATGTAATGTAAAATGTACATGTGATAAATATTTTTAACATAATGACCAAATTTTGCAAACTCAAATCTACAATGGTTAAAACATCCCCATCTTTTTAAGTGAAACCCAAAGAACGTCACTATATTTCTAATCAGTATAATTTAACATTCAAGTATTTAATTATTTATCTCTGTAAGTGTTTATTTCACATTTCCTGCAATTGTTTAATATTTTCAAGTCGACATTTTGAGGCTGTCAAACTACTTTGTTATTGTAAGCAATTTTTCTTGTATGGAAAATTTGTTGTACTTTACTTTTTGCCAATAATTAAAAAAAAGACAGCAGGGAATGAGCCAATCATGAGACAGAACTCGGATCACGTGACCAAGGTGGAAGTAAATACACAGGGAAAACTATAAAACAGGCAGAAATGAAAGGCTTTAATATAACAGACTGTGATAAAAGTCCCTTCCTTGTTCTTGTCCATACTTTTACACATGGAAATTGCAAAAAAACTGCTACCACTTTAACATGTTAAATATTGCATATTAATATCTTTAGTCAGCGTTTCCTGTTAAATCAGAAAGTGTCAAAATGACCCAAAAAAACCTTTTATTGGAAGACAAAATATCTAAAAAAAAAAATGTGTAAGGTGTTGTGACACTTTAAATAATCTTTTCCGGTCTGAAATTGTTTGGTCTTGTGTTAATTTTCCCACTTACAAATTAAAGAGAGCTCTAGTTTCCATGAGGCTAATGACTGCAAGTTTTCTCCTTACTGGATGTAGAAATAAAATATTACAAAAGTACATTAAACTGCAGCAAAAAGTAGATTTTACCTGCACACGTGGCACAGGATGAATGACACTTTTCGCATGTCCGTCGATGCCCATTGTAATAGGTGCCAGCTTCACAGCTCAGCTGACACTTGTTCCCATGTAGACTGGAAGAAACCGGGGAATAATACAGAAAGAGGGAATTATTACAGGCTCAAATGAAAAATATATGAATCAAACACGTTATTATGAAACTGCTTCCTGTTTCATAGCTGCTACCGTCGTAAACTTGAGGGTCATTGACGGAGTCCAGATAAATGGAAAGAAAAATGAATCTATATTCAAAGAAGACTTAGAAAGTTTCGTGTGATGTGACCTGTGATTGGTTTCTTTATCGGACATCAGGGAGGATAGGAAAAGTGAAATCACTAGTAGATTATTTCAACACACTTTCGAGTTCAGCCAACTAACCCTTGTGTTGGCAACATTTGTGGTTCTTTCCAAATTTTTTAACGGTTTAAAAATGTATGGCTCTGTTTTTTCTCTTAAACAAAAAACAAAGGATTGCTCTGAAGCCATCGACGGTATGAAAACAATCCTTAGGGGAAAAGGCCATGAAGTTGTGGATCGTAAACGCAAGTTGTGCTCAAGAAGAATTCTTTCGTTTCTTCTTCTACGGTTTCTGCCAATGTGTCAATGCGAGGGCACAGAATTGCTTGCAGGAAAGTTTGGCAGACTAACAATTATGCCACTGACCAATAAACCAACCAAATTTGACCTCCCTTACTCAAAGCGTCTGCTGATTCCTGCATTTTTGTTACTTTTACTGTTTACTGACTGTTCATGTTCATATAATTGTTCTTAAACTGCTGTTAACTTTTACACAGTTGATATAAAATATTTTACAAAAGTATTTGGTTCAGAATCTTTTTTTTCCAGATCTTCCTCATATAAAATTGGGTACGTCTTCTATGCCGGTGCGTCTTATACGGCGGAAAATATGGTATATCTCCAAAGCATTATACCCAAAATCATATAATTGGTCTTAACGCGTTTGAAGCGTCGAACCATGTCTGTTTCTACCATGTCGGCCATTTTGAATAATACTGTATTTCAAGAGCGCTTAAATGTAAAATTCTAAACGTTGGCTCACAAGTGCAACACTACACCTTGAAGGGACTCAACAAATTGTCCAGTGCCACCTTGTGGTCAAAAGATTTTAAAAATTTTGAAAAATGCTAGTTACCTTTCCTAGCTTTACCTTATCATCATAAACCCCATCTTGCCTTTTTCTCTGAGTCGAGCCGAGAACATGAATACTAATTTGACCGCATTTGGTTGTACTTCCTGTCCGCCATATTGAATTAGATTAAAAACCTGCTTTTTGAAACTCTACTGATACCCTAGGTCCAATTGTCACCAAATTTGAATCGGAATATCCTTAGAGCTTGCTGGCAAAAGCGTATTCGTACCAGGTTGATTGAAGCTATGGGTTTTGATAAGAGCTATTTCGATGGTGCCAAGTGGAGTCCGAAGCTATATTTCAGCAGCCTTTTGTAAACAGAAAATATGAATGATAACACTGATTTTGTGGTGAAGCCATGTTGAAGCTAACCAACTGTGTTGACCAGGCCTATGATGAGGCCCACCATCCCCACTGTTAAACACTGGTGGTCACTGATGTTTTGTGGATGTGAAACTTGGTAAAAATTGATGAATGATGAATGCAGCACGTTCTCAAAAGATACTGGACTGAAAATGTGCATAATCAGCCTGACAACAATGCAAAACACAAGTCCAATTGTCATTGGTTCCAGGAGAACAAAGGGAAGGTTCTCAGTCTCCGGACCTCAATATCACTGAAGCACTCTGGGGAGAATCCAAACGTGTGCCGTTCATACAAGAATTCACAAGAGTTGGAGGCTTTTTGCCAAGAAGAATGTGATGCTTTACCAACAGAGAAGATAAAGAACCTCATCGACAACTACCTCAAGAGACTTCATGTAAATTGTTGATCAGGGTCATTCGGACAAGATTCTGTTGCTGATTTACTAAGTGTGGGGAAAATAGTTTTTGTGTCATCATCATCATATTTTCTGCAAAATGACCATCGAAAATTATGAAACATGAGCACGACTGTCAATGTAGATACAATATAAATGTGTTTTATTATCATTCTGTACTTAGATAATTGGAATAGGTGCTCTACAACCTTACCAATGAACAAAAAATGTACTTATTTTGACAGGTCTGAGAATTTTTACCTGAGTCTCGGCTGGCATTCAGTGCAGACGCTTGCGGAAACACATTTCTTGCAGTTCTCACTGCACTTATGGCACACTTCTGCAGATAAGCCAAATAAACAGTTCATCAAGCACATCTTCCATCAGTGTGACCTCCTACAGTGAGGTGAGATGCAGACTAACCCTTCTCCAAATAGAAGCCATCAAGACAGGAGCTGACGCAGTTGTTGGCTCCCTCCACGAGGAAGAGGCCGGTGCGGCATGTGGAACACTGGTCGCTGCGGCTGCCCACGCAAGACTCACACAGTGGAGAGCACTTTTTACAACGCTTCTTATCATCACGGAAAAACCCAGATGGACACTCGGGTACACACATCCTGGAAGAAACAAACAGAGTGAGCCGCATACGTCTGAGAAAGCCATCAGCTCCAGAAGAGAGCATGGCTTGGAAAACAAGAAAACAACTCTAGAGGAAAAAAAAAAGGTTAACAATCAATGTTTCCCCTACCATTCAATAAAAGGGACACCCCGCCCCCTTAGGTCTGGAAAGCGTGAGCACCTCAAATGTTTAACATTTATATGTTCAGTCAAAAACAGTCCACAGAGCACAGGAACAAATAGTCGCATACTTGGTGTTATTCTTGAACTTGAGGAAGTAGTGGAGGCAGGTAATGCATTGCTGTGGTCCTGGACCCTCACAGCCGTTTTCTCCACACTCAGGGTGGCAGGTGCCTAGTGTGAGTGAGCAGAAACCCATGAGCCCCGAGGAACTGCACTCTTATTCTCTTATTACAGTACAATACTCACCCAGATACTCCTCACTGTACTCCTCATCAGGATGGGGCTCAGCCAGCGAGCGAGGCTTGTCACTGCGGAATGAGTACGGGTGGGCAGAAGTACCATACAGTACCAGAGACCATTCCTTCAGCTTGCCTGGAAACCACACAGGTCAGATTTAACAATTTGACCCTCTGCTTATTCTGATCATTTGTAAGCTGTAAATTCAATGGTATTAAAGAAATTTAATGGAAGACCAACACAGCAGGGTGGGGTACTAGAAAGGTGTACCTAATAAAACGTCCAGTGAGTGAAACCAATATTTGATCCCTTCATAAAACATGTCTTGGTACTTGGAGTATTACACTTGTTGTTGATTACACATGTCCTTTTTGCCAATTGTCTGCAAATCCTTCAGTTTTTGAGGTTCAAACCCAAACCTTCAGCTCCCTCCACAGATTTTAACTTAATTAGCTTCTTCTTCATTGCTTTGGTTATCCACCCTCAACCCATTTCCGGTTGCCCTAAGGCTGTGGTGAAGAGATTCTCATCCAAGACTTGACAAGTCTAAACACCTCTCCCGACCAATAAGGCACCAAACGAGCTAGCGCCTCCTTAGCTCAGAACTAAGAATACTCAAATCAATTCCTCGAACGCTTCCTCGCTCCATGTCTCTGCAGTGACTGTAACCTCCTCGACCTCCCAGAAACGCAAAGGGGTGGGAGGGCCTTTAGCTGTGCGCTCCATGCTCTGGAACAAGGTCGCTGTACATTTCAGGTTGGACTGTGGATTATTTATTCGGGGCCAACCTGCGAAGGCACCTAATGTTTCTGTTGGTTTTCTTATTATTCTTCCACTTCTTCTTTGGTTTCTGCCAATGCATCAATGCGAGCCCACAGAATTGCTTACAGGAAAGTTTGGCTGCCATGCCACTGACCTATAAACCAACCAAATTTGACCTCCCTTACTCAACTGATAGTCTGCTGATTGCCCCCCCCTCCCCAAAAAAAACGGTTGTGAACACTTTCAAGGCCGAATTCGAATCAAATTTGGACCAGACCATCTACAAACCAAGCTCACTTTTTTGTTGCAGTAATTAGCGAATGATCATTATGCAGAACTCACCAAAATCACTACAATTCCACAATGCTTTAGCTTATTTACACCAAACTTGGTGTATGTTGTAACAAAAATGATCTGCAGTTGCATGCAGTGTTTTAATGCTGTGCCCCCTAGTGCTTCGGAGATATTAAAAATTGGCATTTTAACCTATGTACCCCCAACCACTTATATCAAAATCATAAAATTGATCTTAAAGCGTTTGGGGCGTTCAAACCAAGTCTGATCCTACAATGTCGGCCATTTATGGTGTCTGCCATTTTCATAATGACAAAAAAATAGTGTATTTCAAGAGCGCTTAAATGTAAAATCCTAAAAGTTGGCCCGCATGTGCAGCACTATGCCCTGAAGGGACTCAGCTCATTTTAAGCAGGGCAACCTCGTTGTCAAAAGATATAAACAAGTTTAGACAAATGCTAGTTACCTTTCCTAGCTTTATCTTATTGCCATAAACCCCATCTTGGCTTTTCTCTGAGTCAAACCGCGAACATGAAAACTAATTTTACCACATTTGATTGTACTTCCTGTCCGCCATATTGAATTAGATTAAAAACCTACTTTTACAAACTCCTCCGGTACCCTTAGTCCAATTGTCACCAAATTTGAATCGGAATACCCTTAGAGCTTGCTGGCAAAAATGTATTCGTACCGTGTTGATTAAGAGCTATGATGATTTCGATGGCGTCGTGCCAAGTTGAGTCCGAAGCTGTATTTCTGTAACCTTTCGTAAACAACTTACTGCTATTGTTGAACAATAAAATTTCACAGACAATTTTGCAACAAAATGTCACATCTGCAGGTAGGAAATAAGTCTGAGTTAAAACCTCTGAATGATCACAATCAGTTTACTTCAGTTTTCCAGATCTAATAAATTAACATGACCCATCGCTATGAAACATGGTAATCATAATTAGTGATTTACAGCTTTTTACAGCAATCTTTCATGGTTAAGTTTTGGTGTCAATGCATGCTGATGTCCAATCAGATGTCCAGAGAACTCTGCGTTGTACTTATGTAAAAAAAACAACCTCATTTTAAGTAAAAAGAAAAAAAAAATAAAAAGAAAACAGTGTGTTTAGTTTGGAGCATTTACCTGGTGCTTTCTGACTCCTGAGCTGTGAAGGAGAGTCATAGATCTCCAATATCCAGTCTCCTGCTGCTTTCTCGCCCCAGCAGTGAGTCGTCATGAATTCCCAGTTTTTAAAGCCCTCCATCGAGTGATCAAACAGCCTAAAAAAAAGCAAAAAGTATGACCTGCATATCCTCTCAGCGGTGAAATCTTCCACTTAAAGCCACCATCAGGAAACAGCTGTATTCCTTTATCTGATGTTACACATGACCTCACATGAAAATGAACACAGAACAGTTTATCATTCTGAGATTCTTAGCCACTTTTAATTGAAGGGAGCCTTTGCTGTTTGTCAAGAAGATTGGTCTGCTTTGCCAACAGAGAAGATAAAGAACCTCATCAACAACTACCTCAAGAGACTTCAGGATGTCGTTGATGACGTAGGGGGAAAACAAAAAATGTTTTTGGAAGTTAACACAGTTGTTTGACAATAAATGGCTTCACCCAAACACTAACCGTTTTTTGTAAACTGTAATGTGAATAGTGTTTGGCGTAAAGAGCATGTGCGGTCTGCCTTCTGTACCTGTTGGCGAGCAGCTGAGACTTCGTTCCTGAGGGCGAGGTTAAGTTGATGGACAGGTCCCCACGCCGAGGGTGTGTTATGGTTATACGTACAACCACGTGCTCCAAATAAATCACATGATGGTTTGCGTTATCGGTGCAGCCTGTTGCCTTGTACACAGAGCGAACGACATGCTCTGGACGGATGGTCCTAAGAGAAGCACAATCAGGTTTTGTTTAGACACGTTCATATGCAAATGTGTTTCAACAGATGAGCACGGCCTGCGAGATAAAGACCTGATTTGTTTATCTGCATTCTCCACACATATGTGTTGTTGAGGAACCTGTTTCCAGTGCTCCGCCTCCTTCACCATTGCCTCCGCATCCATCAGCCCAAAGCCATAAAGGTGACTGACTGTAAGAATATTTACAACTTAACTGTTCAACGAAAAAATAACAATATGGGCACAGATTTAGACTAGCCCTCAACACCAGGTTTCCACCTTGACGTTAAATATCAATTTATCCATCAGAAATGAACAGGCTGTTACCATTATAACCAGCAGCGTTCGTTTTCCAGTCAGGAGCGCTGAGGTGGCCAGCTCTGGAGGTTTTCACAATGATATGCTGGACATCTCGCCATGTCAGGAAGGAGCTGGAAAAAAGTTGTTTGCAAATCAACATGCTGAAAATGAACGATTGCATTACAGCGGTGTGAAAAAGTACAATCAAAAGGTATTCCATAAAAGATGTAATACCGCCACATCGGAGGTTTTTCGAGCATGAACTGCCTTTCTAAGCTCATACCACAGCATCTCAGTTGGATTCAGGTCAGGACTTTGACTAGGTCACTCTATTTTGCTTTCCTTCAGCCATTCAGAAGTGGACTTGCGAGTGAGCTTCGAATCATTGTCCTGCTGCAAAACCAGAGTTGGCTTCAGCTTGAGGTCAAGCACGGATAACCGGAAATTCTCCTTCAGGATATTTTGGTACACTGCAGAATTCATGGTACGATTGTTCACAGCAAGCAGCAAAACAGCCCCAGACCATCACACGACCACCACCATACTTTACCGTTGGTATAATGTTCTTTTTCTGAAACACACTATTACTTTTACACCACATGACGAGACACGCACCATCCAAAAAGTTCTTTTGTCTCGTCGATCCACAGAGTATTTCCCCAAAAGTCTTGGGGACCATCAACTCTGGCATGCAAACCCAGTCTCTTTCTTATGGTGGAGTCATGAACATTCACTAAAGTTGCTACTAACGTTGAACGCTCATCTCTACATCTCTTCTGCCCCTCTCCTCGTTTTTTTTTTTCTGGAGCAGCACCTACAGCTATATTTCTCAGCTGAAGACATCGAACCAAACGAGCCAATTGCAGTGTAAAAACTGCCGTGTGGTCCCATTGCGTTTTTCCAGCTGGTGTGTAAGGAAACATTAGTGCTCTTGTACTTAAAATTGAAGATCCACTGCAATGTCCAGGTGTGTAAAGGCCTGAAGTCATTTTACTTTTTAAGCACAAAGAGATTTCTCACAACTACAGTTAACCGAAGCATCACTAGTGTTCACATACCCTCTGTGCACTCATTTTAACCGCAAGAGTGCAGTGTAGCAGCAGATGCATAGGTGTATAATAACCTTTTATGAATATCTTACAGAATAAGACAAGAAATGGCATCTGATGTTCCCTTTAGAACAAAATGTACTCTGTTTGACAGGTGCCTATTTTACAAACAAATCAAGAATTCAATCGCAATGAGCTCAGCAAAGGAAAACTCAACACAAAATAAACACAAGTCAGTTTGAGTATAATCAGAGGATTCAGTGTCACAAATATAATGTATGACTGTTCTTTCAGCAGAGTACAAAGATTGTCAGATGGAGCTAATTTAAAACATCTATGACAGGAAGTCGACATAGCGAAACACTGTCAACGCGTGTTAATGAAGTGATATCAACAACTGAAAGAAAAGATATGCAGGAGGCTCGACGCAGCTGTTACTGTTACGACTCTGGGTCTAGTGTATGTGTGTTCAGGTAAAGACCTTTCCAAGATGGCCGCCATATGACTCCACCGACCAATCATCACTGAATGCCTGCCAGCCCAGCACAATGAGGTTCCACTGAATGAAAACTCAGTGATCACCCTTGGGTTGCCAGAACAATCTACTTGTGTTTTTGTAACTTTGACTTTGTATTTTAGCCCGGCCCTTTTTGGATTTATAAGCTTGTGATTTCTTATTGTATTATTGTTGTTCATTTGCCTAGTGTAAATATGTTTGCACTGTAAATAAATTCACTTTCTTAATTATTCAACTGGTGTTTGTTCACCTTTTCTATTTCCTCTTTCCCTTCCCACCCCTTTATGTTACACCTGCAACCCTTAGGCGCGTTTAACAACGACTGTATCTTCAAATGGTCCCAATACAGTTGTTGCTGTCAATCTCTCAAAACCCTGCCGTGGTCTAGCTCTGGTGTGGCTGGAATAGTCACATGTCAAGGTTTTCCTCAATTTTCTGCCAAATCAGTAGAAATGTAAGGACAGCGTGTCACGTTGAAAGCCCATCATTTCAAGGAGACCAGGAAACAAGGAACTGACATCCAACACAGGAACAAGCAGCTTTAGTTCAACAGTTCATTCACCATCAGGAAAAAACAGACGTTCAGCATCTTTCCTCAAGAGAACAGCATTCGTGGTCCTTTGAAACTAAACATCTCTTTCAAACAAACACAAGCAAAGCAGGACGAAACATAAATATGGGTATTTAAATAACGTGAACCGGATGCATTATTAAGATCTTTTCTCAAAGTGATGGATTACCACTCTGGTGTGACATCAGAACCCGGACACTTGTTAAATAATCTTAAACCAGCACAAGAACGACGCAGTCTGACAGTGATCAGCACTTTGTGCCACTGCTCTAAAGGGAGAATCACATACAGTAGTAGGGTTTGGATGAGAGAAAGAGGCTTACTTTGCTTCCAGAGCAAGAGCGATGATCCCTGCCGCCATCGGAGCTGATGCAGATGTTCCCGTGTGACTGTCCGTACAGCGCTGCCTCAGGTCTGTGGTGATCTGAAAGAAGAACAGAAACCTTCCTTGATTCACTGCCCCTTGTTGATTCACTGAGCAATTACCTGCTGAACCTGGCGTTACATTTACGGAATGATCATTCATTTGTTTAAACACACCAGGGACAAAACTGTAGACCTGGGGCTGTAGGATATGCAATCAGCTTGCTGAGAAGATGTAGGGGAGCTCCATGAAAGATCTGTCCTAATGGAGCATCAATTATCCCGAGAAAGGTGACGGATCAGCACAGAACAGGAAAATCTGCTTAATGACCGCAAAGAGATCTGGGAGTTGCCAGTTACTATTAGTAACCCGCTACACCATCATGTGACCCATTAAGCAGCATGGGGAAGGTCACTTCTTGCACACACCAAGGCCCATCTGAAGTTTAGCTTAAAGCATCTGGATGGACCGGGGGGAGCATGTAAGAAAAGTACAGTTCCAAGAAAATATCCCAACTGTGAAGCATGGTGGTGGAAGCGTCATGCTTTTCTGCAAATGTGACAGGGTGACTGCACCATACTGTGGATATGATTAACTACTATTTTTCTAGCATGACATTTATTAATCCAGGGAAATCAAGGGGTGCTTGGAGAGGAGAAGCTAAGCACTGAACTGAATAGAAAATCTATAGAGAGACCTGAAACTCTCCAATTCTACTCTGCCGGCAAGTGAATGTCCATTGAGAACAGATACTGTGATTGGCAAAAGGAGTTTATGTAAGAGTTCACTTTGATTGTTGTAAACGGACACACAGGATTTTTTTCTCCCTGTAATTTCAGAACTCTCTCTGGGAACAGTTGCATATTTACAGCAGGAAACACAAAGGGCTGGGCGACAATATGATAATTATTGTGATATATATAATTTAACAGGCCAATAAGAGATCGCTAACGCTTATGACGTGGTGCGGGACACATATCCAGAAACCACAAAAGTTTGATTCATTGCAGACTCCGTGAAGTTGAGAGATATTGCATTGTAAAGACGACTACAGCTTCTCCACTATCTATCATACATTTTCAAAAAACGTAACGCCAGCACATTTACATTTTCTAAGTTGAGAGACGACTTTGGAAGAAACAGAGGGAACTTAGAAATGAGTTCATTACGTCTTTACCCACCGAGTGCAGTGTGTGAAGCGCGTCACCATTATTTGTTGTGGGCCCCACCCACTTGTCCAAAACCACCTCTGCAAGTGTTCACAGGAACAGGTTCCTGGGGATAACTATGGTCAGAAACAGATCCAGGAACCCAGCGTTGAATGGCCCTAAGGGTCCAGTCACACCTCTAGTTTGTTTAGTTCATTTAGTTTGGACCGGACCAAGAGGAATAACTGATGCATTGTCTGCAGATTTGAGACCTCTACACACCGATCCAAATTCAGATGTGGGCATCGCACATCTGACTGAGCGAGTGGTGCTATATTGGATTGTTTTTTGCAAATAGAACGACCAAGAAAAGCTGCCTCTTTTGTTGACATGTATGGCGTAAAAGAGCCACTCGGTGGCGCTCATCCCACATTTTCATATCAACTTCAAACAGGAAAAAATACCAAATTCCTCTCTTCCAAAAACAGCTCCCTGTGATCAGCCACCAACAGAATAAACCTCTCGACATCCAGGATGTGTTCTTTGATTTCTTCTCTGTCGTCGTCTTCTTTCCTGTTCCCCTGTGTGGCACAGAGTGCGTCTGTTGTACCACAAGTGCCATCTTCAGACAGGGAGCGTCATTTCCTCAATGCAGACAAAGACCCCCCATCCAAAGATTCGTGCGGATCTCATTTCAGATCGGTGTGTGGATGCCTTTAGTGTCATGAGAACTAATGACCCGAAGCCGGCGATTACAACAAGTGGGCATCAACTTCATTTTTTCACTTATAAATCAATTACAGTTGGGCATGGGAAGTGTTAGGGAAGAGGAGTTCCACAATACATGTGAAAGAGGAGTTTCAAGCTTTCCAATGCATCGAATACTACATCCATGCAGGACATTGGAACTAAAAGACTTCGCGTAGATTAATCCGTGCATTGCTTGTAGACACTGGCACAAATATCCTCCCGTTGTTCCTTTACAATATTTCCAATCTTCTAGTTCTGCTGAATAAACCTGAACCTTGAAAAGTGTTCACTTCTGTTGTAAATCATCTTCAACTCCAGCGAACTCTCTACAACCCTAGAGAAGCTTTTCAGACAGGGGTTTCAGCACATAACGTGCTTCTAATCGAGGAGCTCCATGTGTTTTTTTTTCCCCGTTGTACATCTGTGTTTCATCTCCTTTGTTGGGCACAAAGTTATAAGACCTTTCTGGTGTTAACCACTGTGGTTTCCACAGACCACACACGTTTTACACACTGCTCTGAGAGCTACAGTCCGACAGTTAGTCCTTGTCTTTGAGCTTGTCTCGTAGTGCCATGTGAAATTCCACAGAAAGCTTCAAACTCCTTTCACAATACACGTTTGCATTCTGGAGCCTGGTGTTAGACATTAGCTCGCCGCTTCGCCTTGATCTGCAGTTTTCCACCATTTCTGCTTCTCGGCTTTCACGGTCTAGTTTTCTCAGCTTTAGCTCTTTATTAGAAATTAATTTATAAGATATTGACTTTTAAAGGGGACCTCAGATGAAAATCCCACTTGGAACATAAATGTGGCAATGTACACAACCCATCTATAATTATCAAACTCCATCTAAACCTTATGATCGAGTCTATTTTGGAAAACATGGAGGGACAACACATTGAGGTTAAATTTCCTGTTGCCAGCTGAAAGATAATCCCCAATATGAGGCTCGCACAGACTAACAGTTAAATACAGGTGGCCTAGAGATGTAACTAAAAACATGAAAAAAATGGTCATCCAGACCTGAAACCATTACACGTTGTACCATTAAATGGAAGCAGGTTTTGGAATAAACTCTAATGAATAAAACGCCCCAGAAATCAGTGCTGTGGCGCTCTTCACCGTAAGGGAGGGGATGTGGTTTCATTCTGCTAAATAAGAAATGTGTTGCTACTAAACCTAATCCAGCAGCACAGGTGTTGTATGCACTGTGCTGAACATCTAGACCTTCTGGGAAACTTACGATCTTCCTGTCGTAATTCTCTCCACTGCTGTAGGTGGTGGTGAGGGTGGAGGAACACTCTTCCAGATACCAGGGCTTGCGGCCACTCTCTGCCGTGCTGCTGATGGATATTGTGTAGATGCTGTTAGTGTAGCCATCGCAAGAACAGTGATCACGACTCCGGCCGCCGTTTCCTGATGCCCAAACAAATATTGAGCCCCGTCCTTTCCTGCCCTATGAAGAAAAAGAGACGAGAGCTTTCATAATTCAAGTGTTCTCAAATCTTTTAATATCATTTAGGATGAATAAATGACACAGTGGTAGAGAATGAATTAACTGAAGCAATGTACAACTTTCTAAAGCATGGAGCCATTGCAAACACAAACAGGTTTTAAAATCTTTAGACTCATTGACTATCACCCTTCACCATTTTACTAGACATATTACGCCTGAACTTTGCATATTGTGTCAAAACTATGGTTTAATTGTGTCTACGCAGGTTCAATATTTCATTTATGAGCCCAGAAGTGCACAAACAAAATGCAAATTCAGTCCGTCAATGAAGTAAAGTTTGCACAAAGAAAATACAGAACATCTCATTTGTAAAAATGTATAAATTGATTTTAACCTCTTAAGCCCTGAGGCATATTTTCCGAAAATCCTATACTTTTACTTTTTAAGACATTTCTCAGCTTTTATAAGGTCTAAACTGCAAACTGTGGTTCTTGGGGAGTGGTGTGGATGAGTTAATTTGACAGTCAAAAAATGAACTCCGCCTAAAAAAAACTACATGTTTCCTCTAAAATCTCCTTATTTTACTTATAACGAAGCAAATAAACACAATCAATTGTAACCACTACATGTCAAGAACATCTGTAGCAAGTTTGGTGTCCATACTACAAGAAACTAATATTCTGTAAAGGTTTTGATTGAACAAAGTTCAGGCGTAATCCATGTTGGCACAGTTTGGCACAATTTGGCACAATAATTGAAATATGGAAAAAATCTTGTCCAAAGCTTCAGCTACGTTCATAGTCTTCTTTTCTTGCTTATGGGACATGATTTCAGCAAAAAAACTCCTAAAGAAACGCTGTAAAAGGGGGGTGGAAGCTCATTTACCCCATCTTCCTGCGCTTCGGTTTAAGAGGTTAACTAATATATGAACATCTGAATGATTCAGAGGAGGACTAGGTGAAACAATCCTCTCACTGATGTGCTGTGACAACGCCAATAGAAATCCAACCATCATTCTTTCTTCTTCAGTTTCATATTCTTACAATAATGTTCTGTCACAACAAAAATGCAGCAATATAACTCAAAACTTAAGTTATGTTGGACAATCAAAAGCCTAAAAAGGGTGTAGCTTGTTTGTCTGTTTGATTTGATTTTGTCTGTATGTGAGGAAGCCTCTGGTTGCCAAATATTTGACATACTAGTAAACATTTGAGTTGGATTAAATAAATCCACCCGGTGTTTTTTTGTTGAATTGTTACACTGTCTATAGTAGAAATGTTTATTTTCTGATGATAAAATAGATGTGTATGACATATACAGATTATTTGAACATGTTGTTTGGTTAAACACAAGGGTTCTTTAATTAAATATTGCAAAGCTGAAAGAATGTTGATTTTGTATTAAAGTATCTAAGGAGATGTTGGTTATTTTATTATTTAATATAAGAACCAGATTTCTGGTCATGTTTAAACTTCACATCACTCCAATAATTACTAAAAACAACTTAAATATTTATATTTATTAAGTAGATCAATATTCTAAATTCAAACATGATCCTCCAAGCCTTTATGATGAGCCTGTAAGAATATTAAATTATTCACATACCTGAAACATGCCTAAACCACTCCACACGCACCTTTGGCATGAAGCAGGTGCCAATTACTGATCGTGACTCATGGTTCAGAAAAGATAAATTAAAATCCCATTCTAAAGTTCACCTCCTAAGACGTAATGAGGAAAGGAAAACATGCTCTGTGAGCCAGACTACTGAGAGGAGGTGGATATTGAGTTAAAGCTACACTTCTTGCACTGCTGGGAGGAATTGAACTGAGACGCGTGTGCTGTATTGTTTTTACCAATCGAATCCCATTTTCAAAGGCTTGTCTAGCAAGGGAAGCAGGGCCATCCACAGTTTTCCCATCATCATCTGGACCCCAGCTGGCACTGTATATATCTATGTGCTGAGGGTTTAGACTCAGTGATTTGGCCTCTACCATGTCTGTAACATCTCCGTCCAACATGCGGACACCTGAAAGATCAAAGAAATATTCAGACTCAAGAGGAAAAACACATAAAAATATAATCCAACTCTAGAGTCTAATTTATAACGATTGTCATAAATGGAGGCTTTTAAAACCTCTGACCTCAAGCATTCTATAGTGCACTCCCAGTATAACTTTAAATTATGTAGAACCAGAACCGTTCAATACGGTGAACATTTGGTCATTGTTAATACTTAGTTATTTTAATAATACCTCTATATTTATGATGTTTTTAGTTTCTCTTTAGAACTATGGCATTGATTGATTTCCTGTCCCTCTGTGTGTCTTCATCCTGTCTGTTTCTTTGTGCATGTCCTCCCATTCATCTATCTGTGTCTCTATGTTCTTTCCTCCCTGTCCCCATTAGTCTTTCTGTGCATCCAAACACATTTTTCCAACATTCTGTTTCGACTTCACTCTGAAAACTTCTGTGTCTCTGTTTCTCCATCTACGTAACTGTTGCTGTGTATATGACTCCGTTGGTCCCTCTCCATCCATGTCTGTGTCTTTTCAATCATGCATCTCTCTGTTTTGTCTGTGTATTTCCATCTGCATGTCTCACTTTATTTCTCTCCATCTCTTGGTTCAGTCTGTCTACATCAGCATCCCTTAGTTTGCCTCCCTTTCTGTCGGTCATCGTCCCTCAGTTTGCCTCAATTTCTGTCCCCATCTCTTTTGGTCAGAGTACCTCAGTTTGCCTCAATTTCTGTCCCCATCTCTTTTGGTCAGAGTACCTCAGTTTGCCTCCCTTTCTGTCCCAATCTCTTTCAGTCAGAGTACCTCAGAGTCCTTCAGTCTGCCTCCCCTTCTGTCCCCTTTCTCCTGGTCAGAGTCCCTCCATCTGCCTCCCTGGTCAGAGTCCCTCCATCTGCCTCCCTTTCTGTCCCCTTTCTCCTGGTCAGAGTCCCTCCCTCTGCCTCCCTTTCTGTCCACTTCTCTCTTGGTCAGAGTCCTTCAGTCTGCCTCCCCTTCTGTCCCCATCTCTCCCGGATAGTGTCCTTTTCGGTCCCACTTTCCTAGCCATAGTCCCTCAATCTGCCTCCCGATCTCCCTTTGACAGTTTGCGTCACCGCTAGGGTTGCAAAGGGGTAATTCAGTATATTTCAGGAAAGTTTCCATGGGAACTTTGTCTCTGGAATTATGGGAATTTATATCAACATTAAGTTTATAATATAGAATGAAAAATATCAAAGTCCAATTAAAAATTAAAACTGAACTCATTTCACATGGATAGATTGATTGATAAGGGTCATCTGCTGCTTGTAATAAAAAAACCTGTGACCACGGTTACCCTGTGTGTAATGTGTGACACAAACACATTAGTTTTTGAAAACCTCAGCATTTATCAAACGTAAAAGTCATTCATTCATTTTCCAAACCTACTTATTCCCTTTCGGGGATAAAAAAAATGTGTTTGTTCTTTATGTGTATGACAACAAAACTGTTGAGGAAAGGTATAAGAAAAGCCTGATGCCACATGGAAAAGATTGTCAATAAATGTGCCAGCAAGCTTAAACATCTTAGTTATCTTTTGTTTTCTCAGTGAACTATTATTAGAGTAAAAAATATATGTGTATAATATATGTGTATATATAATATCATTTTTATGGGATCTAGAAATGTGGCTCACGTAACTTTTTCTCTCCCTGAAGGTGAATATTGTGTAGGGGAGTGAAATTTTGCAGAGTTTCACCACATGAAAAAAATGCACAGAGCATGTGGAGGTGCGGCTTAAATAGCCCTGCTGTTAAAATCTCATCTCTAGCGTCGCTTCTCCAGTTTAAATAAAAAAAAACTTCCACTTAAAAGACTTGATTTCACTTATAAGAAAAAAAAATATCGATAACTCATAGCAAAAACTCCTCAGTTTTGATTTATAGCTGACCCCCCCCCCCCCCAATGCATCCGTGTAGTACCCTGTTATTTGTCAACCTTAAATTTAGTAAACTCACAGTTTATTCCCATATATTCCCATTGTATTTTAACATATTCCTGTTAATTCCCATATATTCTAATTAGTTCCCATGGAAAGTTTTCAGGTTTGGAATTTCCAAAAATTTTGCAACCGTAGTCACCCCTACTCACAGCCCCTCTCCCTCCCTCCCTCTCTCTCTCTCTCTCAGTTTCACAAATACATTATTGAGTATAGCAATGGTTCTAGATTTGAAAGCTCTTGCCTGAACAACTCACCCCCAATCTTGGCATTGTAAGCGATGCCTACTGTGCAGTGAGAGTTGTTAGCAGATGCTGCCACTTCACCAGCACACCTTGTGCCATGCCTGGAAAAAAAAAGCCATGGATTAGTTCAGATACTTTCACAAACAGCAGCAGAACACCCTCACACATGCACAGGCACTGACCTACTACACAGAGAAACAGCTGTCCTGAAACTAAACATGTGCTTTTTTCATTTCAAGCAGAGCTAAAACACAGCAAGTAAATATTTGAGACAGTCCAGGAAAACATTTAGTGGTTCCTCTGCTTCAGACACAATATGGGCACAGTCTTAGCCCAAGTGTAATGCACTGAAATCACATACAAATCATCGTACGAGACAAAGTGTGTGTTTGAGAGACAGAGAAAAGGACTTGGCTATGGCACCACCAGCAGTGAACAGCTGCAATGAAAACCTCAGGCTACCATGGTAACTCCAGTTTCACAAACCCATTAAAAATGGAGAAAAAAAGGGTAAAGAAACAAAGATGTTTTGATGACAGCAGACTAGTACAGTCACCATTGCAATCAGTGAAATTTAGATGATCAAAAGTCAAAAAGATACCCACACAAATACCATCACAACAATAATTCAAAATTAAAACATGGCCTCAGTCCTTTATAAAACGAAACAAACAACACTGAAATCTCCAAACAATTTCTGTCCAAGCCTACTTTTAGCAGCCAAATGTTGTGCAGAAGTGTACACAGTACAAAAGCAAACACTGACTGATTAATTTTGTTCCTTATTATGTTACAACCAAAATCACAAAAACCTTCTCCAGAGTGCTCTGGACCTCATACTGTACCTTCCAACAAGACACTGACCCTACCCACAAACATAATGGAGGAGTTATTGTCATGAATGGAGTACTGTTGACCCCGACCCAGCATCTCTGGAGAGACCAAAAATGTGGTTCACCAATGTTCACCATCCAACCTGGCAAAACTGGAGAGGATTTTTGTGCGATATACAGGATCTGACAAAGTGCTCCTAAAGCATTCTACTTTCATGTTGAACTGAATCATCTCTTGATAATCAAGCTCAAATGATGCAATCACTTTTTACATTTTTAAACTGAGCAAAATTAACTTTACAACCAACCCTTTAAAAGACAAATCCCAAAAAGACGAATTTTGTACAGAAAGGAAAAAGACGGTTCAAACTACATTCAAGTCTCCTTTTCACATGAGGTTAAGTGCACTTCTTGAACTTCCAGAACCCAAAGCTTCAGAGAGACAGCAGAAGCTACTAAACGAGGTGCGTGGTATTCAGTAGCATGTTTATACATGCAGACCTGAACCTCACTCTCTTGGATCCACTTCCTCCTCAAAACAGTGATGTCCGCTTTCCTCGGGGCACAAAAGAGCTTCTAATGGGGCTCCGGAAAGTAAAAAATAAAGATAAGGAGTAGGGAGTGATAGGAAACTGCAAAGTCATGTAGAAGTCTATTTGGGCTTGATGATTTTCATGTAGAACTTAATGATTTACTTGGTCCAGCTCCTTCACTCTTTTTGGTGACCATAAACTTAAGCATGGGCTAAAAATCGGACGTAATACGCTGATTAGCTTAGCTTTAGCTTTTGTCTCAATTTTGACAACATGAGGGTTGTAGTGGGTTAAACAAGAGAACAGTTGTGTGTGACCTGAATTGATGGTAATAGAGTGATTTTTATGGGAGCAATTGAGCTTTGATCCAAATAATCAAGAATAAAAATGATGCTCTAATAAATATTTCAATATTTATTGAAACTGAGTCGTACAGTACAATATGCAGGTGAGGAGTGGCGTGTTGCTTGATTTTGGTTGTAATAGATGAATTTAGAATGAAGTTATGAAGCATATTCTGGGTAAAATATATTTTGGATCTGGTAATTTGAAGACGGTCCCTAAGTGATTCCATGTCAGCGGGTTGCTCATAGACGGTAATGTGTTTCTGCGAAACTTGTTTTGATAAAAAAAACGTTTTGTAGTTTGTCCGCTACATAACACAGATTAAAAATAGATATTATTTGTTTACTAAGAACATTCTGGTCTCGTGCTATCGAGCAGAGAAAACCGAATCCGTGAATCTGCAGCTAACTTTACTGAACTGTGACGGGATGGATGATCGGCTGATATTGTTTCCATTTCATGCCGCGATCGACCAGTAGCACCTCCGTGACCACCCCAGCTTTGGAGTCAAAAACATTTGACTAGATGGAAAATTGACTAGAAATTTGGCTTTAAATTGAAATTAATTGAAAATAAGCATGCATTGCTGTAAGAGACCCATTGTAAATGATGGGTGGTCTGAAGGGGTTAAGTAGAAGCTCTCACAGATTCTTACCAAAAGCTATGTTTAATGACTGTGAAGAAAATGTTCACAGCATTACAGTTTTCACTAAGGCCTTTTGAGGGTTTTTGTTACTATTTGAAAATTAGCTCTAATAAATTACCTTTCAAACAGTTCTTTGTGGCTTTTTTTAGAACAACTCCAAGTCCTTTTTGTTTTACAAATATAATTCCACAGCAAACCTAAAATTGTACAAAAAATACAATTTAGGGTAGTAAATGTACTGTACAAAGTACTGTACTAAAGTTCATACCCCCCCCCCCCTAAATCTGTATATTGTATAAAAAAAACAGGGCAAACTCTCATAAACCTTATACACTGCTCCAAGCACTTTTTTGTGCCAAAACATTAAAAAACACAAGCCATATCACAGGTTTTTGTACTATACTTTTTTCACTACTAGATGGCACTGATGTGGGCTCTGCAAAATTAAATTGAAAGACGATCATGCATTTTCAGTTTCAATTGTAATTTCCTTGCAAATATTGTGTCATAACTATGTTTAATGGCAGTCCAAAACTCCTTTTCCATCTAGGTGCGTTGTCGCACGAAATGTCGGATGGAAAAGTTGATTGGTGTGTAGACACTGGAAAAGAGCCCAGTCAAGCATCATTATGTGTCACTACAGCATGTATCATGCCTCGTATTAGCGAGCACAAGGAGCCATCTCACAGGAGAACATGCAGGCACACGTGTGCGCGCACATCAGCCTGCTGTGTGCAGACAGCAGAGGTGAATTATTATCATCTATTTAGTTTGTTTAAGAACAAGGTATAGAGCTGCTGCTCTATGGCAACAACTTCTGTTGTGATCTGGATATGATGTGTAAAATAATAAATAAATAATGAAGTGATGTGTTCTGATTAACGATTATATGTAAATGTTATCGCTATAAACCAGTCTAAGGGTTTAGCACTGTCCTTGCATACAAAGCTGTGCAGCCTGACGTGTTTTTATTCATTTATTTTAATTACTAGAGTATGGTAATTTGGCTTTTAACTTGAAGCAATCTTTTAACAAGAAAACAAAAACAACATATTAGTGCAGTGGTTCTCAAACTTTTTTGTTCGAGCCCCCCTTTGAACCATTAAAAGAATCTGGGCCATCCTGATATCAGCAATAAAAATAGGCGAAAAGAAAATCTATAGAAAACAGTCGATCCCTAGTTTTGGGTATGGGTTTCCGCCTCAAAAATGTCTCGTCCACACCATACATAATTATCGCAAAGCAGCTCATGAATATCCGACAATATCTCAGCAATCTAAATTGGCTTGTTTGCCACACATCTTTGTGGTCAAGAAATACACATTCTCTCCATATTTGTACATTTGCCTTGTCTTATCATCCAATAACGCCAACAGTGCCATCTTGTAACTTTTAGGCACAAGGGTCAAGGCAGTCTTTATACATTTAGCAATAACAATTATTCTCAACACCTTGTCAACTCTTTTTAGTTTGCTTGTTAAATTCACAGGCATTTGATTTTCAGAATTAGTTTGATTTATGGTGTGATTTATAAGTCATAAAGAATGTTAGACAAATCTTTTTTTTAACAAATACATCTGCTTTTCAAATTAAGGTGGAATGGTTTCCACTAGATGACACCAACACCTCAAATACCAACAGAACGCTAAAGAAGTTTACGTGCGCACAGTTCATATTCTACGTTAGGATAAGCAAATTTTGAGTTGTTTTGTACGTACGCAACCTTTATAAAGGGCCTCAGGTCCTTTTGACGATCCAGAGTGTGAAATCTCTATAGAATGTTGGATTTTACACTTTGCCACTGACATATACATTGAAATGAATGGATCGATCATTTACTTGTTTATGAGCAAAGGCACTAAGGATCTAATACTTCTTTGTACCAATGAATTTACTGTAATATCACAATTAAGTGCTTTTCAACAATAAATAAATTAATTACCCATCATTTACGAAGGTCAACAACTGACTAAAAGATCACAATGTCTAACAGAACATTAGCTTAAATACTGAAAGTGACTGCTGCTTCCAAAAGAAGATGTTTCATTAGAAAAGTCTTTCAAGTGGTGAATTTATAAAGCATTATTAATCACCCGGTGTGTGTAAAAACAACATTGCTTTTTATCATCGTCTAACCCATACTTAAAGCAAAACACAAAGTAGCAGATGAGTTTCCATCCCTAGTCGCAGGATTGCCTAGGCCAAGCTTCAGTCTGAACAGTCCAAAAACACTGCTGAGCCATCTGGCACAGACTCTCACAAACTGGCAGAGTGACAGCCTTCACCCACTCAATGTTTTTATTTATAGATCCAACAAACCAAATCTGAACCTTCACAAAATAAGCTTTCGTTCCAAAAATCCATGTTCACCAAACACATATGCACAACAATAGCACAACAAAAAAAAAAACAGAAAAGCAAAGACGTGCACAGATCCGACTCACAGAGAGGAAACAGAACACAAGGGTTTTAATGGCTTGAAGAACTCAACGAATCGAGCGTCTGCGAGAGTAATGAACTTACTTGTTCTCATTACTGGCATCATACCGTGGCATGGGATCAATGTCGTTACCGTTCACATCATAACTGGCATCATTATCCTACAAACAGATCAGAGAAGAGAGATGGTTATTTAGACAATGCTACATGATGGATAACTCAAAGGACAAAAACATTACAATGCTTTTTTTCCTCTCGTTCATGTTTCACCAACTGCAACTACTAGCATTTTTTATAAAAAAAAACAAAACAAAAAAAAAACTCATTGTTCAGATCCATGCACATGAAAGCTTTGAAATCATCAGAATTTTATTGGCACGACAGAGTCCAGAACTGAACCCCGTTGAGAATCTTTGGGAAGGGCCGGAGAAGGCTTTGCGCAGCGGTCAGACTCTACCATCATCCATGCAACACTAGATGGAAATAAATCTTGTGACATTGCATTTTTACGATTTTAGATTCCGTTCATCTGATCTCCTGATCAATAGCACGTTAGATCATTATATCTGATGAGATCAGTGTTTCATTTATCACAATAATATTATTTCATCTATGAGTTAGTAGCTCAAAAAGCAGCCTGCAGTGAAAGTCACGTCATAAAAAAAATTGCCATCATTTTTTTTAAACATTTAGTAAACTTTCTAATGTTTTCAAATATATTTTGGAATAAAGTTTTTGAAATATCTATTTAAACCCTTAGAAGTGCCGGTGCATGTGCAAATCACAGGTCTGTTTTCAAGTAGGAGTGACGCAACCTAGCTATTGTTTAATTTTGATTTCAATATATGAAATCAATTCATGATATCACAAGACCTGTGATATGGTTTGTGTTTCTCAAAGTTCAAAAAGTGCTTGGAACAGTGTATAAGGTCTAGGAGAGGTTCGCCTGTTTTTTTTTATACAATTTTCACATTTGCTTTGTTGGGAGATTTATAAAATTTTATTTTGTCTCAATACTTCACATTTTTGCTATAAAACATAAAAACGGTTTGTTATTAATTTTTGCAGTAAAAAAATAATTCAATATTCTGAATTGTTTTTTTTTGCACAATGTCAGGATTGTTGTGGAATTATTGTGTAATGTAATGAAAAAAAGAAACTGTGAATAAAAGAACCTGTGGTTCTACCAAAAAATGATATCAAGCATTACCCAAAAAAATGTTATAAAGGTAATTTATTAGAGCAATTTGTAAAGTAGTAACAAATGTAAAAAAGGCTACAGCCTCGTTAGCGTTAAACATTACTAAATAATGGTATTATTTATCTTTCTGTATATTTAGTATTTGGAGCACACTTTGGAGTCGTTCTTCCTTATTTTAATGTTACAGCTTCAAATAGAAATAAATGAAAAAACAATCTAAACAGATAGCACTTAATTACATGAAAATGTGTTGTTTTTTTTATTTATAAAAAAAACTAAGCCATCACATTTATTTAAGCATTCACAGTTTCTGCTCAAAACTGTGTCAATGGACTTTTGGGAGCAAATACAGCCTAAGGGTACTTTTGGATACGACAGCACAAGCGTGGAACCTAATTTTGTGAAGTTTCACCTATAACTGCTGACTTCATCTCAACATTGACGAATGTTGCGATGAAACAAAAAGCTGATGCATGACAAAAAGCTCATGCATATGACCTCTCTAATCTGATGGCCATAGTCGCATTACATGATGCGATATCTCAGTTCCAAATGAGAAACTTTTGTAGGGAATTCTGCTTTTGCATTGTTGGATTCTTTTTTGGAATTTTTCTTTGTGTGACCGCGGCGTTAGGGAATACATACATTTTAATGCCAAATGTACAATTTTACACAATTCCCCCAAACATGCAAACATTAAAAGTTTCATCACATACCTTACTTTAAAAAAGAGTTTCTTGCAGACAGAGCTAAATTCCCATTCATATCTGAAGTATCCCTGTAATGTTTTTGAGGCGTGTGTTTTTCGAATGCCTCGTTCCCATTTAAATATAGACTATTTTTTAGTCTTACACTGTACATAGAAGGACTTACATAGTTCTGAATGAGATCTGGATGGTTCCTCTCAATACCGTCATCCAGAATGGTGACCACTACATCCTTTCCCGTGTAGCCTCTCTTCCATGCTCCCACAATATTCATGTCGGACTGACAGTTGTGGATGTTGTCATTACAGTGCTGCAAAGAAGTGAAGATGAAACACGTTTACTGCCAGAAATGTAATAACCAGATTACAAAAAGCTTTGTAGGTTTATCTCGTTGTTGCACTCTGTTAATAATTGGTTCAGACTGTCAATCAAACAGTTTTAACTCGTACACCACCATCGAGTCAAGACATGCAAGCTGAACTATGCATTAATTTATGCCATGGTTGGAAAATAATAAGTCAAAACATATACTCCGCTTTGAAGACTGGGAGGACGCAAGGTTCACACATCAGGTATAGAGCTCCCTTTCTATACAATGAATCAAAAAAAATACATGCACGCAGTGATAAACAAAGACATATCGATGAGATTCTAGGCATTCTGAAACAATATTCAAATGAGAGCTATTTCAAGTGTTGTGATTTTTGATCATTGGGTGGAGCTCTTTTTAACATATGTTTGGGGTCAACCTTAGGTACTGATGACACACACCAAGTTTGGTGCCAATGTGGCAAAAGGTGGCAGAGATACAGCTTCGGACTCCACTTGACACGATGCCATTGAAATTGCCATGGCTTTTATCGAAAACTCCACTCAACACAATACAAATACGTTTTTGCCAGAAAGGTCTATGGATGATAGGCTTCAAATTACATGAGAATCAGACAAAAGGTTTTGGGGGGAAATGAAAAGTGAACTTATCAAACTCAACATATCTGTTTTCGACTAAACCCAGCCAAAAAATGGCAATATGAGATTTATGACAATAAGCTAGAGCTTGCAAATGTTACTTTTTTAAAAAGCAATTATTTATATCTTTTGACCACAAGGTGGCGCTTAAAAGTTGTGTTGGAAATTGTGTTGGTCACGTGATTTCAGACACCACCTGACCATCTTCAGACTGGTGTTGTGGAAGTGCTGGTACATGATGTGGCTGCAGCTGGATATTATGGGATACATCAGCTGGGTTGTTTCGTGTGTAACTCTACCCCTAACAATATCAACCAACGAAACATGAACATTCCATTTTCCGCTGTTATTACAACATGAAGAAACACTAAAATAGTTAAGTCTGATCATTTTAAACTGAAATGCTACTAATCAGATTCAATCGTCTAAGATAAACTATCATAAAAGTGGCAGCTCAGCACAATTAGCACCGATAAAAAAAAGGAAAAATAAACAACATTTACTGTCTCAGGAGAGAGACGTGGATCACGTGCCAAAAAGTCTTACTTTAAATAATAATAATAATAATAATAATAATAATAATAATAATAGGTTTGGTTCAGAAGTTGCTTTTTTAATATAATCTATCTCTGGAAATTCAATAATGAGAGCTAATGTGTTTATTTCATTAAAAACTAACTAAAATAGTAAACCCTCAGCTTGTGACATTATCAAAAGTGTAGATTTGTAGCCACAAAATTTTCTTATCAATTGCACAATACCAGATCATTAACTAGATGGCTAAAGTTTGCACACAAACTTCAATGTTGCCTTGCACTAGTGGCGTTTAAAACTATTTTTTAAAATGTTGTCATTATCACAGCGAGTAACACAAATCAGCTCCCATGACTACGACTTTCCTGAGCCGAAATAGAGATATTCCACATAATTTGCTACGGTAAATCCATCATGTCAATATGAGTAAAATGAAGCAACCCTCATGTCTCTATGACTTTCCTAAGCAAAGACGGAGATATGCCGAATTGGTTGCTATGGTAAACAGTCTGGTTGCTATTGAGGTGTCAATGACCTAATTTAATGTCCTCTTTTTGACCCTATGCTGTATAAAGCAATCCCCATGTGTCTTATTTTCCAAAGCTGAGAGTTCTAAAAATTTGGTTGCTAGGGTAAACAGTTTCTATTCTGTGATGAAACCCCACCCCCCAATTTTTATGAGTTTCTCAGTTTGTACTACAACTTTGCAAAGTTTGACCCCATTCAAAGTCAGTGGAGATCTCAGAATTTCTTTAGTGGTACCAGTCTGACAAGAAACAGCAACTCAACTAAGAGCAGGTTGAATATCTTCTTAAACTCTGAGAAACTACAATTAGTTCCTTAAATCATTCATTATTTATTCCTTAAATCAACAAAGCCAGACCAGGTTATCATTCGTTAACCACCAACCTTAAGAAGACTTTCAGAAATAGTACGGCTTGTTTGCTGGGACGTGTTATGAGTATGTTCTATACGAGCTGCTATAATTACACTGTTAACACACATACTCTATATTTGTGTCTTCTGGAACAGAGTATGCTAGATCTGAACCCACGTCCCACAATTACCACAGCTCAGTGCCTCTGAAGCATGCAGGCTCAATGTCGGGTCACAGTCAGAGCTAAAGCCTAGGAAAAGTCCCAAGCGTGTGGTAACAAGCCACCATTATTTTTAATCTGACAACTTCACCTGCTCCTCACACTGTTATTACATGCGTCACCATGAACCAAATCTACAGTTGCATTGGGTTAGAGCAAGAGTTAGACCCCATCCTGGAAACACAAGTTTATTTGCTCCCAATGTACAACTTGGATGTCAACAAAAGAGGCCAACAAAAGGGATCAAAGTATTAATGCTCTCTAATGGTGGGTTACAGCTCTGTCGATAATTAATCTGGCTGAGATAACGAGAGCTCTGCTCACTCTCGCCGCTGCTGACGGTAAGCTGTAAATATCCCCATGGACGGAACATAGGGCCAATAAGCACACAGCCCAAGCCCAGCCAATGGCAAGAAAGATACTTTGACCCTTAACATTTATGGCTTTCCTTCTTCAGTTAAACCCATGGTGAATTCTAAAGAAACCAGGTAGTATACCAAAACAATTTTATACAACACCAATACGGAATTTTCAATCCGAAGTTTAGTGTGATAACGCGCCTTGATCGAGCCAGTGGTGAGTTTTAGATCTTCAGATTGGTTTTTCGCAAGGAGACCGACCAATGAAAGCTGGATCTTTTGATTGCCGTGACTAAGACGTAAAAGTGCCGCTCGGTGGCACTCATACCACATTTGTATAGCATACAGGAAACGGGAAAAGAAGAGCAGGAAGAAAATGGTAACAGTGAACAAAAAAATCAAAGATCACATAGAAAACATTTTTGATGTCGAACGGTTTAGCTGTTGGTGGCTGATCACAGGGAGCTGTTTGACAAAAATCAGCGCTATTGCCTTGGATATGGGAGTTGATCGTCTACTGCCATCTTCAGGCAGGGAGCGTCATTGCATCAATATTTCAGCTAGTTCGCAGACGGGGGAAAAATAAATTTTCCAAACCAAACTGTTACATATAGTCACCAAACTACAAATATATTTAAAACTCGCTGGGTCAAAAAGTCACTCTTCGAAACAAGAAGTGAGTTAAGGCAATTAAACATCGACCCAAATTTTTATATGACAATGCACCTTAATCTAAAACCACAGGCTTTTGGATCACACATCCATTTTGGATAGTCTTTTACAAAGAGAGCGACCAATAAAAACTGTCTCTTTAGATTATGCAAGTAGGACGCGAAAGAGCCACGCGGTGGCGCTCACATAACGTTATCACGCTACAAATCCTCTCTTTTCTCCACATAATCTTCATCCTGCTCTTCTTCCTATCTCTTGCTAAAATCCTCTGAAGGCCCTAACTCCGCAACGACATATTCACACCGACAATATCAGAACAACTCTGGTCTGAGGTTGCATGCATATTGGAGCAGCTCCTCCTGGTGGTCCGGAGACACTCACACAGGCACATCCCTGACCTGTAACACCATTCTCCCATCAATTCCCCTTCTATGCTTCGCTTTTATACATTTTTATTGTTAGCACCCATGAGAAGCAGTTACACATAGTGGTAGTGAAGGACACTTACTATGTACCACATGCTGCTCCACTTGGCATCATTAAAGTAAATGGAGCTGGGCTGGGCCATACTGGATTGAAGCGGACCAAGAAAAGAGGGCTTGTAATCTCTCTTTATTCTCCTCTTCACAACCTGCTGTTGAACCCACTCCACCTGTGAAAATAAAAGCAGACGATATTCAAGCAGCCAGCAAGAAGGATCCTGAATGTAAACCCAATCACTGCCATGATGCTCACACCTGTCCCTCGTACCTATATCTGTTATATAATTATAACACTTTTTCTAAGAACTTGGAGCAAATTAAGAGATTCAGCATGAATAATTCTCAGAGGTTGCCAAAAAGGGGCAAAATACTGTTTTGAAGGTGGCTTAGCTCATACATTCTGCAGCTATATAGGTGATACAATACATGTTGAAAAAAATCTTTGGTTGTGCTCCAACTGTTAACAATGATTACCAGAGACTGCAAATAACAAAGTAGCAAAGGATCTTGGGCTGGCCAATTTGGCCTAAAATCAATTAATTGTGCACTTTAACTCGAAAGATGTTTGAATGAAGGGTGCATTACTTGATATTAAAATAACTGAAGGTAATGGAGTCATGTGACCCCAGGCTGTGGTGTTTTTCAAAAGGTAATTGAAAGTAATTGTAAAAATTGACTGATTATAGAGTCTGACAACTTTTTCGATTAATTGTCCAGCCCTAAAAAGATCTGGGCAATCCTCCACTTTTCTCCAGCTCTCTAAACACCTTCGGTGAGAAAATGTGCCGTGTTTTATGCGTGCCTCTTTCTCATTACTCATCATCTGAACAAACTCTTTCCCTGTTTTTTTTTTTTATTTGAGTCATGTCCACCCGCTTCATCTCCCCTTTTTGTGGCCCACATATCTGCTTTGTCTTATCACCTGAAAGTTTAATTTATGCATATCAAGTAACCAAAACGTTATTAAAAGATGCGCGCATTTCCTCCAGGAAACTCATTTTGTCTCATTCATTTTTGCTTTTAAAATTTAAGGAACTTAAAACTGAAAATTCAACATTTTTTGTTTGTTTTGTTTTTAAAAAAGGAAACATTTATATATTTTTATATATATTTGATATCAAATGAACCAAAGATGTACGGATCGTAATGCCCCGTTACTTCCCTTTTCAGCATTTTAGTTTAGGTTTAGATTTACTATTTTTAACTTTTATTTCTTCTGTAAAACACTGATTGTTTCACTTTAAAAGAAATAGATATTATGTACATTGCAGCACTGATCAGTTCCTATTCTACTGGAACAGACAACATGAAAAAGTCACAGGAAACTAGCAAGACACCCACACATAAGGAGGGGTTCTGCAGGTGGTGACCACAGAACTTCTCCGTTCCTTTGTTTTCTGGCTGATGTTTTGGTCACTTCTGAATGCTGGTGGTGCTCTCACTCTCATGGCACCATGTGATCAAGTCTACAACCTACAAAAATGGCTCGGGGGGGCGCAGCTCATCTAGGATTGCACATCAGAGAGAGCTGTGGCAAAACGGTTTGCAGTATTTGACAGAATAGCATCCAGAGCAAGGAGGTGCTACCAGGAGAAAGGCCAGTACATTAGGAGATGTGGAGTAGGATGTAGAAGGTCAACAACCCAGCAGCAGAAACACTACCTCCACCTTTTTGGAAGGAAGAACAGGCAATCGACGTCCAGCGGGTAACAAATGTCCTTTGTTCTCTCAAATTGTTAGAAAAGAAGCGAGGGTATGTGAGCAAGACGTTTGGTATTTGCCAGAAAACACCAAGATTGGCAAATTCTCCACAAGTGCCCCGTGCTCTTCACAGATGAACGCAGGTTCACAAGGACCACATGTGACAAGAGTCTGGAGATGCTCTGATGCCTACAGCATCATCCAACATGATCGTCTGTATTTGCACATAGCCTAAATGTGGCTGCTAGATGTTGCCCTCCTTAAAGCCCTCGTGAGATCATATGCCGGTGCGGTTGACCCTGATGCAGTACAATGCTAGACCCTGAGAGTCTTCCCTTTCCCTCAGACCTGAATCCTATTGAGCACAACTAAGGTGTTGTGTCTCACTCCATCCACCAATGCCACTCTGCGCGGCAGACTGTCCAGGAGTTGAAGGATGCTTTAGTTCAGGTCTGGGAGGAAATGCCTTAGGTGACCATCCACCACCTCATGAAGAGCAAGCCCAGGCATCTAGAAAGGTCACACAGGCGCGTGGAGACCACACACCAGCCTGTAGTGTGTTTCCACTTCAGATCCAGACCACTATTTATTTTAAAATCCACTTTTCTGACATTTCTTGCATCTTTTAGTGTAGTTCCTTCATTAAAAACATGCCTTAAGCTTTATTCAGATTCTTTCACGCATGTTTGTGTAATCCTGCATTCCCTTTTTTGTGAGATAAAAACACCTCAATGTTCTTTGCCACGCCCATAGTTCTTACCTCCGCCCAATGACCAATCAGAGAGCAGCAGACCCACGCTAAAGATTATAATGTAATGGGGATTACGATTGGGCAATGTTAATTCAGGCAACGTCGTTTCCCAGTGTGAAACATCTTGATGAGGACAATCCTGGTGACAACGTAATGAATTTAATCAACTTCATGCTGTTCTGTTTGACTAAATTACCCATGATTCCCAAACTACAAGTTCCAAAAAGGGGCGTAACATAATAATAGTTACTAATGCTGCCGTGCTAGTACAGGGGGCTTAAATTTTTGTCATAAATGCTTTAAAAAATGCACAATATGGCCCCTTTTACTTGTTTTCCATTGTTGATTTGTATGTGGAAACACTCAACTATGTAAAGAATAAAATATTTAATAAGAACATTTAAAACAATCAGATATACGATGTGTTCTTTTTATTGACAAAATGTACAGTGTACTTAATTTGTCTTTAGGAAGAGTAAATGTTCCGTCGGGAGTTTGCACATTGTCTCAACCACTGTTTGGAACATGGTTCCTGTGAAAGTGTTAAAAAAACAAGTATTGGAGCTTTATTGTAAATTTTCTGCTAAATTTTGTCTTATTGTAAGAATAAAAAAGAGCCCTGGAGCTTCATGTGAATGTTGAGGAATTTTTAGCAAAAAGGAAAACTTGCACATTTTTATGAAGAGTTCAAAAGGCTTTTGAACGGACATTGAGCTCAACATTGTATGTGGTAATGCCCAATCACAAATCAACAAATAATCAAAAAATACAGAATGTAATCACTTCTGAAATCCCACGTTTGTATTCTTATACTATACAACCTGCAGGGGAGCAATGGATTTTGGTGTTGGTATTTTGGTTTTGGCACTTTACAGACGCTCCCTAAGCGATACAATGCAGAATGGTTAACGACATATCTTTACAAAAATAGCATTGCAGCTTGTCCGCTGTCTGGTGTTGATTGTCTGTTTAGAGTGTTTGAGTCTCGTGCTAATGACCAGAAAAAAAATCTCTGATGACCTGCTGAATCTACACTTTTGCTGCTTGGGGTCCCACTACTAATAGTTTTACCCTCTCTCAGACATTTAAACAGAACGCTAGCTAACATGTTGTTTCGGTTTACTTGTCTTTTCTGTTTACTTCTTGAAAGCTGCCCAGCTCCATTGGCTCATCACACGATGCCTATTAATCACTTTTACACCCTGTATTTTATTTTATTTATCTGATTAAAGCCCAACAGAAATAGCCAGGGAAGCGTCACTTTATATAGAAGCAAAACATTTACAAAAGATTGATAAAATTAGAGATTAAACACAGTTTTGGATTGAGATGGAAGGTCCCAGATCCAATCAATTTGGTCCCCCATTTCTTAATTTCGGAAAAGAAGCTTACTGTGTTTCAAAAGCATTTTGTGTACTTTTTTACATTTACAATTTTCAGGGATACGGTTGTGGAGGAAACATATTTGGAGCAAAAATTGGTGCGTAGTTTCTTCTGTTAGCATCGACGTAACTCCATAAATATTCTTTATAATATGGGAAGCAAGGGTTGTGTTTATGTGCTTTAGGTCAAACAGCGAATCCATGAACTCCTTTCAAAATGACTGTGTTTACATCGAATTAGTTGATCCAAATGAATTTCCAATCTATATCCCCTCACCACTGCAATCAAACACTGAGAACCGATCGACTCCGCCTTCTGATCTCATCCAGATCAAGTGCAGCGGATCAATCGTTTCATTTTTCGATCCGCTTGATCCGCGAATCTGACTTTCAAAGGATTATCTGGATCGCCATTGAGCAACAGTTGTTTTGAAAACACTTTGAGTTCTCGTTATTGACGAGCGCTCAAGAGTTCATCTAGACTACAGAACACACAGGTGTGGGGTCGTCATGGTGACAGCCTGACCTTTGGTTCCATGGTGATGAAGCTGTGCGTGCCTCTACTGAACAGCGTCGACCTTTTTATCGTCCGACTGTGAAAGAAATGGTAGTAGTCCTTCAGATCCCCAATCTACAGGAACGACACACAAGTCTGTCATTAAGAGAATCACAAAGAATACATTTCACATAGAAACAAATCAGCAGCAGAAAGCACGGAATAAAACCACGGTTAAATACTGGTTTGAGAAACACGAGAACTGTTGATCGCAGGCAGGTTGAGATTAATTATTTATGATGTCATTGACTGGAAGATGAGCTACTTGAGAGGCTGTATCGTTTTCCACAGCTTCATTTGAACACCAGACAGCAGTGACATTCTCCAAAGCCACATTAGAGTCAAGGAAAGGGGATTACGTACTTTTGAAGCAGTCAGTTCAAAATGATCAGATAGAGACGGAATTTACAGAGTTCAAAAACTAAATGTCACTTTGGTTCTCAGTGCCTGCAGGCATAGAGCTCCATAAAAACATCTGTTTTCACATTACTTCTAGCTGTGATTACGCTGCAAAATGCCAAATAACCAAATATTATCAACTACAGCCTAATTTCTAAAACTCTATTTGGTTTTTACTCACTTTTTAGAGACATTAACAAAGATACATTGTTCTCCTGGTAACCGAAACTATTCACTTTATTACAAAACATAAAAAAGGTTAATATTTTAGGAAAGTTCAAAAGAAAACGTGCGTTCTCGTGCTCGCCATAGAGGTCATAAGATGACCTGACGTCACTTGGTCCCGTTAATATTCATGACAAACAGCTGAAAACAGTCCAATCACTTGTCCAATTTGTTAAAATGGCATGAATATGCATATTTAGTGTTGATATTTGCTTTATCTTAATGTTTTTAGTTGAAATTAATGCTAAACAGATTTATTGTTTACGGTTGTTTTAAGGGAAGGAAAAACACTGCTGTGAATTTTCAAAATCTAAAACCAACGGAACATCACACTTTGGACCAAACGAGTGGTGCCAACGGAAATTAAAACGTTTTGGACTATTGTATCCATTTTTCGCAAGGAGAACGACCAATAAAAACTGTCTCTTTCGATGACGTAAAAGTGGGACGTAAAAGTGGGACGTTAGTGGCGCTAAGAAAGTTGGGAGAGTAACCCATATCAGTCGCTATTTCTCTGCTTCTACCGCCCCTCGCACATCGTTTTCACAATTTCTTTTACATTAAAAAAACACCACATGTGCTATTTTCCCATTTACCTTAGCTCCAGAGTCTTTACTATTAAAGAGGAATAAATTCCATTACATTTGCATTTATTCCTGTGCAGCTGTGGGCAAAGGCAACAAATCAATTAATGTCCGGAAAAAACAATGTTTTTCAGCAACAATAATCTCAACATTAATGTGCACCTTGTTTTGTGTTAACAATGATCACCAGAGATCGTAACAAAGTCGGGAAGAATCCGAGCAGCATTCCATTTCTACACATACATACTTTTTTAGTGAATGACAGGAAATGAGCATAAATCCCTTTTAAGTGAAAACAGAAAATGAGCAGTGGTTTATGCACACCTATCTTTATGCAAATCTGCTCCCTGGCGCACCCCCCCCCCCCAGTTTTTTCAAAACTGAGGTGTGGACGTTGTGACACTTCCTTCCTCTATAAAATATCACTCTTAAAACACAACCAAACTCTGTGCCAGTACAAGTACAACATTGACATTCGGCAGAATATCGGAGAATTTCATGTTTATTTGATGCATCGTAACATTTTGACAATACTAAGTTATGCTGCATGTTATAATGTTTATTTCAGTAATTCCAATAAAAAAATGGAATAATGTATGTTTTTATTCCAAACAGAATGATTTGATATTTTGATAAATATAACTGATAACTGTAAATAAAATCAATTTTAGATAAAACCAATACAAAGAAAATATTTGATGAGAAGTTGAAGAGGAAGATGAAGAGTATGAGTTTGTTAGATGCTCAGGTGTTACGAGAGCCCAGGTTGCCCTGGCCTCCAGATCTTTGTTGGGTGTGATATTGTTGCATCCAGATATTTTGGGAATGTTGGTGAGGTGAGTTTCCTGGACAATTAAAAACCAGGAAACCATGGTACTTAAAACCAGGGGGTGGTAGTTTTGGTACTGTGTCAAAGTTGGGTCAGCGGCAGAAGGGAAAGAAAATTCCTGGAAAATGCTTTCATTGACCTTGGACCTCAGAAAACACAGTGGACCAACACCAGCAGACGACAACCATCACCAACAGTAGAACCTTTACTCTGGACCTTAAGCAAAGTGGATTTGGTTCCTCTACTCTCATCCTCCAGACTCTGACCCCTTGATTTCCAAAGATCCTTTCTGTTATTCTATCTTGACACAAGGCAAGGCTGGGCTGTATGACCGTATCTATAGTTACCAAATGAAATGTGTACCATAATGGAATTTTTTATTCGGGAATATTCCGCAAAATGTAAATAAGTGGGCGTGGCCAGCTTACATGCAGCATGTGTGAGGCTGAGACTGGTCAAAAAGCTGGGAGGTGGTAAAAACATGGAAAAGGAGAAACAAACAAAGGGTAGGCCTTAAAACAAAATCCTCGGTTAGGGGAGGAGCTTGTCATTTATTAATATTATATGGTTAAAAATAAATACAAACAATTAAATAAAGTCCTTTTGTACATTTACTGGAATAACTCCATTTACAAAAAAATATATAGTGAAAAACTATTAGTTACACCACCCAGCCCTAACACAAGGGATGGAACAGCTGAACCCAATGTCTTGTATTTGTCTGTGCGTGGTGGTTCTTTCACTGTCTCCAGCTGTAGTTCACCTTTTGTAATTAGTTTGTTTCACAATCCTCTCCAGGGTGCAATTATCCCTATTGCTTGTTCACTTTGTTCTACGACATCTTTTCCTTCCCCTTCATTTCTCTATAAATGTTCTTGGACAAAGAGATGGGCTGATCGAGACGTTTAGAAGAACTGGGCAAAGATGAGGATCGTAGACGCTGTGGTCAGTCAAGAATCAATGCTAGAAGTGGTCTGCGTGGAAGAGTGGCACAGAAAAAGCCAGTCAGAAAAGCCAAGTAGAGTTGAAGATTTGGTTAAAAATATATTTATATGAGAAATACAAGAAGGCGCTTATTATCCATCAAACCATCCGTTAATTCTGCTACATCCGCAAAGATCCATGCTTCCTTCTCTAAGATCAACGTCCAGCGGAGTTCCTTCAAAAACGCTGCGCAAGTGTAGCTTGATGAACCACTGCTGTTTAGTCTTTTGTGAAAATAAATAATAAATAGCTGAATAAATTCTGAAAGCATGCTTTGTTTTTCAGTCCTGACTAAAAGATTGCATCCTTCTGTTTGTAATTTAACTTTCTAGGAAGATTTGAAGGAAGCATGTTCATAAAACATCAATAGACTAAGATTTATCATTACATTTTTCACATACGTGACACATACACACAACAAGCCAAAGGGAAAGTTAACACATTTTTGAAAATATCCATTTACGCGAGTTCCTCATGCTGACGTTCAGTGGTTTGAGTTGAGAAAGGTGCTCTTAACTGGCACAATAAGCTCAGATGAGCGATAAGATAGCGAGCCGAGAAAGCAAAGATCATACGAACAGAACATCTAACAGAAGGAGCTTGAGATCAGGGAATAAACTTCATCTCACCGTTACATTATCGCGTGTAAAACAGACATGCGGGTGTTTTCTCATCAAAGTATAAATAGCAAAACATCAGTGGTGTCGAGTGATAAACTACAAATACTCAAAAATACTGTAATTGGCCATTTTTTTTCCTCTGGAACTACATTTGGATTTAAAATCTAAAGTGCTTTTACTTTAATAGGTTTAGCGATGTGACTGTATTGTATCGGTGTTATTTTTTCGATTAGCTAATCGTCACAAAACCATCACTTCCTCGAGACTGCTCTGGGAGGTTCTGCGTTGGTTAGTCCGTTATTGCCGCACCATCGTGCCCCAGTTCCAGCAACAAAAAAAAGGATCATTTTAAACGTTTTATCCTACACAGCTGAGCGCATAATTTTTAATGCGCATTTTCTACATTTGCTTAATACGGTGGATGGAAACGTTTGGAATTTGTTTAGCTGCCTAATCATACGAGCCAATGAGTGCAAACCATTTATCCCCGCCCCCAGGGGAAATTTGTGCAAGAGTAACTTTCAAGAAATCTTTGAAAGCTAAATTAAAAATTCTGAAAGCGTAATCAAAGCTCTGAGACGTGAAACATACGCTGAAAATGAAATGTTGGTTTTTATGTTAGTTACTTGATTATTTTTGTTTCCAGGTTGATTTTTATTTCTTTGTTATCAATTTATTTGTGTTGGTTTAAGCTGAAATTATGTTTGTTTTATTGGCACACGGAGCTTCGGCACTCAGACAATCCCAGTGGCAGATCTCGTCTGGAAACACTGATAAACGATAGATACTCGGTACGAAGCCCTGATTAAGCCTAAATTAACTTCTGTCAACACAGAATCTAAATATCTATTTTTCTTTAATATTTTGCACAGATACAAACAGGTTTTGTTTTTTAGTAAAATACTTACAATTTCCACAATTCAACTAAAAAAGGGTCACACAATGTTCTCAGAACATTAAATGTTCACCAAAAATGCACTAAATGAAAGAATGTGCTGTGAATGCTGTGAACTTTATTTCTACACAGAAAGAGTTTGTGTTCTGAGTTTTGGAGGTGTGTTTGTCAGTGTTGTGATTGCCACCGAACAGATGCACTGTTTCGAACTCAATGCTGAATACTCTTATTAAAAAGGGCATGATTCGACTGGCGCCATGATTCGACTGGTTTTATAGCAGTTTAGGTTTTTTTTGTTTTCTATTGGATGAATTTTTTGAGAACAGTAATGTGTGGGCGTGTTTTGTTTATGTACACAGTGTGAGGGGAAAAACGTGTTTGCGAGGACATAGCATTAAATTACTCCGATTTCCCAGCTGTTTGATTATTATTAGTGCATATTACTAGTACGTACTATAATATATTATGTAGTACTTCCTTGTACATTTAGTGACCCCCTTTTTTGTATTAAGAACATGTTTTTTGTATTAAGATATTTGTATTACAGGCATTTTCACAGTATTTCATTTATTCTGAAGAAACTCAAATTACCAAATAATTAACCAAAAGATGTCTATATCTAGAGAAAAATGAATAGGGCCATGATCATTGTGTTGGCATGACATACAGCCAACATACTGTTATCCGTCTTTTGCTCTGGACAAAACAAAATATCTCATCTCCTACCAGACCGTTTGAACAACAGACACCAAACTTTGCGCAGACATGGTCTGCCTCAGGTTACTATATCTTTTCAGACTGATGCCACTAAAGGAATTCTGAAAAATCTCTGAGAATACTGGAAATTTTTCATTGACTCAATATGGGGTCAAACTTTGTAAAACTAAAACTGAGAAACTCATAGAAACTTTGGTTCATACAGAAGCTCATTGCTGGCAAACAAAAACTTTTTGGGGGAGAGTGTATCTCATAATTACTTGATAAATTTGTATTTTCTGTAATTTTTTTTACATATTCCTGTTTGCCAATCTGGTCCACCCCCCATTCCACACTCACTCCACAGATGTTTACCTTTGCGTTAACAAAAAACCCAAAATTCTTAATCATCTAAAAAAATATATTGCTTAATAGCAGCCTCTTTCGCTAAACGTCAACCAAAGGAAGCCATTTAAAAGAAATTGTACTCGGTTTTGTAAATGGGTCCACTATATCTCTGCTTTATTCTGACACTATAACGGTTTGCTGGTGAATGGATTTTTTTAACTCTTCTGTTATTTGTGCTTGATATAACAACAATTATTTTACTAAAATCAAAGCTTTTCATTGTAAAACTTCACCATAAACAAAGAAATAGCAAGCCTTTTAAAACATGACACCCCAGTGTCCCTTGCAACTGTTTTGTATTTATCTCGAAATTATGAAATATGCAATAATTACTATACACTCTCCAAAAAATGGTTTGTGTGGCAGCAATGATCTTTGCTAGGTTTATATGACTAATAGTGACATGGGGAACATTCAACCACTGACCCCTCCATAGCAACCAGACAGTTAACCCTAGCAACCAATTTGGTAACTCTTAAAAAACTTTTGTTTGGAACCTTTTTAAAAACACTTTTAAACTCCACTTTTACAAGGCAGCATCAGTTTGTGTACAAAACGTTAGTTCATGCCGCAACGCTTGAACATTATAAATAAAATGGTAAATACTCACTAAACTGCTACTTTGAACAACTTTCTGTAATTTTTTGCCAAGTAAAGGTGCTTTTACTTGAGTATGATTTGCCACCACTGGATAGCATTGACAAGAGACACCTTGGCTCAAAATTGCATTAAAAAACTAGCCTTTGCTTAATTTTAAAGGGTTTCTCTCCAGATAGAAGTTAACAAAACAGTTTTAGGGACTTTTGGTAAAAGTGAATTCTCTTATCTCTTTTATCACATTCACTTTAGCTCTGAATTTGGTGGAAAAGCAACACACAAGAACCCTGAATGCTGCGTGGATCCCAGAAGAAACTTTCACAAACACCTGTTGAAGACCCAACATCACTGCAGCTTCGTGGAAATGACAAAAATACATTTTAATGACTCCACGCAGCTTGTGGAAACTTGAGCTTTCAGCCTTGAGGTTTGAACTCCAATCAAATTGATAACCGTGTGAAGGGTAAAGAGCACTGGGCGCCGAACATGATGAAATAACCCGAGAGAAAACATGTTTGTACTGAAGAGGAACACTCACGTACCTGACCCAGGTTTTGATACCCATATTTGCTGGCCACGAGCTCCGCTTGTTCTGGTCCCCCTGCTATCCGAACAGCCCAGTGGTTGGTGTAAATCCGAGCTTTGCACAGAGGAGAAGAGAGGAAAAGCAAGCCGAGCGAAACCAGGACGCACGGGAGGCTGTTTAAAACCATCTTTCGCCCTCTCTCTCTCGCCTCGACTCTCCCCAGCACCCCCGGTCAAGGAAAACAACCAAACTTCGTCTCGCTCTGGAGTAGGGATTCTCATAGAAGAGTCTCAGGGGAGCAGAGGGGGGAGCGCAGGGTTCACACTGGATCCGAATCTCCGAACGCTGCAGCGAGCATCGGCCGCACGCACTCCGACGCTACTGGGGGAGAGAGAGAAGAGGGAGAGAGAGAGGGAGTGAGAGAGAGAGAGGCGGGAGGGGAGGGAGACACGCAACAGTCTGTTTGCACAGCTTTGACTTGATTTGCTCTGTGCCGTTACTTCTGCCGTTTTTCTAAAGTGGAGATACGACTCTAGCGCCTCCCTCAAATAACTACAGAGAGTGCCGGGAGAGTACAGACAACGAGCCGTGTGGGGTTCGCCGGAGCTCCGCAGGGTCTTAAACATACACCGTGTTCCAGCAACTAGAGCAACGCTCGGCTCTCCAAAGAAACTTTTGTCAGCCTTGTTTTTCCCCCACCGGCAGGGTCTGTTTGATAAAACTATCACCTGTTTGTTTGAAGGCAAAAGGAGGATTGTTCGCTGCGCTTTTCTTTGTCGAGTCAGGTTAGTCGCAGGATTGGACGAGCGAGGGCTCATCACGACACGCCCACAACCACCTCAACCACGCCCACCTCTCACCACGCCCATTTATTCAGACTCGCAACTATTTTACGATTAGATCTACTTTCCAAACTGATCACTGCTTTTTTGTTCTGTTCGTTTTTATATGAAGACGTTGTTTTAAATTTACTTTTATTAATTTTTTAACAAGTACCTTATGTATAAATGAGGAAAATCAAATGATATAAAAATAATACATTTAAAGCTTTTTTAAATTGCCATCGGCTCATTATAGTACGTTAATAATTTAGCACTTTTCTTATTCGATGTTAGCCTACACCCTTAAAAAAGGTTCTTCCGCGGTTCTTTGTGGTTTCTGAAATACTTTTAGTGTAAAGACACTGTTATGGCTATTTGGTCATATGTATAATCATGTATTTCATGTCAAATTTTACTTATGTCATACATTTGATGATTAAATATCACTTTTGAACATTGGTTCCTTTAGACAATTGTGCTCTGTTTGGTCAGCAGTTTAAAATAATCCAAAAATGGGATCAAGAGGAAACATATAAGCAATTAAACTTGCATTTCCTACTTTAATTTTGTCTTTTAATAAACCTTAAGTTGTCTTGTGGTTTGTGGCATCTTCTTTAGATCCAAACGTCTCTGTGTCTTTGGGCTAAACATTGGACTCTTACACCAGAGTTCTAATCTCAAGTCTTATAGTTGCCTGGGTGTAAGATTGAACTAAGTGTTGTCTATGTTAACGGCTTAGCCTGTATATCCTAATGATGTTTGTGCAAATCTGAGAAGCTGTTTGTTCTCTTTGTCCTTGGAGTTATATTTAGGCTACATTCTACTTCTACTGTGTTCACTCCGATTTGAACATTCACAAGAAGCAAAGGGCTGTCTCAATTCTCTTTGAAGGACAAGGGCTGAGGACCCTTCCACCCCTGATGGATTTTCCTGCAGACACCACACGATACTCGTATACATTTTCCATTTACATTTTTGTATTTAGCAGACGCTTTTATCCAAAGCGACTTACATTGGGAGTAAACATCAAGCAGTTTGGTACAAAGTGGATTGATCAGAAGACATACACATAGAACACTTTCAAGCTAGTACAGAAAATGAATTCAAATCAGTGCTTCAGAGGTTTTTTTTTTTAGGTTAAGTTAGTAAGTGCTCTCGAAAGAGTAGAGTTTTTAGTTGCTTTTTGAAGGTGTAAAGAGATTCAGCTTTCCGTAATGGGACGGCAATGGAATTCCACCAGCCAGGAACTGTGAAGGAGAAGGTCCTGGTGAGAGATTACTATGTCAATGGTCCAACTCAAAGAATCGTTGAAGGGATGTGTGTGCCTGTGCACCCTCTACACTCCGATCCGAATTGAGATTCGCACAAATCTTTGGATGGCTTCTTAGCAGAGTGCTCTTGCTCTGCATCGAGGACATATTGAAATAGTGATACAATGATGCTCCCTGCCTGAAGGTGGCGTTTGTGCTACACACGGAAACAGGAAAGAGGAAGAGGACGACAAAGAAGAAATCAAAGATTGCACAAAAAAATCATGGATGTCGAGCAGTTTTACTGTTGGTGATACCGTATAGAGTTGTGCTAATTCTCAACTAACCAATCATGGCAGGGAACATACAACCCGTAGATGGAGAAACTTGATTGAAACTATCTTCAGCCAAGAGATTAGTAGAGGAACGATGGGAGGAAGTGGCCAGGGTCTGACAAAAGAAGCTACAGAGGGTCGTCTCAGGTCTTTATTCTCATGGGAGTTTCTAATGGCCCATCACAACAGAGCCATTAATATGATTTTAGTTGAAGTACCTCTTTGACTGTGAATGGAACGATCAGTTTCTGCTGGAGACTTCAGTTTCCTCCCACAGTCCAAAACATTTGTCATGTAAACATCTCATCAGGAGGAATCTGAGCACATTTAACCAAACTCTCTTCTGTTTCGGTTGAACCTTGCACTTGGAATCAGACTGTACTTAATCACACACTTTGTGGTGAACTCTGACAAGTAGTGTTTAACTAGAATTACGATAGCTTGCCTTTGCAAAAACATCCAAACTGGCGTGACTCTGGTTGCTATATCTTCTAAAACTGGTACCGCTATAGGAATCCTGGGAATTTGTCCATTGAAATAACGTAGGGTCAAACTAACCCAAACTGAGAACCTTGTGCAGGTTAGCAGTCTGTGCAAGAATATAAACTGTATATAAGTACATTTTGGTTCAAATGTTGAGTTTACAAGACATAGAAAATGGTTGAAATAACTAGTTACATTGAGTAAAGTACATCTGGAATTTTAGGATGTTCTTTTGGGCATGCTGCCCATGTACCCGAGCTGTGACAGAGGCAGCAGTTTGGACCTGAGCTAGTAAGTCTGGATCAGGATCACAAGTGTTTGGGCATTTGCTGAAATAGATAGGTCACTCTAAATTTAATTAAATAGCAGCAGAAGGTCTTCGATTGCATTTTAGGTAGCATTAGTAACAATTATAAAGAATAAACAGAACTTTTGTTATTTTATTTAATTACTTTAACACATGCAGATTCAATCGTTTTTGTTGTTTTAATGTAAACTGAACTAGATTATGTCCACTCGAAAACTCACGTACCCAAAAATAAAAAAAACTCCCCATAAAACAACGTAACGACTATTCCATACCAGCAGGTGGCAGCCAATTACACTGACATCACATCAGTCAATCAGAAGCCTTGTCTTAAACAACAAAAAAGATGCTGAACAGGGACGACAAGCACAGGGTGTGGCAACAATAACAAACCCCACCTGCAACGCCTTGGACCTGTACGTTTCTATATGATGGTTGCACGTCCATCTTTCTTAAATTTTTGATTCAATTTCGCTGGAGTATTTTGACAGATATGTAAAGCTTTGCTGATCTTTGTTTCTCACCTCTTTTGTCTAAAGAAATTTTTTCTTTTCTCAGATTTTGTGACATTTTTCTTCCATGGGGAGCCATTGCTGACAGCATGAAACAGGAAAAGCATTTCGTTTCCCTTTTCTGCTGGACACGTCTTAAGTGAATCATTAGATTCACCGGTGGTTGAATGACTGTTAATTAGAATATTATAGTTTTAAGTGTGGCTTTTCTCCTAAGATTTCAATTGGTTTGGGTTCAATTCTTTGTAGTTGTGCTACTTTTACAGTTCTCTCGAACCTTGTTTAGGTTTAGTAATGTCGAAATTGCAAGTTCAGTGCACTTTACTTCAAGAGGCAGTTTCTTCAAGTTAAAAAGTAATTTGCCACATCTTCAACCAAGAAGTCGAGTAAACACTACATTTCTCTGCAGCCGATGAGCACACCTCAACAGTCACCTGCACAGCCAATCACTAGAGTTCTGAGCACTAGCCACACCCTCTATCTACCCATACTCTCCACTCACCTGTTCGTTGTCTTCTTGGCAAACTCCCCTCATCTCTGTGACTTTTGTATCATCGCACCTGGATCTCTCTTGCTCTTGTCTCTTGGTAGACAAGGTTCTGGTTTGTTCTTATGGTTCTAGCAAGTAGAAGCAATAGACGAATAATGTTAAAACAGCTCATTCGGTCAAAAAAACATGTTCAAGTTTACCCAGGTCATCACATATTTTTTGCCAAAATGAGGATTCAAACATTCCAGAAATACGGTTTCTTTTACACTGGGAAAGATTTGTTCTGATCTGCGTAATTTGACACAGATTTTTGCCACACTGCGACCACGCTTCGATTACTGGAGACACATAGTGATAGAAGAAGAAGCAGCGCCTCATAACATAAATGTTATGGCAACATCTTTCTAAATGCACATTTAAGTGCAGATCAGAGAAATATAAAATCGCTCAGTTCATTGGAAGTCTCAAAGCGTACTTCAAAAAGATGAACCTGCTGTGAGTACTGCAGCTAGCATTTAAAACGATCCTCAGGAGACCAAGAAAGTATGATCATATCAAATCTATTCTATACTCTGCACTGGCTTGCAGTATTGAATATAAAATATCTGCTGCCTTGAACGCTCTAGCTCCAGTATATCTGAGCAGTCTGTTTCTGCCGAGTTCCGACTCGATCTCTTTGATCCGAGCAGAGCAGGAAGGGCTTTCTAACATCTAGCTCCAAAGCTCTGGAACAAACTCCCTGATAATGTTCAGAGTTCAGATTAAAAACACTTTTCTTCAATCTTTTGATTAATATCAGTTTTCGAATGTAAGTTCTATAGAAATAGTTGGTAAACCTTTTTTCAATTTCGGGGTGTTGGATCTTGGTGTATCAGGCGAGAGTGGTTTGAAGTGCGTGTATGTATTTGACAGCTGGGCACCAGTAGTAGGTGTACTGTTGGGATCTCCCTGTTTAGGAAACTGGTGTAGGTGCATAGAACCCTGTTGGAATTGCTCAGAGCATTACTGTTTTCTGACTTTCTGTCCTTTTTTGAGGACCAGAAATCACCAAATGTCGCACACGCCTCAGAACTGGGGAAAATACCGGTACATGTCTGATATAGGTTTGAAAAATGGGTGTGGCTAAATGGCTCCATAGCGCCACCTAACGTGATTCATCTGTTATGCACAAACAAAGTTGGCACACATATATAGTGTACCAAGACTTAAATATAAGTAACATAGATGACATTTCCTAAAGCAACAGCAAGTCTGCTACTTGTGCTCATGTTGTTCTTTAACAAACTCCTCCTAGAGAGATCGTCACCAAATTCCATCAGTCTGATCTGAAGGTGTATAGAATGTTTAACTGTGGAGCTTTTTTGGTTTGTTCAAATTTGTGCCTAGGCTTGCTGTCAAAATTAGAAATTTGCAGGAAGTTGATTATAACTCAGCCATGCAATGTCCAGTTAGGTGTTAAATTTGCCAAGCTTGTTAAGAGTCCATGTCTGAACAGATCTATATAGAAACCCAAAGTGGCGGTAACAGCACCACCTAGTGAGTCTGTTTGAAATACATGCTTGAAATGTGGGCGGCTTATGTTAGGGATCAAGACATACAAAAGAAAACCTAGAGGTTGTATCTGTGCACCTCAAAACTCCACCAGTCTTACCTTAAGGTATGTCGGATGTTACATTTTGAAGCCTTCTTGCCTTTTAATTTGCGTACGCACAGCGGCTGTCGAAGTCAACGTTTCGCCATAAAGAGGGAATGGTTATAACTCAGATCAAATTTACCAATCGGTTACAGTGCCACAGGAAATACAAGATTTAACAAATTATAAGGTAGTTCTTTTTTTCACCTTGGCCAAAACTATACGAGAAAATATTTATCGGCTAAATATTCATGACACTTTGAGATGTGTTTTTTGCTACATTGCCAACTCTGACTCTAATATAAAACTATTTCAATTTGACCAAAATTATAATTTCAATATATCTATTATATAAATGTACCTTTTTCCCACAAAACATTAATTCTAGAACCAATCGACATCAGGCTCCTCTTAATGGATAAACACACTTTACTGGAACCAACAAGACGTCCCTATACACCGTTGAGTGTCTAGTGAAGCATGCTCACAGGCAACATCCTTCTTGGAGCAAGATCCATAGTTATCAACTGTTCAACTGTTCCATTGGTTATGGGAGCTTGTAAAAGTGTGCCACACCAAGTTTGAAATCACCCAAACTAATAAATGTGTAGAAAAACACCTCTTAAAATGAGAATTTCTAATAGTCTTTTTTGTAACAAACCATAAGGCCCTGTCCATGACTTCATGTATGTATTGTATGTATGTATTATCTCGGTTCAAAAAAAATCAACAGACGAAGATGTAGTGGATAGGTTTAGTTTATGGAGGAAATTTTCCCTTTGCTATATGAACAAACTAAAATTGGTTGGCACAACTTTGGGCACCTTTTTTCAGAGTCTTTCTTCTGTGCCATTGTACCAATTACGTATTCGCAAGGGTTGTGAGGATTTGTAGCAAAGTGTGATTAACGCTCTTAAAACGTGCCCACTTCAAACTATCGTAGCAATGTTTATCTTCACACTGTTGAAAGAATCTCAATGGAGTTTGAAAATCATGTTACATTCTTTACATTGTGTGTGTTTTAGGGCAGTATTTTTGTAAATTTAAGATGTACAAAACAATAAGGTCCCTTCACAAGAACAAAACAGTGTTGTAAGACTGAGGAACCAGGAAGTCGTTCACAGAAACAGTGTCAGGACACTGGAAAAAGCCAGTAGAGACAAGGCGATGACGTTTAGAAGAATCCAGATGGTAGAAATTTATTGTGGAGAGTCAGGTGTTGTGAACTGTGGGTCTAACAACTGTAGCCGTGGCAAGAATATTTATTTAAAATATGGCCAGACATCAAAGGATTCAAACGGAGAGTCACTTGCTGCTCGGGAGGGAGTCCCCCAGACGCCCTCTACACGATTGGCCCAGTTACGTCTGGATTCCTGGGCTGAATAAAGTTCGCGGGCTCTGAGCTGATTAGGTCCCACTGCATCGACTCTGGATAGAATGTGGGAGGCCCAATGCTCGGTAACGGCAGGTCCGGTGATGCTGCGAGCCCGGCGATGGCACCAAAGGTTAATGGGGTTACTGCAGCTCCGCTACGGCGCATAACGATGAGTGGCTCTTCATCCGAGCCTGTCGCATGTTTTACGCGCAGATAACTCAGATGGAGCATCATTTAGAAAAACAAAAAGCTGTAAAACCGTTTACTGTAAATGTAACATGTTAGATTAGCTGTGACGAGTAGCATCACATTACACGCTGCTCTTTCTCCACATGATGGATTGATCTTTGTTTTGGTTCTCCCTCTCAGTCTGTTCCGTTACCAGTACTAGTCCGAATCAGCATAATTGCACTAATTACGGCCAACTTCTCCATGAATGGAGCCGCTTTCAACTCTGACAACAGACAAGGAACAAGAATATCTCACGGTCCTTTTAAACTTAACGAAAAGGGGACGAAAACACCCCGTTAACACGCCATTAAGCGCCAGCAGGATTGTAATTTAAAGAGGAGGAGAGAAGGGGGAACATTCAGAGCTTTTCGAGTGAAATCAAGTACCCAGCTCACGGAGGTGGCGGGAAACCTCATTCAGAGCGTTGCATCTCTCTCGGGGGGTGCAAATTCTGCTTGACAGCCATTGCCCTGTGAGTTCCAGTTGCCCCCCTTCAAGTGTCCTGCTCTGAGAACAGTTAGCATTCCTTCAGCCTTTCTTTAACACCTCTTCAGAGCTGAGTAAACAAGCGTAATGTGCGGAAATCACCAGATCATTATTATAGCAGGGTGCAAATTATGGGAGGTTAGGGGTTTCAGGCCTTGAACTAAAGGGGTCAGGCCCCCCAACGCAGTCAAAACAAAAGCTTGGGGGAAGGGGATTCTGAGAATATGCAAGTATTGTTGATATCTTGTAAAGGTTTGAACACACGCCAGACAGTCTCGAGCTGCATGGTGGCCACCAACGCTTTTGGAAAACATGTTGCTATAGAGCTAACAATTCAATATCTACAATGAAACAATAGCAAGGCGATTCATATTTTAAGCTGCTAAATACGTGTTTTTCTCTTATCCATTCAAAATTTTAAAAATACACTCCTAAAGAGATAATGCATCCATTTCCACCACTACTCTTTAGGTCACTATTATAGTCATATCTCTGTTTGGACAAGAGGCAGGAGTCCCACTCATGGAAAAGAGGACTTTGGACAGTCAAAGCAAGTAAGCAATGTTTAAAAAGGATTTGTGTGCCACACAGAGGAGCCAAAAGGATGAATGTACACATACTGTAAAAATGTAACTGCAAAATACTGTAGAAAAGCTACAGAAAACAGACGTATTTCACTAAACACCATAGAATTAACAGTGAAAACAGCTGAACAGGTAAAAAAAAAGAAAATATGGTTTGTTGTAAAAATTACAAATTACTGTATTATGTCGAACAGAAAAAACATGTTTTGTTACAGTTATAAACTGTAAAACATGACTAAAGGCATTGTAAAATGCACAGTACAATCCGGTAAATATTGTTGCTTTCGTACATTTGACTGTTAAGTTTGGGCATCCAGTTTTTTACCATAAAATTTAAGGTAGATTTTTTTTAAATTCACCATAATTATAACAACACAATCCTTTGAATTTTACAGTTTTGAACTGTAAAAAAAGATGGTTGAACTATAAATATTACGCTTTATTATTTCCATTTGATGGTTATAAACATTATTTAACACAAATATGTTTATTAGATAGTTGTACCCGATAAAAAAATGATTCAAATCCTTAAAATGTACTGTACAATCCGGTAAAAACAATAACGGTGATACCGTATATTTGACAGTAAACATTTGTCAACCAGCTTCTTTTACCGTTAGAATTTACAGTAATATTTATACAGTGTAATCTTTGTTTTAACTACTTCCCATTATTTACACTGATGGATTTAAAAAGGTGTGTAACTTGATCACTGGAACCAGTGTGATTTTAGAATTTTCATTTAGGTCTTGGATTCAAACTCTGTATTAGTTTAAAAGTAGTCATAAAAACGTCATAATTTATTTTTATCCCTAACCGTCTCTCTATATCACTTTTAAAAATGAATTGAGTTATGAATTCAACTATAAAATTAAAGTTTGCATTATGCGTTATTTACTTACAATATAATTACTGTTATTAACCCTACATGCACAGATACACACATTCTTTACATTCATTTATTGGCAGGTTTTTTGAACCCTTATTTGCGGTTGTGGATGTTTCATGTTTTTTTGGTCTATTTTTTTAGCCTCTGTTTCATCAAATTAAATGATATTTGGTAGCAAATTTAATTTGTACATATATTTTAAGAAAATGCATACTTTCCTGTTTTATTGGCACTAAATTTAACTACTAACACTTTTTTGCATAAATCTCATATCAACCTTTTTTTTTAATGGAATTTTACCCTTTAATTGACCAGATCTGACACGATGTCACTGATTTTGGAATTATGAACAAGAAAACAATGTATTTTCAAATTGAAAGTCAGACATTGGTAACAACGCTGGTGGATTTTTAGTTTTTGTAAAGCATAAGTTTTTTTCTCCCTCTTTTATTATTCATGCTCCATTGACTTCCATTATAACAACATTTTTTATTGCAATGCCAAGACACCAAATAATCACGTGTTCCTGATTGCTGATGGTCATTCCTGCTGGGAAAATTTGAGATTTTCACTGTTGATCACCATTAACCCTTGAGATAGGCCTCTACAGAAATAAGCTTAGTGTGTATGGCGTTAAATCATGTAAGATCTTAGCACATAGAGGGTAAAAATCCTGGATTAAAAAAAACTACGCAGTTTTCGTTAGAGCTGAGGTACATAAAGATTTGTGCAAAATATATAGATTTGATCGATTCTTGCAGCAGTTTAATTTAGTTTCGAACAACACGAAAGGGTGGTAATTTTGAACAATGCACAAGAGAATGAAAAAATTAAAATCAAGAAAATTTTACAAAAAAATGCATTTTAAAAAGCTCTAAAGTGATTTGTAGTTTTACGAGTTCAAATGAGTTAATAACACAGCAGCTAAACAAAAAGGGCTCTGTGGTCCTGACGGGAGCCCCTCACAGCTTTCCCTGGCAGGAGATCATTGTTATTCCCTGCAAATCAGAGCAAGGATGACACACAACTTTATTCTTAAAACATTTCCCCTCCATATCCACTCAGAGACTCAAACAGAGACGACATTATTCAGAGGCCGCCAGCCATTCAGCTGCCAGACACTCTTATGCTATAGTCAAGTAAATTAATGCAAACACTGCATCAATTAATGCAAAGCCTCGCTGCATCAGAGTAATTAAGGCTCCAGGAACGCCCTGTTTGTGGCTCTGAATGAATGTGCACAAAGCTCTGGGGATGGCAACATCTTTTAAGGGTCACGGAACGGAGGGGTGGGAAATCATTACAGTGTTGGGGTAAAACGTTTTCTTTTTGGATTTGGACAGCTTTACATTAAAGAACATTTACATTTATTTCACACTTTTATTCAAAGTATCTTTGAAAAAAAAAAAGACAACTCCATGTAAATCCTGTGCAAATGTGACCAAAGCACTGAGCTATTACTGTGTACTAGACGGATGTTCTCCGGAGATAAAACAAAGTTTGGTATTTTCCTATTAAATATACACAGCCCAGACGGAATGATCCATTATTATTCCACCTTGTAGACCAGGGGTGCTCAGACTTTTTCAGCTTGCGAGCTACTTTTAAAATGACCAAGTCAAAGTGATCTACCCGCTACAAAAATGTAAAACATCAATCAACAAACAATTTTTTGTAAATAACCTGAGTTTAATTTGATGACTTGGACTGAATTGAATCAGCCAGGGATGCAGTCCGGACAGTAGCTGCTGACAGTCAGCCTCAAGCACACTTCCAAATGTTCATCAGTCATTGTGGAACGCTATTTGGACTTGATGATTTTCATGTAGAACTTAATGATTTACTTGGTCCAGCTCCTTCACTCATTTTGGTGACCATAAACTTAAGCATGGGCTAAAAATCGGACGTAATACGCTGATTAGCTTAGCTTTAGCTTTTGTCTCAATTTTGACAACATGAGGGTTGTAGTGGGTTAAACAAGAGAACAGTTGTGTGTGACCTGAATTTGGTGGTAATAGAGTGATTTTTGGGAAAGAGTAGTGGAAGCTAGGTTAAGAAGGGAAGTGGATATTTGTGACCAGCAGTATGGCTTCATGCCCAGGAAGAGCACTACTGATGCAATTTTTGCTCTGAGATTGTTAATGGAGA